>LPNX010900595.1:47009-184184 GCA_001517045.1 Pseudotsuga menziesii
AGAGGAGCACTAAGAAAGCTACAACACTTTGTAGTAAATCGAATGAGTAGAGATATAATGTCTGGAGTAGTCTGCATACATCCTTCACTTGAATGATTTTAGTTCTTGGCAATCCTAACATCATTCAAGTGAAGGATGTATGCACACTGCTGCAATATCATGATTCGACCATGAGGTGCTTAGTTGACTGGAAATTGGGTTAGGTAATAATTTTCCATTAATGGACAATCATGAATCTTATGGTTTATGCTTTGGGTCCTAAAGCAAGTACTAAGTATTTTGATGTCCTCTATTTTTTATTTGAACATTTTATGTCAATTTCACCGTGTCTGATTTTTTTTGTGCCTCTTACAATTAACATGATAAGATGACCTTTGTGGTTTAGACAGTTGGTTAGCTTTAGAATCAGTAAATATTATAGACTGATATAAATGTATTTAAAACATTATTTTCATTCCTGAACGTGCCAAGTAGCAGATCTGGAAATGTTCGCCCTTCACCACCATGGATTATATATATATATATATATATATATATATATATATATATATGATTGTTGTAGGTTACCACTGGTAAATATGCCTCTGAAGTGTTGGCTTATGCACTTCAGAGTAGCACAGAGGTTAAAACATCCACTCTATAGGATCTCCAAGAACTCAATGTCATTATTTGTCCATTACTGTAAAGGAATTGTACTAGAATATTTGCGAGGATTTGTTGATTTCACGGAGATGTTGAACGAAATAGAGAGGAGACTAACCAAGCTACAACACTTTGATGCGCACAAACATTGATGCACATGAAAAGTGTTGTAGCTTGGTTAGTGCTCCTCTTTGTTTCTCATTTAGGTTCAACTAAACAGTAAAATCAACAAGAACAAGCAAATATTCTAGTACATCTCCTTTATACTAATGGAAAAATAATGATTTTAGTTCTCTGGAGACCCTGTAGAGTGGATGTAAATGTTGGCTCAAACTCATACACAGGTTTGCATTAGTGCCCAACAAAGGTGTTCTATTATAGTCCAAGCATTAGCATATTCAATGGCTTTCCCTCATGTTGGTAATCCAAGCATTAGCATATTCAATGGCTTTCCCTCATGTTGGTAATCCAAGCATTAGCATATTCAATGGCTTTCCCTCATGTTGGTAATCCAAGCATTAGCATATTCAATGGCTTTCCCTCATGTTGGTAATCCAAGCATTAGCATATTCAATGGCTTTCCCTCATGTTGGTAATCCAAGCATTAGCATATTCAATGGCTTTCCCTCATGTTGGTAATCCAAGCATTAGCATATTCAATGGCTTTCTGAAAGCTAGTTTTTCCATTGTTCATCACTTTTCATAGGGCTATTCATGCCCAGAACTGCCTTTTAACCCTCCAATTTGGCCCAGATTTAGAGGTACGCCTGTTCGGTGATGGATAAGTGCACAAGGGTGCCTAGATGGTCAAATAGGGTTTCTTCGTACCTTTTTTAACTGCCAAACAGGTTTGTTTGTGCCCATAATTCATGTGGATGCTGCTATAAGGCATATGAATGAGATTTTAGGGTTGCTTTCACCCACATATTTCTCATTTTCACAGCCAGAATCGCAAAGACCACCTCCTATTGCCATTGATGATCATCTTTTATTTCTGCAATGTGCCCAGATTTGAAAGTTGGCCTAATTATAGCTGATTTGAGATGCTTTACTGTTTGTTGTGACCTTCAGAATGCTCCCAAAGTGCTCAGATTTGTCCCTTTGATGCTCATACTTTGATTCTAGAGTTGTTTATGCCCATAGGACTGCCCAACATTGCTCCTAGTGTGACATTGAAAATACCAAGTTTGTTCTTCATCATCAGCTTTAGAATCAGCAAATATGACAGACTGATATAAATGTATTTAAAACATTCTTTTCATTCATGAACGTGCCAAGTAGCAGATCTGGAAATGTCCGCTCTTCACCACCATGGATTAGATATATATATATATATATATATATGATTGTTGTAGGTTACCACTGGTAAATATGCCTCTGAAGTTCTAGATTATAAAATTCAAAGTAGCACAGAGGTTAAAACATCCACTCTACAGGATCTCCAAGAACTCAACATCATTATTTGTCGATTACTGTAAAGGAATTGTACTAGAAGATTTGCGAGGACTTGTTGATTTCACAAAGAAGCTGAACGAAACAGAGAGGAGACTAATCAAGCTACAACTCTTTGACGCGCACGCACATTGACGCACACGAAAAGTGTTGTAGCTTGCTTAGTGCTCCTCTTTGTTTCTCATTTAGGTTCAACTAAACAGTAAAATCAACATGTACAGGCAAATATTCTAGTACATCTCCTTTATACTAATGGAAAAATAATGATGTTAGTTCTATGGAGATCCTGTAGAGTGGATGTAAATGTTGGCTCAAACTCAAACACGGGTTTGCATTAGTGTCCAACCAAGGTGGTCTATTATAGTCCAAGGTATTTTGATGTCCTCTATTTTTTATTTGAACATTTTATGTCAATTTTCACCATGTCTGATTTATTTTGTCCCTCTTACAATTAACACGATAAGATGACCTTTGTGGTTTAGACAGTTGGTTAGCTTTAGAATCAGCAAATATTACAGACTGATATAAATGTATTTAAAACATTATTTTCATTACTGAACGTGCCAAGTAGAAGATCTGGAAATTTCCACTCTTCACCACCATGGATTAGAAATATATATATATATATATATGATTGTTGTAGGTTACCACTGGGAAATATGCCTCTGAAGTGCTGGCTTCTGCACTTCAGAGTAGCATAGAGGTTAAAACATCCACTCTACAGGATCTCCAAGAACTCAACATCATTATTTTTCCATTACTGTAAAGTGCTCAGATTTGTCCCTTTGATGCTCATACTTGATTCTAGAGTTGTTTGTGCCCATAGGACTACCCAACATTGCTCTTAGTGTGACATTGAAAATACCAAGTTTGTTCTAGAACGCCTAAATAGGGCCAATCCACCTTGGTGTACTGGTTTATTGTTAGAGGAAGGCCTTCTCTCATTATTTGAGGAGCATTCACCCTTGGAGACACATGCATAAGGACAGTGTTTATCCCTACCAAAGGAGAAGGTGATCATTTGAAGCATGCTTACACTATTTTATACACCATTTCATGAGAGATATTACATGCTTCAAGGTTACTCATTGAGCTGGTCCACTTGGAAGGTTGTTCACATGGTTCATGCCCTATTTTGTAAAGAACGATTTTGTATTCAGGGGTTGCTTTATAGATTGACTATTGTGCACATGGGTGGCATCTAGGGCCTACAAAGCAAGTTGTGTTTTACTCCAAATAGTGTTATGATGTATAGGAATCCTACAAACCTAATTGACTCGACAATGAAGTAGGTTTAGAGTCTAGATGTTTATATTTCTAGGTTAATTTTTTTTTGAATTGAAGTGTCATGTGTGTGGCCTGTGCATTCCCACATTCACTTGGTCAATTTAGTATGGATTGGGACGAATTGACCATTTTGTTATCGATCCATTTAGTCATACCCTGATTTGCTTGGTTTGGTACCAAACTTGTCACTCCAATCGTTTCAAAGGCCGAGTTAGCTTGGTTGGGGGTCAACTCGGTTGACTCAGCCACCTCGGTAGAAAAACACTTGATTAAATCTGCAACTATTATTGTTGAAAAGGGGTTAGGCCAGTAAAAGGAAAAGGTAATGTTAGGAAAAGGAATGCAAGCAATAAGTGAGAATGGAGAATTGTATGTAACTAAAAGAGGGGCATACATAAGAATTCTTAGGGCATACATAAATTTTTTCATACAATCCCATTAGTATCATAAATTATGGGAGAGATCAGAAAAAACATCCCTACACAAATATTAACCGATAAGTATGGTTTTGGTGTTTCATTTGGAGGATAAAATCCTATAACAATAGTTGTTATTATAACTCTTAAAGGGTCCTAGATGAGATCTGTGCACTTTTAGGTAGTTCAACTTTCAAGCAAAAGAAGCCATCAACAACAAGTGTCTGCACCCTAGAAAACATGGAAAAGATCGTAAAACATATTAGGTAAAATGGATAATCATCTACAACATCACAAAATCATTCATGGGAAAACTAAAAACCACTTAAAGGAGATATGTTCTTTGAAGGAGATAATCCATTAAAGGAGAACCTCCAAGTTTTGTATAGACATATATTGGCATAAATTGCAGTGTTATATGTGATGCATATGCATAACATATCATCTCAAGCTTGACAACGTTGAAAGGCTAAAGTACAATGGCCACAAGAATACATATGAAGCTTATGAAGCCTGTTATCACCCGCCTTGTAGTTTCCTGTGTGAGGTGGATCCAGGATGGATGGTAGAGGGGCAAGAAACTAAGGGGTGGAACCATGACTTCCTAGACTCCCAAATAGATGGTTGTCACACCAATCAAGGCAACTTTCACTTTATTTTATCCTAGTCCAAGACAACAATGGGGGAGACCCAGATCTGCTCCCGACAGGAGAGATCAGACCTAGACACCAGAAGAAGATCAGATGGGGCTTTAGGGTACTTAAGGTGCAAGGTAAATGGAAACCCTAGCTCTAGGATTAAGGTACTAGCAACTGATGGAGATGATCACTATCTTGGGAAACGTAACTGTGACAGGGTGAGCAAGAACAGAGTTGGGACTTCCTAGTATCAAGGGGACAATCTCAGTGAAAGATGGGTGACTTGAGTTATCAGTGGGTGTTGGTAAAAGGAGTAATAATGAGGTCACAATGGGGAAAGTGCTAACTAGGATATTAGTTCCTTGTGTGCGTTGGGCAATGGAGTCAATAGTAAACCAATGTTTCAAAGAACCCACCTGGGAGACACCTTGATCTACGAACCCAAAAAGTAGTTGGTCCGAAAAAGCTAAGGTATAGGAAACCCAACTCAATGGATGGCTAGCGCTAGGGATTAGGAGGACAAATCTGCATTTCTAGGGTTACCTGGATTCTAATTTCTCAGCGTTGAAGGAGAGAAGAGGTTAGGGTGACCTGATCTACAAGCCCAAATCAGAAAACCAACAGAAAAATCAGATCTAGAAAAGTCAAAATCTAATGAAGGGGGCTAGGAGGCTGAAAACCAATTTTTCAGATCTATGGAAAATCGAAAAGAGCTAGCTCAGTTTTGGGGGTTTTCTAGAATGCTCGGGACCTGATCTATATGTCTCTCTTGTCAGATTTAAGAAAAACTCACTTCCGAAAAAGTCTAATTTTCAGTGAGGGCACTAGGGCAATTTCAGTAAATTTTTCATATCTAGGTCAAATGGTCAAGAAAATGGATAGCATTGGGGTTGATTTAGGCTGTTTGGGACCTGATCTATCCTTCGATGAAGTCAAAATTCAGAAAAACTCAAAACCCTAGCAGGTCAATTTTTCAGTGGGGGTTATGCAGTTTTTTGCTTAAAAATCAGATCTAGGTCAAACTGTGAGGACTTTGACTAGCATTTTAGTTTATTTGATGAAGGGGAAGCCCAATATATGAAACCCATAAATGGTTTGGCAAAATATCGGACAATTCCCAAGTTTATTATTTTTTAGGGTTTTTAGTGCTTTAGGAGTTTTCAGAAAAAGTTGAAGAAAAAGCAAGGTACAATGGAATAAGATCTAAAAAAAGAATAGACTTACCTACTGGATATTTCCTATAAATGCTTGTATAATTCTATAACAGTGACGATATTTGCTATCCCAATCAATTCTAGAAGATCCCCATGATTTCTATGGCATATGCAAGCTCCAAGCCACCAATGCGACCCCTACCCTGCATGATCAAACATCAACCATAACAGATTTTCTAATACAAGATAAAGAAACTAAATGCTACAAGACAGTAAAATGAAGTAATCATAGATCACAATGAAACTAATGAAAACCCCCTGATCCAAGACAAAGAGAACCGAGTGAGTTGAGGCCCCCCTACAAAAATGCTCCAGCCAAAACGCCCTCATATAGACAAAACAATGATAGCCTCGAAAAATATAGATCTTACGAGAATTTCCAAATGCTAGGAAGCTGAAGACTAGCTAATCACCATTTGAGCACATCAGATGCAAAGCAGATCCAAAAAAAATTCCACAAAAAAGTCTTTTTATTATTCAGATCCAAGAGCCAAAGACCCCTTATAAATGAGAAGCTCTCTCCTTTAAATAAAAATGAGAGAATGTCAATCATAACCATATCCTAACCACTTTCAAAATGAGTGGCTAAGATTAAAATATGAAATGTTCTAATCAATGGTTGAGATGAGCTCAACATACAATACATGGATCAATATAACCATAATTTATCAAAGTGGACTAACCCACCCAAAAAAGGTAACCCACTCAACAAGAAATAAATGAAAGCACATGGTGGGTCCAAGGAGTGTTTTACTAAGTCCCTTTGGGTGTCCCCATGGAATAATAAATAATATAACAATTTAATTATTTTACTTTTGTGCCTCCTTGAGGAAATTGTGAGCCTCCAAAAAGAGCTCCAGAAAATAATAAAAAATGTCCAAAAAATAGGTGTGGGCCCAATCCGGAGCTGCAACTGCTGGAGAAGGTGTGGAGGACATCACTCTCATTATCATTACTCATCCCATGTCATTTCCTTGCCTCAGTAGCCCAAATCTATTTCTTCAATAGCCATTTAATCATTTTTTAATCTGCGTCGGGAAACATGAACCTACCAAAACAACCTCCTAGGGTGCTTGCGTTGCCAAATTGAGCCCACCAAGCTCTCTGGGATGGGGGTACTATGGTACAAACAATTGGTTACACCCCTTTGTTCCATACAACGCCCTAGGAGATCCAACTAAAACATCTCCCTACTCAGACATATCAACCTGTGAAGAAAAACTGCATCAAAAAGGTAGAATGAGCCTAATCATATTTGCAAGTGCCTGGAACTGGAAAAAAACTGTCTCATTAGACTTAGAGAGTCCAAATACATCTAAGGTGTATACTCATACCCCTCATAGGTCTCTATCTGATCATCAACCATATCCAATAAACAATATAACCCTATGTAAATGATCAGACACCAATAATAACTCAGACAATCATCCATCTGCTACAAGTGTTAAAAGGCTAAGACATGTTCTACAACTCATTCAAGCAACAATCACAACAAGTAGCAATCATTTCACTGGTGGTACATCAACAAATACATATATAAGGCTTTATTTATTATTACTCAGACTTAGACTTTCAGGACTATACTCACTTCATAGCTGTAGTCATTTTGCTAGTGAAGGGTGAAGGATGAAATTGACAAGGCTAAGGCAAAGGATGACTTCCTACTCAAAATCATGACACTTCAGATATGGAAAGGGAATACTCACTATAACCAATGTCGGACAAACAACAACACAAGGAATGGCAGTGCCTCACAAATGGGTGAGTTGTTTAGAGAGTGCTTATTCAACTTAGGCATCATGACTACATCAAGCTTGATCCAAGTTCATTAGGATCATCATTTTATTCCATGGCCTTTTTGGCCTATATGACCCTTTTGGGACTTCTCCAGTGCTTAAAAGCATAGCTAATCGCAGCTTTCATCCGGGACATATTTATTTTAATAAGGTCAACAATTTTTGGATATAGCATATTTTAAACCATTTCTTTTTTTAGACCTTTTCTTATACTCTTCAAGGAGTATTTTAGCATTTCATTGCTCTTGCCCTTTTTACATATGTTAAGAAACACAGTTTTATAATTTCCATTTTCCATGGGCGCATATTCAATATTTCCAATATAAGCAGTACATGAGCTTTCAACTTTAGCCAACAACATCTCAAGTGACTTGGGGGAGTTTTGCACAATGCCAAACATCGGGAAAACTGACCAGAATGATTTAGGCATACAATCCAACTTACCAAAGGCAAGTTCTATCACCAACTCAGAGTCGAGACACAATATAAACAAGGAGGCTTGTCCAACAAAAGTTCTAGCGGGGAAAAAGGTCCTCCATGCAATAAGTCAAGAAGTCAGTCGAGTTGAAACTAAAATTGAAGGTAATGGATGGGTGAAGACAGTGAATGATGGAGCCAACACTAGCAAGCCAAAACAATGGTGGGAATGACTACCTCTATTCTCCCTAAGGAGGGTAAAACCAATGAGTATAGATCAAGAACTTCCAAGTCTAAGTAAGGACATCAATACATAGTACAAGATACAACCAAGTCCATATAATTATGACCCCCAGATGATGATACCACAAGTTAATACATGTCACAAGAATCAGTATAAGAGCAATAATGACCATAACACAATATAAAATTTTGAGTCATAACCATGCAATATAATCCTATCTGAGACACCATCTATCCAATGAGAAAGAACTGATATAAACTGGGCATCAATGACTGCTCTGAAATGACATAAATGGCTACATCGGTCCTCAAATATGTGTCCCGAGACTCAGTCCTGACATGGGAGAGTACAATAGTCCACTAACATAATAATGATCCATCAAAACCACTCATCTCAGCATCTCACATGTAAGATATCTGGCTAAAAAATGTATTGTGTCTGAAAAATAGAATATGGTAGCTTGGCTACTATATATGTGACAACAAAGCCTACCCAATTCATGTTAGCAAAAGGCAATGCAAGCAATAAGTTAGAATGGATACTTGTATGTAACCAAAAGAGGGGCATACATTAGAAATGTTAGGGCTACCAAATGCCCACACCTATTAACCAAACTCATTCTTGACAAGCTTTTTCTTTAACAAGTTTTTGGCTTACAAGTCTTTCCAAGTTTTTTTTCTTATAAGTCTTTCCACGTTTTTTTGCTGGTATTTTCCTATGCTTATGCCAAATTAATTTACTTGAATAGTTGAATAGTATTGTAATTTACATTGTAATAGAATTGTATTTATTTAGATTGGTTTTGTTATTTTCATAAACAAACATAAATATATTTGATGGGTCCTAACATGAAACTATTGCAGCAGGACAAAAAATGAAGTATGTTGAATGATGTTTTGAAAGGTAAAGCATAAGAAGACAGTGTGAAGATCCAGAAATCAAGGTATAAATATGTTTTATTTTGTTTGATTGAGCTGTGTATTGGGTATTTATGCATGTTCACACACATACATTTAGTTGATGATGATGATTACCATACATAGAGGCAAACTTTGTTATATATGATCTAAACAATTACCTTAAATATTTTGATTTATCGTGATAACTGGCCCTTGGTAATACTTTACCAATACCATATAGCTAGGACAACAAAATTAAATGTAGGCATTTCATTACAAGAAATTTGATGGGCATTTGAGTTTGATGGGAATATGAAAGGCCAAAAGATAGAAAAAGATAGATAGACTTGTGAGGAAAATGGTATCTTAAGCGTTGCTTCCCTATTATTCCGCATGAGTATATTGTTATCTACCCCAGTTTATCTTTCTCCAGTAGTTATGTAATTTGTTTATTAATCTCATATCTTGTTCAACTTTAATCGTTGATTGTGCAGTGGTAAACCTATGTTTATATTTGTGCTTATCCCTGTAGGTTGTGAGTTGGGCATGGTACACATTGGTATTTTCAATTTCCATTGTAACTTTTCACCCCATTGTACACATTGGTATATCAACACGAATTACCAGCTGAGTTAACCATCCTTTTAAGGGTTTATACAAGTACTCCTTATCCTGAAAAGAATGCTTTTGGAAGGAAGAATTCAATTATATTGTTGAGATTTCCCCATAACTCAAATATGACCCTAACTTGGTTGATTTTGGAGGTGTTTTTGATAGGTTTTAGGGATAGAAATGATAGTAACACTGATCAGTAATGAAAGAGTCCCTAAATTTCCCTACTAAATAATTAAATGGGGTCATTGTAAGGCATAAAGTAACCTTTTATCAAGGCCAAATTATCCCAACCCCTGAAGCATGTCAAGTATGAAACCCTAACTCTGACTTTTGACTGGTTTTTTTAGGTTACTTCTCAAGTTCGTGGATGTAGACAAGAAGATAGGTGGCGCACTGCAGGATCTAGGGCTAAATAGGCAGACCAAAATTTGAGGGTGGCTTAGAATTTGAAAGTTGTTGTTATTTTTGGATTATTGAATTTTATAAATTTCTAAGGTTTTCTAGTTTATAAAAATGTAGATCTATTCTAACACTACACTAATCACGCAAATGTGTATATTTACACATGAAATACTACTATATTTACCTCTCGGGTTTGTTGGAGGATCCTAATTAGGGGAAAACTCAGAGATCTAAGCACAAACAAGAGAAAAATCCTTCAAGAGGATGTTTTATAACATGTAAAAGTTGACAAAAGCTGGTAAAAAGCCCTAATTTAAAGAAAACACAGCATTACAACCACCATTCAATCCATAGAAGCATAATTTCACCAAACTTTACAAATGGAGAAACCAAGAAAACCCTAGATCCTCCTTGTGCTTGTGCTCTTCCAACAATGCTAGCATAAAACTTGCATGTGCATGAAACCCTAGAATTCACCCATCATTTTACCATAAATACAAAGAAGAAATAGTAATATATTTGATAAGTTTCCCCTGTGAATCCATAGGCAAGCCTATATCATTAGAATGCATTAACAAAGCTAGAGTAGGAGTTTTAAGCAAAAAATTTGAAAAAACATACAATTTATTTTTGTGATCAACTTTTTCATGGGCTTCATTTTGCTTGTCAAAAGTGGGCCAATCTAATGCTCCTGCAACTCCACAGCCATTGTAAACCAGTCTTTATATGGAATAATTGGTTTATGCTCTTCAATATGAAGGCCCTCTTAAAGATTGCCTCTTTGTACGAAGTCATAGACAATAAGGCATTCCTTGCCTCGTGCATAATAGCTAATACAAAGTAGTTAGATGGTAATCATTGTGCTTAATACTTAGCCATCTATGCTGGTTATAATAGAACATTATGTTTGCTTGTAGTAAAAAGCAACTGTGAAGCCTTATAGAGTTTCTCTTCTTCCGGTAAATACTTTATTATTAGACCGTGAGATATCTCGACTTCAATATCTATTTGTTTTAGAAGCCAAAGACTTCATAGACTCCATTCACTGCATCAAAGGCATTGACCCACTGATCATTGGTCTTCTTATAAATAAATCTTTCATAAAAGCTATGTTTCCATCTCTCCAGGAAAATAAAGGGATTCACTAGCTGGGAAAGGATTGGATGCTATAAACTCATGCTCCCAGCCTATAGAAAATACAACAGCAACAAAAAGCATAAAAATGGAAAGCCTATATAATAAATTACAAAGGGAAATGCATGATAAATTTGGATAAATTGGGTTATAAGGGAGATCAATGTTTTTCCTGTATTCTCACCCTCTCCCAGGGATCCACTTGTCACTATTTTGCTTTCTAAGTAATGGCAGAGGGAATCGTTGTCTTTGAAAGGCAGTTGAGCAATGATACATAGTGATTTAGCTTTGGGAAGGTAAATTGTTGTCTCTGCTGTATTTGTTGCTTGCAGGCTAGTAGGATAAGGTGTTTATTTGGTCAATATAGATACTATGGATGGATGTTGCTGAGTGGAGTTTGGACCTCAAGCCCCAAGCCATGAGGCAATAAGTGTAGCTGTTAAAAATTTAGTCCAGTGAGGTGCAGTTGTTTGTGGCCAGAAAGGCCTAAAAAAATTAATTGAATCTGGTTTGAATCTCATCAAGCTGGGTGTAGAACCTCGATTAGGGATTTTGAGTTTTGTGGGTGGAGAGCTGTTGGGTCGACAGCTGCTGCAAATGCAAATATTTTTTTTTGTTTTTTATATATGTTTTGAGGTTGACAGTATTGATCTATGACCTTGTGGTATGTATTTCTCTCACTCTGCCCTACAACTACCTATCTCTCTCTCTCTTAGGTATGTCCATTGTTTCGTTAGTGAGTTGTCTCCTAAGAGACAAAGTGTTATCGTATTATAAATCTGAGTATAGAAATTAAGGAATGTCTAAACCACATTGTTTTCTTCTATTTTTCCATTTATAATATTTTTGCATGTGCTTGACTGATTCTGTTCATACATATCCTAGGTAACTGTAATTGATGGATGTACATAGTGCTGGTATGTAGTAATCCTGGCTTGGTTTGGAGAAAAATGGGCCATAGCATAAACTTAATGTATATTTAGTTTTGACATTGAGGAATCATGCAAAAATGAGTAAACGGAGCTCTGTAATTGAATCACGTAGACTTGGAGAAGGCTCAATTGGGTCTTGGGCACAGCTACAGCAGAGCCAATGTGAAATTCAATGTCAATAGAGTGGATAACATGGTTATACAGGCTATTATTCTTCTCAAAACCTTGTACAAGGACATCATGAACACCTTCTACATGAGAGTAAGGTATTGCAAGTTTAAACTTAGTATTTTTTTTACTTTTTTGGGGTTTTATATGAAACAACATTTAAGATAGTTCAGTCAGGGTCAATTCTAACAGCTGTCAAGTTGAGGTCAATTTCCCATAAGTGTCTTTTAATTCTTTAGTTAGGACTCATGAATCATATTTATACTGAAAGGTAAAAGGATTTGTTTATTAACTTAGATTGATATCAAATCCGTGATTTCTTTGTTCTTTGAGATGTGTTTTAAAATCACTATATTTGATATTCCCAAGGAATAAATAAAAATATACATTTGACTACTCCTGCGAGGACTCAAGTGTGTTGGATACTGTTTTGTTGTCCATCATTCAAAAACAAAGAAATTTAAGAAAACTATTAAAATTATTCCTTACGTATTCTCTAGGATACTCAATTCGTCATCAATCCAGAATCATCAAAAGAGCCCTAATATCTAAACCAACAATGCAACAAGACAAGCATAACCAGTGTCTACATCCCTCAGCTATGACTCCGAACTAATCTGCCATTAAGTGGTTGTTAGTACAAGTCTTTTCTGAATCAGATAGGAAGTGACTTTTCTAAATTCTTGTTTGGTTTAGGTACCCTTCTGTAACAACAAAGTAAATTTAGAAAGCTTGTCTGCCATTGAGTTGAAATCACATATCTTGAATCACATAGAGTTGGAGAAGGCTCAATTGGGTCTTGGGCACAACTACATCAGAGCCAATGTGAAATTCAATGTTAATAGAGTGGATAACATGGTTATACAGGCTATTAGTCTTCTCGATACCTTGGACAAGGACATCAACACCTTCTGCAAGAGAGTAAGGTATTGCAAGTTTAAACTTACTATTGTTTTTACTTTTTTGGGG
Source organism: Pseudotsuga menziesii (assembly GCA_001517045.1). Taxonomy (NCBI): domain Eukaryota; kingdom Viridiplantae; phylum Streptophyta; class Pinopsida; order Pinales; family Pinaceae; genus Pseudotsuga; species Pseudotsuga menziesii. The sequence goes on from LPNX010900595.1 coordinate 60,235, forward strand.
GTTTTATATGAAACAACATTTAAGATAGTTCAATCAGGGTCAATTCTAATAGTTGTATTTTATACAGGGAAAAATCTATGAATAATGGTGAGGTACCATTACTAGAACATGCCCCAATAATGGGAACATACTCAACATACTTGTTTTCTGCAGGCCTGCAATCCATGACTGAGGATGAATTGACCACAAACAATGAACCATGTTGCTCAGGGAAATTTGACAAAATTGGTAGCTCTTTAGTGTTTTCTCTCAAATCCATCACTGACTGTTAAGAAACTTGTTGATTCTTCTTGCCCGCATTCTCAAACTCAGGTTTGTTCTCACTTGTATTCTCAAACTCATCTCCCAAAATGTCTGACAATTTTGAATGTAAAGACTCTCTTTGAGCCCTTTGACAGATTCCACATATTAACCTCTGCTCGATCATATGAGCTGCTATTCAACTCACCAATGTCTAGTCCAAACAAGTTTCCTTCAGTGGTCAAATTCTAGGTTGAAACCATGTGGGGGTAAAATCTTGATAACCGACATTCTAGGACTAGTAATTGCCAACCTCTCCCAGGGATGCACTTGTCACTATTTTGCTGTCTAAGTAACAGTAGAGGGAATCATTGTCTTTGAAAGGTAGTTGAGCAAGGATATATAGTGATTTAGCTTTGGGAAGTTAAATTGTTGTCTTTGATAGAAGATAGACACCAACACACACAACGATTCCTTTTGGAAGCAAAGACAAGTAAAAACATCAATGAACATCCAATATGGACTCGCCATCTAGAGTTAAATAGTTATGTGAGCTTAGTAGAAGCAAATTGTTGTGCATGATGCATGATGATGATTTAGTTTGGAAGGATAATAGACTTTGCTAGGGAAGGCAATTACTGCTCAAATCACCAAATCCCGAGCCCACATGCATGACAAATCATTGTCTTGAGGGACCATATGCAAAATCATTGTTGTGCCTGGGAGGAGCCTGCTTTAACGTACAACATTTTAGCCTAGGGGAAGGTTGAATGATTTGCTAGAGGAATTTCCTCTGTAAGCCACCAAATCCCTGGCCCACACTTGTTATCAAATCGCTATAACTAAGTGAAATCTGTCGATTTTTTTTTTAAATTCACCAACAAGCGTCGCTTTTCTGACATTCTTTCGACACTTCAGTGAAACCATCCAATGACAGTGTCATGACTCCGATGCTTCAGCCCATCGAATGATCAACGGTTTAAGTGTCAGTCCACGTCAAATATCCAACACGGTCACCATGCCACTGACCCTTTTCCCGTCGAAAGGCCGACTCTTCCAGTTTCGGATGGACAACGCTTCAAGTGTCGGATGGCGTCGGATTTCTGACACTCTCTGGATAAAAATAACGATGGCGTCACCATTCCTCCGAAACTTCTATCCGTCGGAAGGCCGATGCTTCAAGGGTCGGAGGACATCGGAATTTCGACGGTTTATGCAATTTTTGATTGGCACTTTGGAAGGAAAAACGGTCGAATATGCGACGCAATGGTGTGTCAGATATTCGACCCAAATTGGTAGAATGTCAAAGATCCGACGTTATGCCACCGATGGAAAAAAAAAGTGTATGTGTCAAAAATGCGACAGAGAAGTGTCGAATTTCAGACATGCAAGGTGTCGGATTGTGGGTTGAAATTCTGTTGTGTAAGATGAATATGTTCAATATATATCTTAACTTGAAAAAACGTGACATAAGAAATTAGTATATATGGATTCCTAGTAAGGGTGTATACTCAATTGTAAATATTCTCAAGTTGTTATACAAGATATGGGATCCTATTCTTGATGAGGAATCTATTGAAGATCTAGTTTACCCTCCACAAAATCAAGCCTTTGAAAAAATCCATGAAGATTCCTTTGAAGAAGACCCTATTTATGAAAGAACCCATTCTCCTATTATATTAACTCATCCCAAGAATCTGAATTAGATGGTCCATATTGTTGATATTATGATGAGGAATATTTTCTAGGCAAACCCTTGTTTGATGATGAGATGGAAAATGCATGCATTTATCCATTTCATGAAGAGTTGGATGTTATATTTGAAATCAATAATAATAGTTTTGGGGACCTCATATATGATTCATATAGTGAATCATCTAATGAGGAACCTAAATATTTGGAACCTATAGAGAAACCAAGCATCCACTCAACAGGATCTCCAAGAACTAACATCATTCAAGTGAAGGATGTATGCAAACTGTTGTAGACATTATATCTTTACTCATTCGATTTCCTACAAAGTGTTGTAGCTTTCTTAGTGCTCCTCTTTGTTTATCATTTAGGTTCAACTTAACGGTGAAATCAACAATTCTAGGAAAATCTTCTAGTACATATCCTTTATAGGAATGGACAAATAATGATGTACTTAGTTCTTGGAGATCTTGTAGAGTGGATGTTTTAACATATTCAGTGCTACTCTATAGTGCATAACCCAGCATTTCAGAGAAGATTCTAATGGTTTTCTTGGACATCTTGGGGTATCCTAATCAATTTCATAATGATAGTTAGGAGGAATGCATTCCAAAATTCCATGGGCAATAGGATTCTGCTAGGTTTCATGTTGAATCACATATTGAATCTCTTCCAAGGTTGAATGTGGCCCTAAGGATATTAAAATGAATATGTTCAATATATATCTTAACTTTCAAAAATGTGACATAATAAATTGGTATATATGGATTCCTGGTAAGGGTGTATACTCAATTGTAAATATTCTCAAGTTATTATACAAGATATGAGATCCTATTCTTGATGAGGAATCTGTTGAGGATCCAGTTTACCCTCCACAAAATCAAGACCTTTAAAAAATCCATGAAGATTCCTTTGAAGAAGGCCCTATTTATGAAAGAACCCATTCTCCTATTATATTACCTCATCCCAAGAATCTGAATTAGATGGTCCATATTTTTCAGATTCTGATGATGAATATTTTGTACGCAAACCCTTATTTGATGATGAGATGGAAAGTGCGTGCATTTATTCATTTCATGAAGAGTTGGATGTTATATTTGAAATCAATAATCATAGTTTTGGGGACCCCATATATGATTCATATGGTGAAGCATCTAATGAGGAACCTAAATATTTGGAACCTATAGAGTAACCAAGAATCCACTCTACAGGATCTCCTAGAACTAACATCATTCAAGTGAAGGATGTATGCAGACTAGTGCAGACATTATATCTCTACTCATTCGATTTCCTACAAAGTGTTGCAGCTTGCTTAGTGCTCCTCTCTGTTTATAATTTAGGTTCAAATTAACAGTGAAATCAACAAGTCCAAGCAAATCTTCCAGCACATCTCCTTTATACTAATGGACAAATAATGATATTAGTTCTTGGATATCCTATAGAGTGGATGTTTTAACCTCTTCAGTGCTACTCTGTAGTGCATAACCCAGCACTTCAGAGAATATTCTAATGGTTTTCTTGGACATATTGGTGTATCCTAATCAATTTCATAATGATATTTAGGAGGAATGCATTCCAAAATCCCATGGGCAATAGGATTCTGCTAGGTTTCATGTTGAATTACATATTGAATCTCTTCCAAGGTTGAATGTGGACCTGAGGATATTAAGATGAATATGTTCAATATATATCTTAACTTGCAAAAACGTGACATAATAAATTGGTATATATGGATTCCTAGTAAGGGTGTATACTCAATTGTAAATTTTCTCAAGTTGTTATACAAGATATGGGATCCTATTCTTGATGAGGAATCTGTTGAGGATCCAATTTACCCTCCGCAAAATAAAGCCCTTGAAAAAATACATGAAGATGCCTTTGAAGAAGGCCCTATTTATGAAAGAACCTATTCTCCTATTATATTACCTCATCCCAAGAATTTGAATTAGACTGTCCATATTGTTGAGATTCTGATGAGGAATATTTTGTAGGCAAACCCTTATTTGATGATGAGATGGAAAGTGCATTCACTTATCCATTTCATGAAGAGTTGGATGTTATATTTGAAATCAATAATCATATATGATTCATATAGTGAAACATCTAATGAGGAACCTAAATATTTGGAACCTATAGAGAAACCAAGAATCCACTCTATAGGATCTCCAACCCTCCCTACTTTTATGTTTTATTATGCTCTAAATGTACATGAGGTGGGTAACTCTGGTACAGTGTATTTTAGAGTGCTTATTGTGAGTCTACATTACTAAAATTAGCCAATATTGTCTTGCTTCATTAAAATTTTCACCCAATTCTCATTTCTTGGAGCAATTGAGTGATTCAAACTCAAAATTGTATGTATTGTCATCCCTATCTTTCCATACTTTTGTATTTCCAAATTGAGACTTAAAACTAGTTGTTGGCTGCAAATGTTGGCTCAAACTCATATACGGGTTTGCATTAGTGTCCAACAAAGGTGGTCTATTATAGTCCAAGCATTGGCATATTCAATGCTTGGAGAGGGGAAGGTCTAACCCAAATCATCACATGACACTAAATTTTATATGACTCTAATGCAACATGGACATCATGACCAACGTTTGCTCCACCATATAGGGTTCCTTTATTTACTTATGCAAGTCCCCATTTATTCAAGTGCAACTCATTCCCATACCACCATGAACAAATGAGCCCTTATAATTATTAGTACCTTCTGTTGATGTAATTGTAACTTCGGAATGTATTCACTTGTATATCTTATGTATTGTTCCCTGATGTTTATTCCGGGATGTGTTTGTAATGTAATTGATTCATGTCATGCCTCGATGTTCCGATAAGGAGTTTCTATAATGTAAACAATTCATGTCAAGTCATTGTGGGTAACCCTCCTATTGATCAAGGGCTAAATTCCCCACAGTTTCAGGGCCCTAGGGTTATTAGACTCTCCTAGTGAAGTCGGCCCTAGTGAGTTATTATCAAGTCAGGAATTAGTATAAATAGAGAGTGAGCCTCTCTATTTAATACACACGCACTCACACTCAGTTAGCGCATAGTTGAGGGAGAAGAAGTTGTTGGGGCTAGAAAGAAAGAGACTACTGTTGTCGGGAGATCATCTTATTGTTTTGGGGTTTTACTTTTGGTGTTGATTATATATCTGAGGAAGTTGTGGGGTTTTCTACATTTATGGTTTCCCTGAGGAAAAACATTGTGTTCATTGTCTCTTGTGTTTGATTGTTGTACTTGTTATTCTCTTAGTTAAATATCCTAACATAATGCTAGCTTGAATGATAAAATTATAACATGGTATCAGAGCTAACCTAAGAAGAAGACACTATGCAGCTGTGGACACTAGGGATTCCTAATTTTGGATCTCTCTCCATATATTTTCAGCAAAATAAGGTTGAGATGAGTCTCCTCCCCAAGGCGCATCTTTCTGTCGAAGCAGAATCTGATTCTGAGCATTTTCAGTTTTTGACCCGACACTGCTGCCGAAGAAAGTCATGACACAACCATGAACGAAGAAAGTCAAATAGAAGATCAAGAATTAGAAGAATATAAAGAACATGTACATCCACCTCAGGACAAGAATCCTCATAAGAGGAAACATGCTTGGGTACAAGAAGTTATCCAAGGTGCAGAAATATATGGGGCTCCAGAAGAGAATCACAGAGAAAGAAAGAGGACCAGATCCTGCTCAGGGTATGTATCCTTATTATGTGATTTAATCGATAAAGAACCTTCCAACTATGAAGAAGCAGCAGAAAGGCAAGAATGGAAGGATGCTATGATCGAAGAGTATCAATCGATCATGAAGAATGATGTTTGGGATGTTGTCCCAAGACCAGAAGGGAAGTCTTTTGTAACTTCCAAATGGATCTACAAGATCAAGCATGCTACACACGACAGCATAGAAAAAATATAAAGCAAGATTTGTGGCTCGTGGCTTCTCCCAGAAAGAAGGAATAGATTATGAAGAAACTTTTGCACCTATAGCCAGATACACTTTCATCAGATCAGTACTTGCTCTGGCTGCAGTAATGAAATGGAAGATACACCAAATGGATGTCAAGACTACTTTATTGAATGGTGTAGTGGAAGAGGAAGTATACGTGGAGCAGCCACTCGGTTTTGAGACACATGATAGGAAGTCTCATGTGTGTAGATTGAAGAAATCCTTGTTCGGTTTGAAATAGGCACCCAGGACATGTTATGGCAGAATTGACAGCTTTCTATCTAGTTTGGGCTTTACCAAGAGCAGATTCCAGCCTTTACTACAAGGTTGAATATGGAAACCCAGTGATGCCCCTACTGTATGTAGATAATCTGTTTGTAACAGGTATGGATGGGTTGATTGCTGATACAAAGAGGAAGCTTGCTGCTGAGTTCAAAATGAAGGACTTGGGTATGATGCATTATTTTCTAGGCATGGAGGTGTGGCAGAATGCAGATGGAATTTCCCTGGGGCAAGGGAAATATACAGTAGAGATCCTGAAGAGATTTGGGATGATGGACTGCAAGGACATGATCACACCTATGACATCAAACCTGAAACTATTGAGTGATGCTATGATGTATCGATAGATGATTGGGTCCTTAATGTACCTGACGAACACGAGACTAGATATTTGCTTTGCTGTGAACACCTTGAACCAGTTCTTGACAGATCCAAGACATATTCAGTCGATTGCTGCAAAGCATATTCTGAGGTACTTGAAGGGTACAGTTGATTATGCGCTCAAGTATGATGCAAATCAGAAGATTAACCTGGAGGGTTATGTTGATTCAAATTTGGCAGGAAGTGCCATCGATAGGAAGAGCACCTTAGGATGTTGCTTCAGTATGGGATCAGGTGTGTTCTCTTGTTTTAGTAGGAAGCAATCTTGTGTGGCACTAAGTATAGCTGAAGCAGAGTATGTCGCAGCTTGTTCAGCTAGTTGTGAGGTAGTATGGTTAAGGAAGCTACTGTCTGATTTATTTGATCTCCAATTAGATTCTATTTGTATATACTGTGATAACCAGAGTTGTGTGAAGTTGACGGAGAACCCGGTGTTCCATGACAAGTCGAAGCATATCGAGATCAAGTATCACTATATCAGGGATATGGTGCAGAGAGAAGCAACGAAGCTCTAGTATGTTGCAACGGACAAACAGATAACTGATGTGTTGATGAAGCCATTGGCCTAAGTGAATTTTGAGTACTTCAGGGAGAATCTTGGTGTTCTCCAAATCGAGGTTCCCTCCAAGGGGAAGTGATGAGTCCATGAGCCATTCTGACATGGTAAGAGGATTAGGTTCCTTCCATGGTCAGATGTAAGGGCTGAGCCATTCTTTCATGGTGAGAGGATTGGTTCCTTCCATGTTAGATATGAGTGCTGAGACATTCTGATATGACTATAGGATTGGTTCCTACATGATCAGATATAAGGGTTGTTTCCATTCTCTGAATGGAGGTACCTGGTCAGTTACCAGGAATACTCAGTCTAGGACTGAGGGCCATTCTGATATGATAGTGGGATGTAGTCTCACATGATCATATATAAGTGTAGGGCCATTCTGATTTCATTGAGGGATATGTTCCCACTTGATCAGATATAAGGTCTATTGCCATTCTCTGAATGGAGGCACCTGGTCAGTTACCAGGAACCCTCAGTCTGGGACTAAGATCCTTTCTGACGAGTCAAGGTCAGATGTAATGGTTGTGCCATTCTAACATGGTGAGAGGATTAAGTTCCTTCCATGGTTAGATGTAAGGGTTGTGCCATTCTAACATGGTGAGAGGATTAAGTTCCTTCCATGGTCAGATGTAAGGGCTGGGCCATTCTGACATGGTGAGAGGATTAAGTTCCTTCCGTGGTTAGATGTGAGGGCTGGGCCATTCTGACATGATGGTGGATGTGTTCCTCTCATGGTCAGATGTGAGTGTTGGGTGTGCTTTTCTGACGAGTCAAGGTCAGATGTAAGTGTTGGGTGGGACATTCTGACTTAGGGTCAGATATAAGCGTTAAAGAAGACCTACATGGAGGCTAGGCCTACAACCAGCATGAAAAAGGGTTGGCTCTATAGAAATTCCTATGACGAGAAGAATCATGAGATAGCACCAGTGATGTTGACCCAGTGATGATCCAGATCAAGTAATGATCCAGATCGAGTGATGATCCAGATCCAGTGATGATCCAGATCTAGTGATGATGATCCAACAATGATGATCCAGATCAAGTGATGTTGATCCAGCAGAGATGATCCAAATTCAGTGATGATCCAGATCCAGTGATGATGATCCATATCTAGTGATGATCCAGATCTAGATGAAGATGAATTGAAGATAAAGATGACATAAAGATGAAGATGACTTGAAGATGATGAGAACTCGATGATGATCTAGATGATACAAAGAATTGTGCTGATAAATTGTGTCAAGAGAATACCTTCCTAGTTAAGAGGGAGTGTTGATGTAATTGTAACTTCAGAATTTATTCACTTGTATATCTTATGTATTGTTCCCTGATGTTTATTCTGGGATGTGTTTGTAATGTAATTGAGTCATTTCATGCCCCGATGTTTCGATCGGGAGCTTCTATAATGTAAACAAGTCATGTCAAGTCATTGTGGGTAACCCTCCTATTGATTAAGGGTTAAAGTCCCCGCAGTTCCGGGGCCCTAAGGTTATTACACTCTCCTAGTGAAGTCGGCCCTAGTTAGTTATTGTCAAGTCGGGAATTAGTATAAATAGAGAGTGAGCCTCTCTATTTAATACACACTCACTCACACTCAGTTGTAGCGCATAGATAAGGGAGAAGAAGTTGATGGGGCTAGAAAGAAAGAGACTACTACTGTCAGGAGATCATCTTACTGTTTTGGGGTTTTACTTTTGGTGATGATTCTATCTCTGATGAAGTTGTGGGGTTTTCTCCATTTATGGTTTCCCCGAGGAAAAACATTGTGTTCATTGTCTCTTGTGTTTGATTGATGTATTTTTTATTCTCTCAGTTAAAGATCCTAACATAATGCTAGCTTGAATGATAAAATTCTAACACCTTCTACTACATAATGTGACACAACTATACTAAATAAGAATTCATTTATTAACATAGTTGTGGAATAAAAAAACAACACATCGTTTGCATATAAAAGGAACAAACCAAATATTTGGAATGGGGGTCTCATTCCATTAATATTCGGCATAATCTAATACATCCTTAGAACATAAATATAACAAGTCTAGTACATATCATATTACAAGAATGACTATCCACTATTATCCCAAAAGCCTTACAATTCAAGTAACTGCAACATCCTTCTACTGTTTAACCATATTATACTAGCTATCAACTATAACAACATCATTAATAACAATACCAACAACCCTTTTCCAGGCCTAAACCTTTACAAAATATATCCTCTCTTAAGGGTGGGGAGTTCCATTCAAAACCCTATATAACCAATGTATTTCTTCAATGTTTGGCTTGATGGACTGCATGTTATCTCCTCTCCTTCTCTAACCAAATGTCTTCCATCTCTCACCACCTCATCCAAACAAATGTTATTTTAAAAATTAAAAATTAAGGACCTAATAAGACCAAACAAAACTTGTTGGCTTTCCCTCGTGTTGGTAATCCGTGTGTTTCCCCTGTCTAGTGGACAACCACCCTGTTGTATATGTTATCCATTCGATTTTATACATAGCTCAGATACATATAGATATGGATGTTCTAAATGACACAAAGAAAAATCCAATCATCCATAAACCGAGTTAGATCAATTTTGGAAACCGAGTGGTTAATCGAGTTCATTCCAACATTGACAAACCATTTACAATCATATAGGGGTGGGGGATTCATCTCATTCAAGTCAAGTTTCTAATTGTTGTAACAAAATCTTGGAGCGCAATAAAGAGTGGGAATTATTTCTAAAGGTAAACTACTACTCTATTCAGGTCGAGTATTCACATAGAACTACTCCCTACTCTTTTGCAGCTCCGATGATGGGTGGGATATGGTGAGCCAAGAGATAATGTTTCCCCTAGCTCTCATCTATCCTAATGTAATGTGGCAATCTATGGCATCTAAAATTTCAGATTGGAATTGATGTGGTTGTATATTTTTTCCCATAAATACACAGCAAACATCACAGCATGCCCAAAAAAACTAAAACCCTGAACTGGTTTCATGCCCAGCAAATCTAAAACCTTGAACTGGTTGCATGCCCAAAAACCCCTATCACAACATGCCCAAAACAATGAGGTGATGCTTACCCATTGAGCCATGAGCTCCAAATCAAAATTTTGAGCTCCAAACGTGAACCGTGAGCTCGAAATCGAAACCGTGAGCTCCAATTCTGAATCGTGAGCTCCAAATGTCAACCTTGAGCTCCAAATTGAAGCAAGGATCTAGTCCAAATTACATAAAAATGATACATCAAAGCCACAAAACGATACACTAGAGCTACTCGAAATGATACACCAGAGCCGCCGCAAAATGACACACCAAACCTACTCCAAAATTCATAAAAATGTCCAAATTGCAAAGAACTGTCCAAAACCCGAGTCGCGACAATGTCGAAAAAGACTATGTATTTTTTATTATATATTATTTTATATTATATGTATTTTATTATATATATTGCCATATAATAAAATATTATTATAGTATATTTCATTATCTGTATTGCCATAATAGTATTTTTTTATTAGGTATAGTATTTTTAACTTAAGTATATGTATTTTTATTATATGTATTTTTAACTTAGGAATAGTATTTTTTATTATAATATGATGATGATGATGGCGATCTCACCTAATCCCTACAATCTCACCTAATCCCTACAATGAAATCCATGAAGATGAAGATGATGATGATGATGGTGATGACGATGATACCAAATTGTTAACATAAATGATGATGTTGACGACGACGACGACAACGATGATGATGATGAAGATGGTGATGGCCATGTTGATATCATATGAAATGATGATGATCATGATCACGATGACGACGATGATGATGACGACGATGACTATGACGATGACGATGATGATGACGATGACACTGATGATGATGATGACGATGACGATGACGATGACGATGACGATGATGATGACGATGACGATGACGATGGCAATGGTGATGACGATGATGATGACGATGACGATGACGATGACGATGATGATGATAATGATGATGACGATGACGATGGCGATGGCGATGACGATGAAAATGACAATGACGACGACGATGATGATGACGATGACGATGATGATGATGATGGCAATGACAATGACGACGACGACGACGACGACGACGATGATGATGATGATGACGTTGATGATGTTGTTAATGACGATGATGATGTTGATGAAGATGACTACGATCCCTAATCCCTACAATATCACCTAATCATCATCATTATGTTTATCATCATCGTCATCATCATCATCATCATTGTCATCATCATCATCATCATTGTAGCCATCGTCTTCAACATTGTGGTCTTCATTATCATGACCCTCATCATCATCATCATCATCATTATAATTGTCAGCGTCATATTCATCATCATGATGATGGTAATGGTAATGATGAAGGTGATGATGATGATGGAAATGATCACCATCATCACCATCATCATCATCATCATGACGATTTTGATTGTCGTCTTCATTATCATGACCCTCATCATCACCATCATCATCATCGTCATCATCATCATCGTCGTCATCATCATCATCGTCATCTTCATCATCATCACCATCATCATCATCATCACCATCATCATCATCGCCATCATCATCGTCGTCGTCTTCATCATCATCGCCATCATTGTGATCATCATCGTCGTCATCATCATCATCATCTTCATCATCATGAACCTCCTCATCATCATCATGACCCTCCTCCTCATCATCATCATCAACGTCGTCGTCATCATGATCATTCTCGTCATCATCATCGTCTTCATCATCGGCACATCGTCATCATCATCATCACCATCATCGTCATCATCACGATGATGATGGCAATGGTGATGATGGTGGTGGTGATGATGATGATGATGATGGCAATGATGATGATCACCATCATCTTCATCAACGTCATCATCATCACCATCATTGTCATGATGATGATGATGATGGTAATGGCGACGATGACGGTGATGATGATGATGATAATGATGGCAATGATGATGATCATCATCATCATAATCAACGTCATCAGCATCACCATCGTCCTCTTCATCATTATCATCATAATCCTCTTCATCATCATCATCATCATCATCCTCTTCATCATCATCGTCATCATCGTCGTTGTTATCATCATCATCGCCTTCATAATCATGACCCTCCTCATCATCATCATGACCCTCCTCCTCCTCCTCCTCATCATGCTCTAACAAAAACATAGCCAATGGCTTCTAACAACATGTCCTATGGTAATCTTTCGGAAGGTTCATTTCTACACATATCCACATATAAGTAGTGATATGAACTTTTCACCACCATTAAGAATAAGTAAAACTTACTATACTTCAAAGATACTTGTTTTGTAATCCACCAACATTAAGAATAAGTAAAACTTAGTTTGCTTCAAATATTCATTTTCGAAAAAAATTGCATAATACTGGCAAACCTTTCAATCAAAAAGTGATGAGAAGGAATTTTTTGTATCCTTGAAATACTTCTTAGATCTAAAAGATTCATCGACTTCTAGAACTATGGGTCCCAAATATATGTTCAATAGATATATGCAAACATAAGAGGAAGAAAAACATCCTAACTTGAATAATGAACCTTCACATTAATGAGGGAAGAACCATCTACATAACAACACATCCCTATCTTGGATAAATTAAAATATAGCTTTGAAGAATGATTGAAAAGTTGAGCATGTGAGTCTAGCTAGTGACAACTAGGGTAGAACCTAGCTACACAAAAAGTTCAAGTTCACTGCTTTCTATTATAATATTATAAAATCATATCTTAAAAACTATTATAATTATGATAAGTTATCATATTACTCTATTATTCTTATCTTCTCTTTTAACAAAAATATTCCTATTTTTTATCGTTTGCGCAAACACATAAAGTTGGGGATATTTAAAAATATCAACCAAATATAGTGAAACAATTACCTCCCTCCCTTTCCTTAGCTTTGATGATCATGAAGATGATGATGATGAAGACGACGATGATGATGATGATTATGATGATGATGATGATGATGATGATAATGACGATGATGATGAAGATGATGATGATGGTGATGATGATGTTGATGATGATGATGATGATGAATATGATGATGTGTGATGATGATGACGATGATGATGTTGATGATTATGATGATGATGATTATGATGATGATGATGATGATTATGATGTTGATGATGACGATGATGATGATGATGATGATGATGATGATGATGATGATGATTATCATCATCATGAGGATGATGATGACGATGAAGATGATGACAACGTTGATGGTGATGACAATGATGATGATGACGATGATCATGAGGATGAAGATGATGATGATGACGACGATGATGAAGATGATGATGATGGCGATGATGATGTTGATGATGATTATCATCATCGTGAGGATGACAGTGATGATGATGATGATCTAGGAGGATCCAACTCTCCCTAGGATTACTCTTGGAAATAAGATACATTGCAATATGAAGGTTGTCTTTTTCTGGTACCCGTGGTGATGATGATGTTGATGATGATTATCATCATCATGAGGATGACAATGATGATGAAATTGATCATGATGGTGATGATGATGATGAAGATGACGACAACGATGATGATGATGTTGATGATGATGATGATTATAATGTTAATGACGACGATGACAATGATGTTGATGATGATGATTATAATCATCATGAGGATGACGATGATGATGATGCTGATGATGATGAAGATGATGACGAAGGTGATGATGATTATCATCATCATGAGGATGACGATGATTATAATGATCATGATGATTCTATTGATGATGATGATGATGATGATGTTCATGATAATGATGATCATGATCATGATGATGATCTTGATGATGATGATGATGATGATGATGATGATATTGATGATGACGATGATAATGATGATGATGATGACCATATCCTTATGATGACGACGATGATGATGAAGATGGTGATGTGTGATGATGAAGACGATGATGATGAAGATGATGATGTGTGATGATGATGACAATGATGATGAAGATGATGATGATGATGATGACGATGAAGATGACGATGATGAAGATGACAACGATGACGACGATGATGATGATGTTGACAATGATGATGATTATTATGATGTTGATGATGACAATGACAATGATGATGATGATGATGTTGATGATGATGATGATGATGATGATGATGATGATGATGATGATGTTGATGACGACGATAACAATGATGATGATGATGATGATGATGTTGATGACAATGATAACAATGATGATGATGATGATGATTATCATCATCATGAGGATGATGATGATGATGATGATGATGATGATGATGTTGATGGTGATGATGACGATGATGATGAAGAAGATGATAATGAGGATGAATATGATGATCCTACGGTGTCGAATATCCTACGCATAGCCATCGAATATAGTCATCGAATATCCTACACATAGTCGTCGAATATCCTACACATAGCCGTCGAATATCCTACGCATAGCCATCGAATATAGCCGTCGAATATCCTACACATAGTCATTGAATATCATACACATAGCCATCAAATATCCTACACATATCCGTCGAATATCCTACGCCATCGTGTCGTAAATTCGACGACATAGCCGTAAAAAAACCTACGCCCTAGTGTCGAAAATTTGACGGTGCTAAAATAATTGAAAAGGCTCATTACTTTTCATCATTGTTGTCCGACACATACGTACGATATGTTGTACGTCGTTGGATTCTGTCGTTGGATTTCGGGTTCACATCCTGTTGTGGAATTTTCTCTTTAAGACAATAGAATGGTAATCCAAACTAGCAGTAACTAGAGCCTCCCTAGAATTTACAGACCAAACCAGCTTATCTGGCTTGTCATTCAGCATGATGTTCCATTGGTAAAGTTTGGATATAAAAAAATCCCATTCTTCTACAAAGTGACCAGCCAACCCCAGATTAGAGGAGTCAACCCACCTGTTGATACTAGAGCCCAAATAAATTTGCTTTAATACAAGAAGATTTTTACAGTGGAGTTCCATCACCAGCTCCTACGATAGCTTATAACCATTGCCAATTCCACAAATGGGATCAAGCCCCAAATAAATTTGTATACCTATTCCCACCTGCCAACTCAAATCATTAATGATAAAAGGAAGACTCTTCACCAAATTACTCCACACAGTCGAAAAAGAGGAATTTTCACACAGAACTCCCTAATCCAAAGGACAGGATCCATTCCGTTTAAATATTTGGCCTTTATGAGTTTTCCCCAAAGGTCGATGTTAAAAAGTGAATCTCCATAAATTTTTTGCACATAAGGAAATATTGAAAAAGGAAAGGTGCTTAACCCCCTCACCCCCTCAGGTCATGAGGTGCAGATAAAATTTCCCAAGAGTTCAAATGAATATTTCCATACTCCTGCCTACCTGACCACATAAAATGAAATATTTTAGCTCTTATCTTGGATAAAATAGAATCAGGGATTGAAAAAATATATATATATATAAGGATGCCTTGAAGAACAAATCAGACCAAAGTGAGCCTTCCACCTAGAGAAAGCCATTGGAAGCACCAACTGTAAATTTTATGTGTGATTCTCTTGAAAATCCAATCCCAATACTTAGGACAATAACCATTGGGTTTTAAGAGAAACCCCAGATACTTGAATCCATCTTCAAAACTCTAAATTTTAAAATGAAAAAGACTGATCAAAGAAGCTTTCAATGACTCATCTTTATAGGACTATATGAGAGAATATTTTTTACCGCTTACCTACGGGCCTGAGGCTTCAAAAAATATCTTTAATATACTCTACAAATGTATCCATTCATCAAAAGAACCACCTCCATTAATTACAACATCATCAACAAACAAGAGGTGGGAAATAATAACCCCCCTAGAAACCAAGCGGCCTAAAAACTTATTTTGAGATTTTTCTTCATGAATAAGGAGGCTAAGGCCTTTAATAACTAAAATAAACAGATAAGTGGATAGTGGGAACCCTTAACAAATTCCACTATTGCCTTTGAAAAAGATGAGGGGACACCATTAATGAGCACAACAAATCTAGCCGAGGAGACACAATTCATGATCCACTCAACTAATTTGGGAGATAAACCAATTTGAACCAGAATTAACTGTAAAAAGAACCAATCCACTTTGTCATAAGCTTTAAGAAGAGCCAATTTAAGGAAAAAATATTCTTATTTTGAGTTTTAACTGAATGTAAACATTCTTGAACTATCCCAATGACGTCGGTAATTTGTCTATCTGGTAAAAAGGTGAACTACTCTTCAAATATTTCCTTTCCCAAAAACGGCTTCAATCTTTCTACAATAATCTTTGAAACAATTTTGTAAAGCAGATTACAGCAGATTACAAAGAGAAATAGGGAGAAAATCATTAAAAGTTTCAGGACAATATTTTTTAGCAATAAGAGATAGATAGGTAGAATTCAGAACCTCATTAAGAGACAGATAGGTAGGTTAATTTTGTTATTAATATAGTTATTAGTTATTAATGTTCTTTTTAATTAATTGTTTTAATATTTATTAATTTTAGAATTAATGTCTTTATTATAGTTTTAATGTTTATGTTATTATGTTTTTAATAGAGTTATTAATTTTTTTTTAATATAGATATTAGTTATTAATGTTCTTTTTAATTAATTGTTTTAAAGTTTATTAATTTTAGAATTAATGTCTTTACTATAGTTTAATGTTTATTAATTTTAGAATTAATGTCTTTATCATAGTTTTAGTGTTTTAGGTTAATTTTGTTTTTAATATAGTTATTAGTTATTAATGTTCTTTTTAATTAATTGTTTTAAAGTTTATTAATTTTAGAATTAATGTCTTTATTATAGTTTAATGTTTAGGTTAATTTTGTTTTTTTGTTTTTGATATAGTTTTTTGTCTTAAGTTTTTTGTTATTGTTTTTTGTTTCTATTTTTAAGAATCTCGATGACTGGTTTCTAGGAGTCATTTAGTTTTAGGCCATCGTCTCAGTTCAATTTGTTAGGGTATTTTTCAATTTGGAGTGCTTCCTTTATTTGTCGTTTGAAGTGGTGAAGGACGGTTGCCAATAAAAAATTTTCCAAGACATATATGATGCTTGGTATCGCACAAGTGTTGTGGGACGGCAGAGTTCTTAACCCTACAATGGTGGACATCATCCATTGAAATTTGCATCCAACATCACATGGTTCCCATCATTCATATAGATTTGAATAAATGATTGTTTCATAAAGGACATTTTCAAACCAACGAAATGGATTGTTCGCCTCCCAAGTTTCTTTGTCAGTTGTTTAATTTAACAACTCTAAACTTTGTAGACCTGCTCGAAGAAGAATCTACTCCTCCATTTATTGGTGATAGAGTTGCCCAAATCCTATACATGTACTTGGATGCACTTTATATGCTACACGATTCCTCTACAATGCCTCTTCCTGGGTTTGCTACTCTAAAATTCCTTAAACTTCAGGAATCAGTTGAATCCAAAATGTTATTAATTTAAATCTTATAACCTACTAAACTTGAATGGCATACACTAAGGGATGAAAGAAAATATCATTCACAACTTCCATGTTATAACAAACCTAAGAATTTCATTTTTAGTTGTGATTATTTGTTTCGTTGTTAATGATTCAATGATGCATGTCTTTGTCGGAGTTATTCATTACAGTATTTTGGTTTCGAGTAAGGTCACAAAACCAACGTTCAGCGCAACTATGGACCCACTGTTTTGCAAGCATTTGTTAACACAAATGCCATCCAACAAGACTAAAATTTGTGTTTTAAGTTTGTTCGTGATTATGTAAAGTGCAGAAGACTAGAGGACACATGCCATGTGATTGACAAAATGACAAAACCAAATGTCCTAATTTGGACTACTATGATTAGTGGGTATGTCAAGCATGGAGAATGGGATGAAGCTCTAGCACTCTTATATCAAATGCGAAAAGCAGGTATCCAACCTGATAATTATACTTTTCCTTGTGCTCTCAAATACTGTGTTGGTTTATCGGCATTGGAGTGGGGTAGGGAGATACATTGTTACATCGTTGCAAATGAATTTGACTTAGATATTTATGTTGGAAATGCTCTTATCGATATGTATTTGAAGTGCCTGGATCTGGATGATGCAATCAAAGTGTTTCATAAAATGTATCAAAGAGATTTGGTGTCATGGAATGTCCTTCTTGTAGGGTATGCCCAGTTAGGGAATGGCACTGAAGCACTAAAACTGCTTAATCAAATGCAAGGGGCATGTACAAAGCCAAATGTTGTTTCATCGAATATAATGATTGCATCGTCTGCTCATGATGGGATGGGTGATGGGTTTTCACAGCTTGTCTCTAAAATGCATATGTCGGGTATAAAGATGAATGTAGTCACTTGGAATACAATGATTGTAGGTTATACCCAGAGAGGGCGTGATGACGAGGCACTAAAGACGTTATTGCATCAAATTCATCTAGCCAGTATAGAACCTAAATCTGTCACCATTTCTAGTGTTATTCCTGCATGTGCCCATTTGGCGGCTCTTCCAGGAGGCAAGGAAATCCATGGCTACATAATTAGACAGGTATTTTAGTTAGATATTTATGTATGAAACACTCTCATAGACATGTATGCTAAATTTGGTTTGATGGTGTTTATTTTTCTGAGCAACATCGAGAGCCATTCTCTTAGGAGAATGGGGCCACCTCATCTGGGACCATAGTGATGACTCAACCCAGTGTTAAGTGACCATTCTGTTGAATGGTAGGGGTGATTCCATAAAGGTGGGTAACACTTTTTGGCCAAATTTGGCGATGAAAACCTGATTCTTTACTCATGTGCTAGATATAAGCCCTCGAAACGCATATATGCCATGTGAATTTCGACTTGTAGTAAAAAAGAAAATTGTAGAATATTATGTTGGCTTCCCAATGATATTTTTTTAAAATATTCCGATGTCATTTAATCTGTGAAATTTTTCATTTAATGAACTGTGTGACCTTAAAAATTTAAAGAAGTTAATAAGTGGCTCGTATCCAACCCAGATAATTCAATCTTACATTAATAATTTAAAATATATATATATATGAGCATGATCTACACAAAATGCATTATGGTCTGCATATTTTTTTGTTAATTTATTTCGCAATATACAATTATTTATTATTTTTCGAAAGTGACCACATCTAATTTCAGCATCATTTTATACACGTGTGTCCATCCCATCTTTTTTTCAGTGTTTTGAAAATTTGAAAAACAAAATATAACCTTTTGAAGAGGGCACATCGATGTGTGGGTTGTGCATTTTTAAGAAATTTTTGGATGTGTATATCTTACCCTACGGATTTTTCTTTGAGTTGCTTGGAAGTTGTTGTCTAGTTTTCTAAGTGTAATTTTTAGAACTAATTAAAAAAAAAACACACACGAATGCCAAAACGCATGCATGATACCTCAATGGATAGAGGATTCGGTGATCAATCTATCGGTATGAAATCCGCTCAATTGTGTGCTATGAATGGTAGGGTTTATACCCCT
Organism: Pseudotsuga menziesii; assembly: GCA_001517045.1. NCBI lineage: Eukaryota > Viridiplantae > Streptophyta > Pinopsida > Pinales > Pinaceae > Pseudotsuga > Pseudotsuga menziesii. Next base: position 79,917 of record LPNX010900595.1, read on the forward strand.
AGAAGACACAGAGAAACATTGATTTTCCTGTAAGAGGGCTAATTCTCTGTTTTTCAGGCCCTCGATCGAGGTATTTAAATGCCTCAATCAAGGTTTTAATGGAAGCTTGATCGATGGTTTATCAAACCCTCGATCGAGCTTCCATTAAAACCTCGATCGAGATACCGCTAAACACTTGAAAAAGAAAACTAAACCAAAATACAAAAAGAAGTTTATTAAAGGCTACATTTGAGAAATTTCTAAGTGTGAGTAATTAAGGGCTCATGGCTCTAAACTTTGTTGTGTTTTGTACCAGTCCATGATTCAATGAATCGACAGTCACACGTAGTAATTTAAGTTATTTAATGAAAAAATCTAATGCGTATACCTCTATGTCGAAACCGTTTTTCATGTCGATGTAGGCCACTACCCTCTTTATTGTCTTACCGAAAGGCATGATAATGAGGAAGAAGACCATGACGTATATACAATAAACCCTTGAATGCATCCTAGCATGATAACTCCAAACTTTAACCAATAGTTGTGAAACCGGTGAAGCCAAAGATTCATTTTGGGGTTTTAACAATAATTTTAGATTCCTTCAACTACGTGCATTTAATATTTTTTTATGCTTATATTCAAGTTGTATCATGATGTGTTTTCATTAGAATTCAACATCCAGCTTGTTTATGTTGTCAATGGTTGGAAAGTAATTTCAACATGATTTGATTCCTATCAGCAATATATCTAATGTGTATACAATGTAGTACATAAATGCAGTGAAAGGTTTTAAATACTAAAAATACTTTGCTCCTTCATATATAATTTTTAATTTTAAAAAACTAAACATGATACTAATTCTCATTTCGACAACAATTGAAAATGTTCAATGACATGAATTCAAATGGGGATTCAAAATACAAGGTGTCCAAGAATCTTTTGGAAGACTTCATTAAATGAAAAGATCGATCGAGCTTTTTAAAACTTTAACCAAAAAAATATTCAAGTGCCCATATTCGTGTGTGCACATGAATATGGACACCCAAAAATTTATTTAATCAAATTTTTTCAAAACTCATATTGTTCATGGGAACAAGGCCTTCGAATTCAATTAAAATCAAACATAGAATTATATGATAATAAAATTTAATAAACATAATTTCAACTAGAAAAATAATACTTGTGGGTAATAGTACATACCTTGAAGAAGAAAGAAGTAATTTTATGTGTAGATATTAGTTGTGGAGTAATTGGAGTTATAGATGTTGGATTAATAGATGATCAATCATATCTATAACTCAAATTACTCCATGACCCATATCTACAAATGAATATAAATGACCCTTTTCTATCCAATGAACGTGTGAATTATATCGAAGGTTTGTTGCCTATTTATAGTAAAAACGATTAAAGATGTTCGATCGAGCTTCTTTTAACCCTCGATCGAGCTTTTCTTTAACCCTCGATTGAGCACTTGTACCTCGATCGAGGGTTTAGCAAAAGCTCGATTGAGGGTTTAATAAAACCTCGATCAAGGGTTAAAAAAAACCTCAATTGAGGTGTTAAGACCTCGATCGAGGGTTTGGAAAAATATCGATCGAGGTACATTTTTGTGTTTTTTCCGAAATTGCGTTGCCAAAAATTGTAACCCACCTCCATGGATGCACCCGTAGATATCTAGTCTGGGACCATGATATAGACCCAGCTCTTCCCTGGGTAGACTCAACCCAGTGTTGAGTAACCATTCTATTCAATGGTAGACATCTGGTATGGGACCACGATGTGGACTAGTCTAGTACTCGCAGACTCAGCTTAGTTCTGAGTAGCCATTCTCTTGGAGAATGGAGGCACCTGGTATGTTACCAGGAAGGCACTGTAAGCCCTAGACTAGGTCTAGGCATGTGTGGCACTTTGACCCCTTATCTATGGGCTTTGTGTACTTCTTCAAGGATTACCTACCCTTGGTTAAGTTACCCTATTACCTAATATTGGTGTCACATAGAGTGTGAGATAAAAGCATTAATAACTCTCTTGGTTTATGATGATGTACTTTGAATGGAATTAAAAATACCACATGGCCACTTGAAAAAGGCTATAAGTAAAATTCAAAAATACATAAGTACTTTTTTACCACAGGTAAAAGTAAAAAATACATACGTATTTTTTAACCACAGGAAAAGGACCACGGGTAAAAATAAAAAATACATAAGTACTTTTTAACCATAGGAAAAGGACCACGGGTAAAAGTTAAAAATACATAAGTATTTTTGGACCACAGGTGAAATTCAAAGTTACATAAGGACTTTCGATAAAAGTCAAAAATACAAAAATGGCCTTTTAGACTACTTAAAGGTAAAAAGGTGAAAATGAAATTAGGACAAGAATAAAATATTGTTATTTTATCTTTCCTAATTTTGGCCCACTTACACGGGAATGAAGATTATAAAAGGAGATCAAGTCTTCTCATTATCACACACACTCTCCTGGTCTCACAGGTGAATTTGTTCTTACTGAAGAATTCGCTGAAGGTTGTCTTTATGGTTTTTTCCCTAGCTAGGAAATCCATCTATTTTTTGTTTTACCCTCTGCTAGGGTTTGTATCCTTCATCCACAAACAACAAAAACTTCTCTCTCTCTCTCTTTTATGAGATAAGGTTTCACCAAAGCCCTCACATCTTCTTCAGATCTCCACCACGGTCCATAGATTCTCAAACTATTTATGGGAAGTGATTATTTTATTTTCGGAAAGTCTGTAAATTCCGGACAAACCTGTCATAACTTCTAAGCAGATTTGATATATTTATGGGCAGTGATTATTTTGTTTCTGGGAACATCTGATTGTATCTTCTCACAAGCTTGTACTTCCATCCTGAGTTTATTTAACTTAGCAACCAAACCAAACATCACACAGGAATAAGAGACTACATACATTTTTTGCCACTGTTCTTTGATGAAATCACAGAAAAGGGGGTCTTCAAGCCAAATTGGAGTGAATTTAAAAGGATATTTAACCAAAATTTTCTCAAAATCAATCTACAACATAACAACCTTGTGATTTGAAATACTCATTGAATGAATCCAAGATCTGTACTTACCAAATTCCTCACACGAGTCCTCAACCATAGAAAAAACCTATCCAACCTTTTAGTGATACCAACATCCCCACAGCGTCCATTAGACAAAGTAGGGGTCAAAACATTAGGAGCAATATCTATCAGCTTCATTTCCTCAAATTTAGTCTTAAAATAGTATGAGAGGGGATCTTCAGATTTTCTGAAACCCCAAACCTCTTCTAATGACATCGTGAAATTGAAATCTCCCGCTACTATCAGGCACCTATCCTCCAATAAACAAGACTGAAAATAAAGGATCCCAGAACTCCAATCTCCTGCTATAAGGAGCATAAATGTTTAAAACCATGAGCACCTTTGAATAGCTAATGATGTGTCCTTCAAATATAATACGTGCAACCGTAATGAAATCCTTAAGGTCTTCCACCTCTGGATTCCACGCCACCAAAGTCCCACCCGATAAGCCATTAGAATCCCACGCCAAAACACGCTAGGACGGTTTTATTTTCATAAAATAATCACAAGCAGCTCCCGCATAAGACATTGTTTCTTGAAGTAGTAACAAACATGGTTTCATTTTCTCCAAAAAATACTTTAGAGAATCTCTTTTAGAGCCACTGCCAAGCCCTATTATGTTGAAAGAGGCAAAGATCATTTATGAACCATATGAAGGATCGTTGAATCTCTAAGAGCTTGGTGAGGAACAACAACATAAGAAGATTATGAAACCCTAGTAATTCCTTTATCATATAGAGATGAAAACCTAGGGTTAATACACACATATACCTTATCCTCTCTTTCTGCTAATTAAACCACATCTTTCGATTTTGCATTTCCCTTCTTTCTGGATTTTCTAATCGACACATTTGGTCTCTTGATAGAGGAAATATCCAAAATATTCGGATCCTCTGGAATTGTCAAAAAAGTATCCAAAGGTTTTATCCCATCCTTTGACCCTACAAACTAAGGGGAACCATAATCTTCAACATGTGAAGAGGATATCTGAAAAGGAGGGGGATCCCTATTTAATCGAGATAACAGAGGAAATTCTGATAGACTCAACAGAGGGTCCTCTGAGGAGGGAGAATTGTTTGAAACCACAGGTAGACAAGGAGTGGATTTATCCCCAACCTCCTAAGGGTAATCTATCTCAACCATATCCTAAGTAGTAGTAACCAAAAACCTTGAGTAAATCTCAGCATCCTTAGACAAACTAGGTTTATCAACAACCAAAAGTAAACCCAGAATCTCATCTACAGACAAAAATTTCAATAGAATAGAAACAAAATTAGCAAACTTACCGATAAATGAGGAAGTCGATGAATGATCAAGCGGGAGAGGGAAATTGATACCGTGTGTAGATTCTAGTTCGATAACCCTAGACTTTAAATTCAAAACCCCTTTGTCGATATGAGTTACAAAACTCTTTCGAATGTCTCGTACCTCAACACCAGTGACATCGAAAGGGAACACGCCAGCAGTCAAGTTTCTGCAAAAAACAGCCCCCTCCCACACCACTTCTAATTCCTTCAGAAGCCCATTTAACATATCCATTTCGACCAGGACTTGTGGAGATTTACGTTCAGAACCTAATATATGTTCATCATCTATATGTATGAACCGTCCAATGGAGTTCACCACAGCTCTAAAACCATTGATATTCCAATAGTGTAGGGGGAAATGTAGGGGGGAACCAGGGAAAACTACCCACATATGTCTCTTCAATAGTTTTTCCTTCCTAGGATCAAATTCTAGACTCCATCGAGATGGAACCAAGGAACCCTTACCATAAACCTAGAACTTCTCCTCCATCACCAATCTATCCTCTTCGGAAAGAAAATAAAATACAAACCATCCGTTAACCAAAGCAAGAACACTAGGAATTTTTTGGATATGAGGTTTCCACTTCTCATATATCCATTCCAATAACTCATCTCTGGTGATATTGGTGAACTCCATTTTACCAACCAAAGATCTCATGGTTAGAGCTAACACCAGGTCCATAGTAACATCACAGCCTAAATCACACAGAGGTTTTTCTTTTTGGAATTTTTCAAACCTCAATTGTATGGGATTTCGATCCTTCTTGGTCTCATCTACGAAATGACTCAAACTCTTTGCATCCGTGACACCAAATTCCTTAAATCTTTTCACCGTCTGGATGATAACCAAGCTATCTGTCTCTGCCAGGGACATGTCCTCTATCTGGAGTAATGGCATCATGTGATGATTTTATGGCAATACTGCCAACCCCACCTACTTCTGAACAAGGAAAAGGAACTGATAAGACAGGTGGGGGACCGGTAATCATTCCATCATTCTGAGACCGATATGGTCTTTCCGACCCCACTGGGGAATCCATATAAACCAAAAACCAAACTAAAAAACCAAAAACTAGTTATGGAATTTTGAAAAAAAAACCCCACTTTGGTGACTTGGTTGGTACTAGACTAAGCAGAGCTTAGTTTGACTCCAGGACCATAGCTAGAGGTGCATAAATCAGCCAGAAGAGAAGAGTGAACCAGACAGAAAAATCTAGAAACCCTACTGAACCCTAAACCTCTCCATCCCTCTCGGAAGCATCAAACACTTTAGTGTCAACTATGTCATAAATCTTTATCATCATTCCACAACTGTAGTTTTTAAAGATGAGGAAATCTATGGTGGTGGTTTTTGATTTCTCAACAGTTTCAGACCCTGAAGCAGGTCTATATTCACGAAAGGCTTTGTGGAAGTCTTCACGGATGTAAGCTCATTATTTGTTTTCTTATTAATATTAGGTTATTATGTTTCTTAGGGTTTTGTTGTAGGATTGTCAGTTTGAGATTTTTTGTTGTTGTAATTTCCTTAATGTTTCTAATTTATTAATTTACTGATTTTTTTTTTATTTTTCTAATTTTCATTTTTATTCTATTATTATTAATTTATTAATTTTAAAATTAATGTTTTTATAATAAATAATAATAATCTATTTTTAAGGTCATCGCCAAGAGAGACACCAAATTGGTGTATGAGACCCCCTTGTTTGTGGGACAAGGGACCCCCCTCTGCGTAGCGATTTAACTGCTAAAGTCTACAGAGGTGTACATACACTACCCGATTTAATATAGTTTAATTAATGTCTTTAATATAGTTTAATTTTTAGGTTAATTTTATATAGTTATTAATTGTGTTCTTTAATATAGTTATTAGTTATTAATGTTCTTTTTAATTAATTGTTGTAATGTTTATTAATTTTAGAATTATTGTCTTGATTATAGTTTAATATAATTATTAATTTTGTGTTTATAGTTATTAGTTATTAATGTTCTCTTTTAATTAATTTTTTTAATGTTAATTAATAAGCTTTATGATAATTTAATATTTAGGTTAATTTCGTTTTTAATATAGTTATTAGTTATTAATGTTTTTTTAATTAATTGTTTTAATATTTATTAATTTTAGAATTAATGTCTTTATTATAGTTTTAATGTTTATGTTATTATGTTTTTAATATAGTTATTAATTTTGTTTTTAATATAGATATTAGTTATTAATGTTATTTTTAATTAATTCGTTTAAAGTTTATTAATTTTAGAATTAATGTATTTATTATAGTTTAATGTTTAGGTTAATTTTGCTTTTTTATTTTTTGTTTTTATATAGTTTTTTGTTATTGTTTTTTGTTTCTATTTTTAAGGATCTCGACGACTGGTTTCCACAAGTCATTTAGTTTTAGGCCATCGTCTCAGTTCAATTTGTTAGGGTATTTTTCAATTTTTAGTGCTTCACTTATTTTTCGTTTGAGGTGGTGAAGGACGGTTGGCAATACTTCTGCCTTTTCAAGACATATATGATGCTTGGTATCGCATAAGTATTGTGCGACGACATAGTTCTTAACCCTACAATGGTGTCCATCATCCGTTGAAATTTGCATCCAACATCACATGGTGCCCATCATTCATATAGATTTGAATAAATGATTGTTTCATAGAGGAAATTTTCAAAATCAAAGCAAGTGTAAAAGAGATAGCGTGCTTGTGAAACCAACGAAATGGATTGTTCTGCTCCCAAGTTTCTTTGTCAGTTGTTTAATTTAAAAAATCTAAACTCTGTAGACCTGCTTGAAGACGAATCTACTCCTCCATTGATTGGCGATAGAGTTGCCCAAATCCTATACATGTACTTGGATGCACTTAATATGCTACATGATTCCTCTACAATGCCTCTTCATGGGTTTGCTACTCTAAAATTCCTTAAACTTCAGAAATCAGTTGAATCCAAATTGTTGTTCATTTAAATATTATAACCTACGAAACTTGAATGGCATACACTAAGGGATGAAAGAAAATATCATTCACAGTTTCCATGTTATAATAAACCTGAGAATTCCATTTTCAGTTGTGATTATTTGTTTCATTTTCAATGATTCAAAGATGTGTGTCTTTGTCAGAGTTATTCATTACAGTAGTTTGGTTTCAAGTAAGGTCACAAAACCAACGTTCAGCGCAACTATGGACCCACTGTTTTGCAAGCATTTGTTAACACAAATGTCATCCAACAAGCCTAATATTTGGAGTTTAAGTTTGTTTATGATTATGTAAAGTGCAGAAGACTACAGGACGCACACCATGTGTTCGAAAAAATGACAAAACCAAATGTCGTAATTTGGACTACTATGATTAGTGGGTACGTCAAGCATGGAGAATGGGATGAAGCTCTAGCACTCTTATATCAAATGCGAATAGCAGGTATCCAACCTGATAATTATACTTTTTTGTCTGTTCTCAAATCCTGTGTTGGTTTATTGGCATTGGAGTGGAGTAGGGAGATACATTGTTACATCATTGCAAATGAATTTGACTCGGATATTTATGTTGGAAATGCTCTTATCGATATCTATTTGAAGTGCCTGAATCTGGATGCTGCAATCAAAGTGTTTCATAAAATGTTTCAAATACATTTGGTGTCATGGAATGTCCTTCTTGCAGGGTATGCCCAGTTAGGGAATGGCACTGAAGCTCTAAAAAAAATTAATCGAATGCAAGGGGCATGTCCAAAGACAAATGTTGTTTCATGGAATATAATGATTGCATCATGTGCTCATGATGGGATGGGTGATGGGTTTTCAGAGCTTGTCTCTAAAATGCATATGTCAGGTATAAAGATGAATGTACTCACTTGGAATACAATGATCGTAGGTTATACCCATAGAGGGCGTGATGACGAGGCACTGAAGATGTTATTGCATCAAATGTATTTGGACGGTATAGGACCTAACTCTGTCACCATTTCTAGTGTTCTTCCTGCATGTGCCCATTTGGCGGCTCTTCCAGGAGGCAAGGAAATCCATGGATACATAATTAGGTGGGTATTTCAGTTAGATATTTATGTATGAAACACTCTCATAGACATGTATGCTAAATGTGGTTTGATGGTGTTCATTTTCTGAGTAGCATCAAGAGCCATTCTCTTAGGAGAATGGGGGCACCTGTTCTGGGACCACGGTGAAGACTCAACCCACTGTTGAGTGACCATTTTGTTGAATGGTACGGGTGATTCCATAAAGGTGGGTAACACTTTTTGGCCAAATTTGGCGATGAAAACCTGATTTTTTACTCATGTGCTAGATAGAAGCCCTTGAAACGCATATATGCCATGTGAATTTTGAATTGCAATAAAAATACAAATTGTAGAATATTATGTTGGCTTCCCAACGATATTTTTTTTAAATATTCTGATGTCATTTAATGTGTGAAATTGTGCATTTAATGAATTGTGTAACCTTTAAAATTTGAAGAAGTTAATAAGTGGCTCGTGTCCAACCCCAATAATTCAATGTTACATTAATAATTTAAAATATATATATATGAGCATGATCTACACAAAATGCACTGTGGTCTGCATATTTTTTTGTTAATTTATTTCCCAATATACAATTTTTTTTTTCCAAAGTGACCACATCTGATTTCAACATCATTTTATACACGTGTGTGTCCATCCCACCTCTTTTGCACTGTTTTGAAAAATTGAAAAACCAAATATACCCTTTTGAAGAGGACACATCGATGTGTGGGTTGTGCATTTTTAAGAAATTTTTGGATGTGTATATTTTACGTTGCGGATTTTTCTTCGAGTTGCTTCGAAGTTGTTGTCTAGTTTTCTAAGTGTAAGTTTTAGAACTAATTAAAAAAAAACCATATGAATGCCAAAACGAATGCATGATAACTCAATGGATAGAGGATTCGGTGATCAATCTATCGGTATGAAATCCACTCAATTGTGTGCCATGAATGGCAGGGTTTACACCCCTAGAAGACACAGAGAAACATTGATTTTCCAATAAGAGAGCTAATTTTATGTTTTTCAGGCCCTCGATTGAGGTATTTAAATGCCTCGATCGAGGTTTTAAAGGAAGCTTGATCGAGGTTTTAACGGAAGCTCAATTGAGGGTTTATCAAACCCTTGATCGAGCTTCCGTTAAAACCTCGATTGAGCTACCGTTAAACACTCAAAAAAGAAAACTGAACCAAATTACCAAAAGAAGTTTATTAATGGCTAGATTTGAGAAAGTTCTAAGTGTGAGTAATTAAGGGCTCGTGGCTCTAAAATTTGTTGTGTTTTGTACTAGTCCATGATTCAATGAATTGGAAATCACAGGTAGTAATTTAATTTATTTAATGAAAACATCTAATGCGTATACCTCTATGTCGAAATCGTTTTTCATGTTGATGTAGGCCACTACCCTCTTTATTGTCTTACCAAAAGGCATGATAATGAGGAAGAAGACCATGACGTAGATACAATAAACCCTTCAATGCATCCTAGCATGATAACTCAAAACTTTAGCCAATAGTTGTGAAACCAGTGAAGCCAGGGATTCATTTTGGGGCTTTAACAATAATTTTAGAGTCCTTGAACTATGTGCATTTAATTTTTTTTATGCTTATATTCAAGTAGTATCATGATGTGTTTTCATTAGAATTCAACATCTAGCTTGTTTATGTCATCAATGGTTGGAAAGGAATTTCAACATCATTTGATTCCTATCAGCAATATATCTAATTTGTATACTACATGCAGTGAAAGTTTTTAAATACTAAAAATAATTTCTCCTTCGTATATAATTTTTAATTTTAAAAAACTAAACATGATATTAATTCTCATTTGGACAACAATTGAAAATGTTCAATGACATGAATTCAAATGGGGATTCAAAATACAAGGTGTCCAAGCATCTTTTGGAAGACTTCATTAAATGAAAAGCTCGATCGAGCTTTTTAAAACTTTAACTAAAAGAATATTCAAGTGTCGATATTCGTGTGTGCACACGAATATGGACACCCAAAAATTTATTTAATCAAAGTTTTTCAAATCTCGTATTGTTCATGGGAACAAGGTCTTCGAATTCAATTAAAATCAAACACAGAATTATATGATAATAAAATTTAATAAACATAATTTCGACTAGAAAAAGAATACTTGTGGGTAATAGTACATACCTTGAAGAAGAAACAAGTAATTTTATGTGTAGATATTAGTCATGGAGTAATTGGAGTTATAGATGTTGGATTAATAGATGATCAATCATATCTATAACTCAAATTACTCCACGACCCATATCTACAAATGAATATAAATGACCATTTTCTATCCAACAAACGTGTGAATTATATCAAAGGTGTGTTGCCTATTTATAGTAAAAACGATTAAAGATGCTCGATCGAGCTTCTTTTAACCCTCGATCGAGCTTTTTTTTAACCCTCGATCGAGCACTTGTACCTCGATTGAGGGTTTGTCAAAAGCTCGATTGAGGGTTTAATAAAACCTCGATCGAGGATTTAAAAACCCTCAATCGAGGTGTTAAGACCTCGATTGAGGGTTTCGAAAAATCTCGATCGAGGTACGTTTTTGTGTTTTTTCCAGAATTGTGTTGCCAAAAATTGTAACCCACCTCCATGGATGCACCCGTAGATATCTATTCTGGGACCATGATATAGACCCAGCTCTTCCCTGGGTAGACTCAAACCAGTGTTGAGTAACCATTCTGTTGAATGGTAGGCATCTGGTCTAGGACCATGAAGTGGACCAATCTAGTACTCGTAGACTCAGCTTAGTTATGAGTAGCCATTCTCTTGGAGAATGGAGGCACCTTGTCTTGTACCAGGAACACACTGTAAGCCCTAGACTGGGTCTAGGCATGTGTGGCACTTTGACCCTTGATCTATGAGCTTTGTGTACTTCTCCAAGGATTAGCTACCCTTGGTTAAGTTACCCTATTACCCAATCTTGGTCTCACACAGAGTGTGAGATAAAAGCATTAGTAACTCACTTGGTTTATGATGATGTACTTTGAATGGAATTAAAAAGACCACATGGGCACTTGAAAAAGGCTACAAGTAAAAGTCAAAAATACATTAGTACTTTTTTACCACGGGAAAAGGACCATAGGTAAAAGTAAAAAATACATTAGTATTTTTTAACCACAGGAAAAGGACCACAGGTAAAAATAAAAAATACATAAGCACTTTTTTACCACAGGAAAAGGACCACAGGTAAAAGTTAAAAATACATAAGTATTTTTGGACCACAAGTGAAAGTCAAAGTTACATAAGGACTTTTGGTATAAGTCAAAAATACATAAATGGCCTTTTAGACTACTTAAAGGTAAAAAGGTGAAAGTGAAATTATGACAAGAATAAAATATTATTATTTTATCTTTCCTAATTTTGGCCCACTTATAGGTGAATGAATATTATAAAAGAAGATCAATTCTTCTCATTATCACACGCACTCTCTTGCTCTCACAGGTGAAGTTGTTCTTACTGAAGAATTCGCTGAAGGTTGTCTTTATGGTTTTTACCCTAGCTAGGACATCCATCTATTTTTTGTTTTACCCTCTGCTAGGGTTTGTATCCTTCATCCACAAACAACAACAACTTATCTCTCTCTCTTTTATGAGATAGGGTTTCACCAAAACCCTCACATCTTCTTCAGATCTCCACTACGGTCCACAGATTCTCAAACTATTTATGGGAAGTGATTATTTTATTTCCGGGTAGCCTACAAATTCCGGACAGACCTATCATAACTTTCTAGGCACATCTGATATATTTCTGAGCAGAGGTTTTTTTCTTTTGGGAAGATCTGATATTTTGGAGACTGATTTGGACAGTCAAGATCTGATTTTTTGCATACTATTATTGGACAGTCCAGATCTGATTTATTGCAAAGTGATTTGGACAGTTCATATCTAATTTTTTGCAGATTGTTATTGGACAGTCTAGATCTGATTTTTTGTAGACTATTATTGGACAGTCTAGATATGATTTTTTGCAAACTGTTATTGGACAATCCAAATCTGATTTTTTAGTAGACTATTATTGGACAGTCCAGATCTAATTTTTTGAGCAGAATGTTAGTGGAAAGTGTTGATCACTTTCAGGAAGATCTAGAAATTTGTACAGCTAGGGTTTGAAACCCTTAGCCTGGATTTTGCTGAGTTAATTTCTTTGTAACTGTGGTTAAACCCAGATTGGGCTTTGAGAAAAAAAAATTAAGAATTTCCTAAGTCATCTCATTTACGAGATGAGATGCTAATGCTTTTTGGGGGGTTTGTCCTTTGAAGGTTTCCCCAGTGAAAAATCTTGTGTTCATGTGTCCATTGTCTTGATGTGATTTTTACTGCGCTTATCATTTGTTATTTAAGTTGATCTGCAAATTTTTAAGTATTTTTGCTAATGCTAAATTTCAACATGGTATCAGAGCTTAGCATGTGAAAACACAGTAAAGGGACATTGTTGTTGTTTTTCACTAGATCTCGAGATAAGATTTGCATAGCTAACATTTGACTAAGTGGTAGAGATGGCCACCAATGGTTTCAAACCGGAAGAGAAGCTCTATGGTTTAGAAAAATTCAACTCCTAGAAATCTAGGTTGACATCCATTCTAGATGAGAATGAATTAGATGACATTGTTCTTAATGTCACAGAAGAGCCAACAACAAATGCTGGTAGGATTGCTTACAAGAGGACACAAGGTAAGGCTAGAAGAATCATCTATGATTCTATTAGAGAGTCATTGATGCCAAACATCACATATTTGAATACTTCTAAAGAATGCTATGATATTTTGGTCAACCTATATGAAAAGAAGGCTCCCATTCATAAGAGAGTCTTGAAGAAGAGGCTACGAACTTTGAAGTTGAACAAAGATGAAAGCGTTGGTTCCTTCTTCACAAAGATTGCATAGGTAAGAGATCAACTTATTGCTATTGGTATTACTGTTGATGATGATGACCTTGTGCAAATAGTGGTTGATGGTCTCCCAATCTCTTGGGAAACTTTCATGGCATCCGTCTGTGGATGAGAGAATCACCCAACCTTTTGAAGGCTTTGGCATGATTGCATAGAAGAATAAGGAAGGAACTCTGGCAAGGTAATCAAGGAGGACAACGTTTCACTTGCAGCAAAGACAAAGAAGTTCAAGAAGCATTTCCCTCAGCAAAAGAAGGGAAAGAAACCTCGGGGTAAGTTTTCTGACATGTCAAAAGTGGAATGTTATAATTGCCACAAGTTTGGACATTTTTGTAGAGATTACTGGTAGAACAAGAAGAAACCTAAGAGAAGGTTTCAAGCATCTACTACAGAAGAAGAGGAAGAAGAAGATGAATAACCAAAGAAGAAGAAGAAAACCATGGCTAACAAGGATAAAGAGCCTAGAATAGAGTACTACTTGATTTCTTCTCTCACTGGTTCTTTCACGGATTCTTCCACTTCTTGGTTGGTGGACAGTGGTGCCTCCAGGCACATGACTAGTAACCATGGAACACTCACTAGTTACAAAAAGAATAAGTTCACCACTCAGGTAGAACTTAGAGATGACTCCACCTACAAAATTGAAGGAGTTGGATCAACTTCACTTCAACTTGACTCAAGTATGGTTCTTCATATTGATGATGTTCTTTATGTTCCTGTTTTAAAGAAGAATCTTCTATCTATTGCTAGCTTAGAGGACAAGGGCTACAAATTCCTCTTCATGGACAAGAAAGTTTTCCTACAGGAAAATAATGCATACCTAAGCTCAGTAGTACAGATTGGGGTTCAAGATGGAGGCCTTTACAGGGCTTCCGAGGATTTCACTCATGTAGTTGATCCATGTGAGTTGTGGCATAGAATATTTGCACACCTTCACTACACAGCACTCCTAGGATTACAGAAGATAGTCAGCAGTGATGTTGTATTCCATGAGAAAGTTATGTATAAAACACAAGAGATTTCAAAGGAAGATGAAGTACCTCCACTAGAGTTTCCAGTTTCAGAAACTTAGAGGGAGGAAGAGGAATTTGAGGATCGAATTCTAGATGTTAGAGAGGACACTGAAAGTCCATCAAAAGAACTACTTGAATTTCCTCCTCACAAAAGGAGATCAGCTCGGTACTAAGAAATGGTACAAGAAGGTGAGAAGCATAAAGCTCCTCTTGGGACTTTCAGACAAATACCACAGAAGTACTATGCTGGCCACTTTTTCCCACTCGTGCGACCCAAGTTCTGCGCAGCCCACCAATCCAACAACTACCTGAGATATCGTCTCGATAGAGCAAGCCCCATCAGCAACACCTGCAAAGCAGGCGCAGTCTCACCCGAGATATCTCATAGATGGGTAACCATCGAAACCATGTTTCCGCAATTGTCGGGGAAGTATAATCCCTTGGCTCCCAACCAAGGAGCTCAATGAAGGCAACAGGGTGGTTGGACGAAGGAGTTGGTTCTGTGTGAATGATCACAACTGTATGTCATCGTGTGTGACCTAACTTTCCTTTCCCCCTTGTAGCTGGCGCAACTCGTGTAGCGCAGCTGACTCACCTCAATCGGCTCTATGCCTTAAGTTGGGATTCATAACAAGAATTATATAGAATGATATACATTTTCAATTCAGCAAGGCATTCTATTCATCCATTCACCGATTGCAAGAAACTAACAAAAGTTGAACCACATTTAACATTATATGGAAAGCAACTAGTAATTCAATCACATAAACATTCACCACATCAATCATTCATTTAGACACAAGAAATAACGTGGAAACCCATCTGGGAAAAACCACCAAGGTTCTCTTCATCTGGCACGAGAAATGATATAGCACCTTGCAGTCTGCGGGGTACAGACTGATCTTGAGATATGTCTTTAAGTTCAGACTCATGGTTCTCATGCTCTCTGGTTCACTCTCCTACTCTACTTCTACTCCTAGCGGTCTTCTCACACTGCAGTCAGATTCATGGCTCAACAGCCCTTCTAATGCTACCATACTCTTCCTGAGTCTACTCCTCTTCTGATCGCTATGACATGACAACATAAATGGCATCCCCTTCCAAGGATTCCGGCTAAATAACAAACTACTGAAAACTTAACAGGGATCAATGAAAACCTTACAGACCAACCTTCTAACCATTGCATCCTTCCTATTTATACTAATTTACATGGCTATGCAGGGCCAATTGCATCCCGAAATTTTGTTGGCCGTCACCATCAGCCGCCCCTCTGGTTACAGCTATGGTGATCATGACTTGAAATGAGGCACTATCATCCTGACTTACAAATATCTTCTCGTGCATACGTAGCTGCAGGCTTACGCTGTCTTATACGGCCATGATCTGGATTCTGCATCTGTCGCTTTCCTACCATTTTCTCCCTTGCGCACTTTCGCGCTCACCTTTCCTTTGCTGTGCACTTCTCTGTTTTGCCTTCATGAGCCCTTTTCATCCTTCGTGCTCTTCCTTTGCTTCTATCACGCACACGGCGCATTTTCCTTGGCTGTGCGTGAGAAGTTCCTTCTTATGCCCCTTCCCTAACCAACATACTCAGTTCTTATGAGTCAACTTGATAGTGCAAAACCTTCCAAAGAAGAAACAAGTCAATAGGTATGGTTTGATGCCATGATTGAAGAGTACAAGTCAATCATGAAGAATGATGTGTGGGTATTTGATCCCGAACCAACAGGAAAGTCAGTAATGACAATTGCTCCTATTGACAGGTATATTACCTTTAGAACCATCATTTCACTTGTTGCATTATTCGGATGGAAGTTACATCAAATAGATTTAAAGATGGTCTACCTCAATGGTAAGATTGAGGAGGAAGCTCATATTGAACAACTTGAAGGCTTTGTGACTCATGGTAAGAAGACCCATATATGTAAATTGAAGAAAGACTTGTATGGACTGAAACATGCTCCAAGAGTTTGGTATACGAGGATGGATGGGTTGCTCCATGACTTGGGGTCTTCTAAAAGTACAGCTAAGTCTAACTTGTACTTTTAGGTTTTCCATAATCATGTTTTGATACTTTTTCTATATACAGATGACTTGTTCCTTACAGGTGTTGAACATTTGATAGAATAGTGTAAGAGGGAGCTTACCTCTGAATTCAAGATGAAATACCTTGAATTAGTGCATTAATTCCTTGGCTTAGAAGACTGGAAAAATCCAGGCAACATCTTCCTGACACAAGGAAAGTATGTAGGAGAAATCTTGCAAATATTTGAGATGCAGGATTGCAACCCTATGGGCATACCCATGACCATCAACTTAACAAAGCTGGGTGATTCAGCTACCAGTTCACTGAGTATGGACTCTACTCTGTATAGATAGATTTTTGGATCCTAGATGCACCTCGTGCATAGGAGACCAGACACAGAGAATGCTCTGAATTAGTGCATTTCCAACACTTATGGGCTCAGGGTTACTTCCACAAGTGGAGTAATGTTATCTGGATATACTGGTTTATTTTGGTCTGGAAGTGCAGTTGACCAGAAAAGTACCTCTGGTTATTGCTTCAGTATGGGATCAACAATGATCTCTTGGGCCAATGGGAAGCAAGATTCCATAGCTCAGAGTACAGGTGAGGCAGAGCATATTACTGTAAGTCATGCCTGCAAGGAAGTAGTTTGGCTCAGAAAACTGATATCTGATCTGTTTGAGGGAAAGCTTGACTCATCGATCATCTAGTGCGATAATCAGAGTTGCATAAAGCTTTTGGAGAATCCATGATTTCATGATAGATCCAAACACTTTGAAATGAGGTATCATTTCATCAGAGACCCAGTGTAGAGATGTGCTCTGAAGTTGTAATACATTCGTACAGATGAACAGATTGCAGATATTTTGACCAAGCCACGGTCAGCATCAAAGTTCGTGTACTTTCGTGACAAGCTTGATATGGAAGAGAATGCCTCTCTCGCTGAGAGGGAGTGTTGATTTTTTTTAGCAACATCAAGAGCCATTCTCTTAGGAGAATGGGGCCACCTAGTCTAAGACCACGGTGAAGACTCAACCCAGTGTTAAGTGACCATTCTTTTGAATTGTAGATATCTGGTCTATGACCATGATATAGAACCAGCTCTACCCTGGGTAGACTCAAACAATTGTTGAGTAACCATTATGTTGAATGGTAGACATCTAGTCCGGGACCACAATGTGGACCAGTCTAGTACCGGTAGAGTCAGCTTAGTTCTGAGTAGCCATTCTCTTGGAGAATATAGGCACCTAGTCTGTTACCAGGAAGGCACTGTAAGCCCTAGACTGGGTCTAGGCATGTGTGGCACTCTGACACTTGATCCATGGGCTTTGTGTACTTCTCCAAGGATTAGCTACCCATGGTTAAATTACCCTAGTACCTAATATTGGTGTCACATAGAGTGAGATAAAATCATTAGTAACTCTCTTGGTTTATGATGATGTACTTTGAATGGAATTAAAAAGACCACGGGGGCACTTGAAAAAGGCTACAGGTAAAAGTCAAAAATACATAAGTACTTTTTGACCACAGGAAAAGGACCGCATGTAAAAGTCAAAATTACATAAGTACTTTTTGACCACATAAAAAGGACCACAGGTAAAAGTTAAAAATACATAAGTATTTTTGGACCACAGGAAAAGGACCATAGGTGAAAGTTAAAGTTACATAAGGACTTTTGGTCAAATTCAAAAATACATAAATGACCTTTTAGATTACTGAAAGGTAAAAAGGTGAAAGTGAAATTAGGACAAGAATACAATATTATTATTTTATCTTTCCTAATTTTTGCCCACTTACAGGTGAATGAAGATTATAAAAGATCAAGTCTTCTCATTATCACACACACTCTCTTGCTCTCATAGGTGAAGCTATTCTTACTGAAGAATTCATTGAAGGTTGTCTTTATGGTTTTTTTCCCTAGCTAGGGAATCCATCTATTTTCTATTTTGCTCTCATCTAGGGTTTGTCTCCTTCATCCACAAACAGCAGTAGCTTCTATCTCTCTCTTTTATGAGATAGGATTTCACCAAAACCCTCACATCTTTAGATATCCACCACGTCCACAGATGCTCAAACTATTTATGGGCAATGATTATTTTGTTTCCAGGAAGCCTGTAAATTCTGGACAGACCTATCATAACTTTTTGGGTAGATATGGTATATTTTTGGGCAATGATTATTTTGTTTCTTGGAAACCTACTATTAAATTCGGGCAGTATGTAAATTACAGGGAGTCTGTCAAATTCCTTCTGGGCAGATTTGATTTTTTGCAAACTGATTTGGATAGTCCATATATGATTTTTTGTAGACTGTTATTGGACAATCCAGATCTGATTTTGACAGTCTAGATCTGATTTTTGTAGACTGTTATTGGACAGTCCAGATCTTATTTTTTGTAGAATGTTATTGGACAATCAATAAATGATTTTTTGCAGACTGTTATTGGACATTTCAGATCTGATTTTTTAGTAGACTATTATTAGACAATCCAGATCTGATTTTTTATAGACTGTTAGTGAATAGTCTTGATCACTTCCAAGCAGATCTGGAAATTTGTACAGCTAGGATTTGAAACCCTTTGCCTGAATTTTGCAGAGTTAATTTCTCTGTAACTGTGGTGAAACCCAGATTGGGGTTTGAGGAATTTTTTTAAGAATTTCCTAAGTCATCTCATTTCTCAAATGAGCTACTAATTCTTTTTGGGTTTTTGTCCTTTGAAGGTTTCCCCAGTGAAAAATATTGTGTTCATGTGTCCATTGTGTTGATGTGATTTTTACTGCACTTATCATTTGTTATTTAAGTTGATCTGCAAATTTTTAAGTATTTATGCTAACGTTAAATTTCAACACATGGCGTATGCACATTCAATGTTCAACCAAATGTCTAACAGAGACGTTGTTTCATGGACTACATTGATTGTGGGTTATGCCCAAACTGGGGATAATGAACAAGCCAAAAAACTCTTTTGTCAAATGCAGGTAGCAGGTATAAGGCCTAATGTTGTCACATGGAATGGGATAATTTCATTTTCATCCTAGAATGGGTCTAGTGACAAGGCTTTGAAACTTTTTTCGTGAAATGCATTTAACATAAGTGAAGTCTAATTATGTCACCATTTCCAGTATTCTATATGTATGCAGCCATTTAGTAGCTTTTGAGCAGGGAAATATGATCCATGGTTACATGATAAGAAGGGGATATCAAACAGATGTTTTGGTGGAGAACGTTGTTATAGACATGTATGCAAAGTGTGGATATTTAGAGGACGCACGTTGAGTGTTTGACAAAATATCTCAAAAAAATGTAGTCTCCTGAAACATAATGATTCTTGGTTATGCCCAGAATGGGCAGGGTGGTGAGGCCTTGAATATTTTTCATGAAATGCAAGTAAGAAATGTATATCCAAACGCCATCTCATGGACTACAATGATCTCCACACATGCCCAGAACGGGCAGGGTGATGAGGCATTGAAACTTTTTTGTGATATGAAATTTGTAGCGACAAATCCTAGCTCGGTCACTATTGCAAGCGTTCTTCCAACATGTAGCAACTTAGCATCTCTACAACAGGGCAAGGAGATCCATGGATACATGATCTGGGTCGACTGATTTTAGGGTCACACCATGTATCGAGGATCGAGAGTGGTGAAGAACCTGGTAATATGGATGATAGTCTCCTTGACACACAATTATTTGCGATAAAAATGTTTGATGATCACTATAGAGACAACATACAATTTTTTAGTACAGGATCAACACCAGCAGAATTTACCACCGCATAGAAAAAAAAGTAGTTGTCTGAGCTGCAGACTTCCAGTTGATCGTTGCACAGTTATATAAAATAGGCCCTGATAAGATTATTTGTCATTGTGTCTTGGAACAAAAATGACCAATGATACTAAATGAAGCACATGATGGTGTCGTGAGAGGCCATTATGCTAGAAAATATACAATTTTAAAGATATTGCAAGCAGGATTGTGGTGTCCCACCATGCATGTGGATGCTCAAGAATACTGTCGAAGTTGTGATGTCTGTTAGAGACCTGGAAAGAAATTGCGACGAGATGAAATGTCACTAGTACCACAAGTAAATTTGTAGGAATTTCAAAAATGGGGTGTTTATTTTGTTGGACCTATTACTCCATTTCTCCTGGCGTACAGACAAGAGGTTGTGATTCCAATGGAATAGATTGTACTCATCCTAAGGATTGCTGCAATTTTAAAGATGACATATGTTGGTGCTGTCGAGGACAGACTATCGCAACTACCACAATTGGAGTAATATCATTTTATTGTAGGTTATCATCAAAACGTTAAGAAGGAACAACGGAAAATATGGCATGATCAACACATTAAGAATAGGAAATTTCAAGTTGGAGGACTTATTCTTCTGTACGATAGGAAATTTGTAAAGCATCTGGGAAAGTTGAAAACACATTGACGAGGACTGCGTATTCTAATTCATATCAGTGACGGAGGTGCGGTACAACTACAAAAATTAGATGGAACACCTGTCAAAGAATTGGTGAAAGGAAGTAGGCTAAATCCCTACTAGGATAGCCACGAGTTGGTCGACTAGCAAAAAAAAAAGAAAGGAAAAGATGAAATAAAAAAGAAAAAGACAAAATCAACCACTTATACTATGAAACGAGAACTTTATACTAAGAACGAGAACTCTATCCATAAAAACAACGAGTTTTGCATAAAAAACACCACCCAAATAGAAATGTGTTGATACCAGTATACACAGTTTTTTTTTCAGGGTAAAAAATAGAGCCATGGCCTAAACATGCCATAATGTTGTTTACAAAAACTTTGAAATCAACCCCTAAATTGGAAAAACATTTTTTCTTCAAGACGTAAATTACAACTTTTTTGAAACTTGCATATTAAACAAAAACAAATATTTCATAAATAATTTCACAACTCTAACCATTTAAAATCAAACAAATTATGTTGTGATTCATAATGAAATCATATATTAGACTCTATGAGAACAAATTATTCATATAAATGATCAAAAAATCCTTTAGAGTTTCAATTATGAACATCATACTAATAAAAACATCTAAAATGTTTCATGTGAAATTATTCAAACTCATCCATCGATTCTAGCACCCCATCAGAGTCTATATTTTCTGCACATGAGCGATTGGATATATATTAACTCATGACCCCCCATTATATTACATTATAAAAAATTAAACACACCCCTACCCCTAACCCTCTAAACCCCCCAATAACACTACATTTACAAAACTTAAAACGCCACCCCCTAAATCCCCCAACAACATTATATTAAAAAAAATGGCATAATGTATTGGAATAATGTAATGTCATAATGTATTGACATGAATCCACTCATTATACAAATCACAATACCTTGTTATATTAATCCATTATTTAACAAGCTCATATTCATGTAAACACAATTTTTTTTTATTAAGATACTCTATTCATTATATAATGGGGTGAATGAATTATTATTCAATTCATTATATGACCTATTATACTAACAATAATCATAAGCTTAGAACAAATGTATGCAATTCCCTCATACATTTGCAATTCCAACTCCAAGTGGTTACATTCTCTCCCACAAAGCACAAATAGTTAAATGGAGGAAATATATCATAGGTCTTCATTGAATGATAGTTACATCATAAATTCAACAATTTGTTGACTTCAAATGTTCTATGCAACTCGCAAATATCTAGGCTTCACTCCACTCTGAACGCTCCAAGAAGATTAGGTTTTGTTTCACCAGTCTACCTATTGCATGATCAATACCAAATCACACCAAGATTTTATGGGGTCGAAGACAAGGAGAGGAGGCCACCGAATTAAGAGGAGAAAGATCTGATAAGAAAAATTGATATACCATTTCGTGGGAACATCTTATTAAGAATAAGATTCATTTTTCTTCTCGACAGAAGGCCATGGAGGAGGGATCGTCTTTATATGCAAGTTTAGGAGTCCATGTGAAAGACCATGCACAGGACACAGCCGTGGGTTGTCTTTTTCATGTATGTGGTGTGGTATTTCCAATGCATAAGAGGGAGAAGTCTACGGCCAGGAAGAGATCCACAAAATCTTTGTGGACAGGAATCACAAGCAAGCCATCACGACATGACAAAGCCAGGAAGAAAAGCATTGATGGATGATATTTAGTGGGGTTTTTGTCAAAATATTAATTAACTGTGTAAGTCCATATTATCTTCATTTGAACCACCCACATTCTTGTTAGAGACTATGGATAGTATTCAAGTAGAAAATGGAACTCATTTGCATTGCACTGAAGTGAGGAAGGGAAGAGGGAGGAGGGAGCGGAGCTCCGCTCCCTCCTCCCTCTTCCCTTCCTCGCTTCAGTGCAATGCAAATGAGTTCCATTTTCTACTTGAATACTATCCATAGTCTCTAACAAGAATGTGGGTGGTTCAAATGAAGATTTTATGGGGTCGAAGACGAGGAGAGGAGGCCACCGAATTAAGAGGAGCAAGATCTGATAAGAAAAAATGATATACCAGTTCGTGGGAACATCTTATTAAGAATAAGATTCATTTTTCTTCTCGACAGAAGGCCATGGAGGAGGGATCGTCTTTATATGCAAGTTTAGGAGTCCATGTGAAAGACCATGCACAGGACACAGCCATGGGTTGTCTTTTGCATGTATGTGGTGTGTTATTTCAAATGCGTAAGAGGGAGAAGTCTACGACCAGGAAGAGATCCACAAAATATTTGTGGAGAGGAATCACAAGCAAGCCATCACGACATGACAAAGCCAGGAAGAAAAGCATTGATGCGTGATATTTAGTGGGGTTTTTGTCAAAATATTAATTAACTGTGTAAGTCCATATTATCTTCATTTGAACCACCCACATTCTTGTTAGAAGAAGACGTGGATGTGACGTGATCTTCTTCTCCGGTTGTTGGAGAAGCTTTGGCAGAAGGGGGACCACTTTCATGATCATCTTTACTTTCACCTTCAAGATCTTCGGTCAATTGAGTCGGACACTGATTTGCACATCTCTAGTAGTTTTTGAAATTCACGCTGATATTCCTTGTTCATGGGCTTCTAAAGACCTACCATGAGTAAACTTCCATTAAAAAATTTATTTTTACCAATCGACTGTCTAATACTAGACTATGAAATTTATTTTTTACCGGGCTCTAAGTTCGGCGGGCCTTCTATACATTTAAATAACATTAACAGGAAGCAAGGAATTTATTTTAACTAAAACAATGACCTTCTATACATTTGAATAGCATTAACACGAAGCAGGGAATTTATTTTAAGTAAAACAATGATCTATAATTTTGTTATGCATCGATACCTTCTTTCTTCTTCCCTCTCTTGTTGTTGAAATTCATGAAGTAATCCTTGCAACACTAATCCCTTTTCTTTACTTTCAGTGATATCTCTTGATATTAACTTATCCACAATTTTTGTTCCCTTACTTGTAACCATTTCTCCATCTTTGTCCATAAAAGTCATCCATGAATGAGACTCTTGAAAAGAGTTTAGCAACCTTTTCAATCCACTCAATTGTTTGAGTACAGTGTCATCCATTTTATATATCTCTTTTTTAAGAGAGGAAAGTCGCGTCCAAAATCTCATAGCTTCATGTTCTGATAAATTTAATAGATGCATCCCTTCCATTTCAGCTTGTGGCATATTTGGTTTTTCCAAAGGAGAATAGGATACGGAAATTGCATAAGTGAGTCTTAACTTTTCTTCGTCTTTCCAACCATAACTAGGAATATAAATTATGTAAATGGTATCACTCAGCTCTCTTAGTGCATTCCTTATAGAACATGTAAACTCCATCATGTCCTCATTCCCTCCATATAAGCATATCATTTTTTCTTCAAGTAGCATGGCTTTCACCTTCTCAAGATCAATCACAAAAACAAATCTAAAACTCTCAAAACCGGTAGCATTTATATAATGATGTAAAAACATATAAAAATAAATAAAAAAATTACTAACCTGCTTTGATACCTTTTCCAAATGCATGAATAGGAACTCTAAACTTGATATATTTTTCTGTTTTTCCCATTCATCTTTTCTTAATTCTTCAATTTTCTCATCTGTAAAAGGATAAGATTTTGCACCCCACCTGTCCAACATAGAAAATACAAAAGGCTTGTAAGTTGTAATTCTCCCATTGGGTTCTATTATCCATATTATACTAGGATACCATCTTTTCAATTCCTCGTCCTCTTTCGAATCCCGTGAGAACTGTTTACAAAGAAAATACTTCACTGTTGTTGCTATCGTCCATGGTTTTTGAAGTACCAACCAAGGAACTTTCATTGAAAACTGGTGAAATATATCAAATACATCAATATTTGTACTTGGTTGTACAATTGGAATTGATATAATCTCAAATTCTAGTCTCTCCTTCGTTGTAATATACATTTGAGTGAGAGACTCGAGACGAATATCGTAACACACTTTGATAGGTCTGATTTCTAACAAAATTGTTTTTCTTTTCAATTCATCCATTCCACATGTAAAAGGTTTCAAGTTTTCATTTTGAATCTGCAATGACAACATAAACAAAGAAAAAATGATATTTAATAAATCAATAAAATGAAATGTGTTATATTAACGAATAGATTTTATTAATAAAAACTTATAATAATAAAAATTGAAACTTGAATACCTTTTGTGAAATAAAAGTGTTATTGTTTTTAAAAATATAATCAGTGTTTTCTTCTACTCTTGTTGCAAACATTTCTCTTAATATATCTTTCATGCTTTCTTGACTTGCTTCTGCAAGTTGCTTCAACCTAATGTATTTTCCACATTTACCCACAAAAAATTCCTCAATTTCACGTTTTGACATAACTTTCGAGCAAGAAAGATATTTACCATCCTTCCTGTCTCCCATCATCTTAGCACTTAATTGTCCATAATCTGAATCTGAATCTGAATCTGACTCTGAATCTAAATCTGAATCTGAAACTGAATCCGAATTCAACTGTAATGTTTTACCCAAATTACCAAACAACATTATCACCTCCATGTATCTATTATCATGAGCATGACCCAAAATTTTGTTTGCAACTTTCTTAGGCAACTTATCAAAATATTTGCCAACATACATCATTTCAAAATTTATTTGGATGTCATTTAAAGTCTCCTCAATTAGAGTCCAGGGGTATTCATATTTGAAATTGTGGCGGTCATCCACCATAAAAAGTATGCAGGTGGTCGGAGGATAATTAGATAGATGGAATGGCTCCCCTTGTCCATCAGTTAGAAGGCCATCTAAACTTGACAAAAAAAACCTTTTGTATTTTGATCGCCTCTTCTTCTGACAAAGCCTGAACAGAAATTTGAAGCGAGTAAAAAAGAAACAAATGATAGTCTATATATATTACAAAAAAGTAAACATAATGTAAGAAATGATACATTTTTTACTGGATAATAAATATGGATGTTATGTTCACCTGCCCTGTAGATACTGTAAAAGACCATGATCCATCGCCTTCTCTTTGGATTTTTGCCCATCTCTCTAGCAACATCGCGCTTGCTTCGATATTCACACATTGTAGTGTTTTTGTCTTTATCACGTTATCCATACTCTTCGCTTCTAACATGGGGCAATGATGTAGATGCAAAAATTGAAAATTGGCGAGGAGATGGAAATCTTCAGGGAGTTCTTTCAAGCACTTATAGAAACACAAGAATAGCTGTTGCAATGAGACAAGGCGATGGAAATTTTCAGGGAGCTTCTTTAAACGCTTACAGCCACCCAAGATCAGAATTCGCAGTGATGAGAGGCAGTGGAAGTCATTACATAATTCTTCAAGCTCGTTGCAATTTCCTAAGTTCAACTCCTCCAAAGATTGTAGAAGACTGAAACCTTCAGGAAGCTTCTCTAGACTGTTACATCCTTTTAGGTTCAGCAGTCTTAAACCTGCTAGTTCCCCAAATTGATCTGGAAGCCTATGCAAACACTCACAGTTGGGTAATAAAAGGTGTGTGATAAAGGAGAGGTTGCAAAATGCATCTGGTAGCTCTGTTATACTAGAACAAAATGATATATCGATTGAGGATGGCAACAACTTCAATTTGCCAATGCCTTCTGGAATACTTCTTAGTTTGTTACACCCTTTCAAATCCAATGAAACAAGGGATGTTAACTTGTCTAATCCATGAGGGAGTTCTTCTAGGCTTGTCCATGAGGACAAATTCATTAATTTCAAAGATGAAAGATTTTCAAAATTGTTAGGAAGCGCTTGCAGAGCCAGGCAACCCTGCAAATTGAGCTCTTGCAGAGAATGTAATAATCCAAAATCTTCTGTCAAGTGCTCCAAACTTGAACAATAATCCATCCTCAATACTCTTAAACGCTGAAGCTTTGAAAATTCATCTGGCAATTTTTTCAAATCTGAACAATGATCCAATGTCAATACCCTTAAATATTCAAGACTTGAAATTGATTCTGGCAATTCCTCCAGCGATTTACAATACGAAAGAGAGAGTTCTTCCAAACCTTTCACTAGATCACCCAACTCTGTGGGTAGTTTTCTCAAGTTTGGCCTCCTCTCCTCGTCTTCGACCCCATAAAATATTCATTTGAACCACCCACATTCTTGTTAGAGACTCTGGATAGTATTTAAGTAGAAAATGGAACTCATTTGCATTGCACTGAAGCGAGGAAGGGAAGAGGGAGGAGGGAGCGGAGCTCCGCTCCCTTGGCCGCCAAAGAGCTGCTAATCACTAGTTGCGCGATTATGAGAATCACGCCACCAGTGATGGCAGCTCTTTGGTGGCCAAGGGAGCAGAGCTCCGCTCCCTCCTCCCTCTTCCCTTCCCCACTTCATTCCACAATATCTTTTGGAGGCATATGCTGTGTAACATGGGCGACAATGGTTAAAAAAGGAAGTGGAGGAACAATACTTGGGAGTATTGTTGTACTTTGTTTCTGTGATGTTGCAGCTTCCCACCATCGTTGTCTCTATGCAGAAGTCCTTCCTGATTGATGTCATCTCTTACGCGTGCACAATTGCACGATAAGTTGTTGTTGGAGGTGGGTGTCTATGCGGCATATTTAGTGGGGGGTTTTTCAACATGTTAATTAACTATGTAAGCCCTTCCCATACCTCTATACCTCTTGTCCAGACCATGTATATTTCACCTACGGAGAATTATATTAATTTGGTGCCAACTGACATAAAGTTTGACTGGACATACCCTGTTATGTTCGACAAATACTCCCACACGCTCCAACTTCTGCAAATGACCGTATCTTCTGTGCAGACGATTGAAGCAATTCATTCAACTGATGGAATGCCTCATTGACACTCCCAAAGACATTCGCCTTCTGATGAAATGTGGTGTCATTAGTTCCCAAAGTATTTCAATTAGAGAGGAGCATATAGCCATGATGTGGGACAACATCTGCCAGTCCTCTCGTGGCCCTAAGGAGTCTTTGGTAAATAAGCTGAAAGAAGAACTAAAGGAAGTGCTTAGAGAAAAGTATTACCAGACCAAAATACCAATCATCGTGCACGACACCAAAAGTTTTATTATGAAATCATATAGCAAGTTTCAACAAGAGTATTTCTCAAAACCATCGTGACGTCAAACCTAGTAATTAAAAACACTAAATAGTTAGGTTACACTATAGTTTGGGTATCTTTATTTAGGGATAAAGGATTCCTATTGTTTGTTTGGGTTTAGATCCATGTCCGTCTAGTGTTGGAGATGGTATTTTTGAATGCATATAACCTATTCGCTTGAAAGTTTAAATATGTTTTCAATCGCGTTGCATTATTATTGTGTGTTTGCGGGGCCTCTAACCTTCCCATGTATCCTATTAATTCAATTTAACATATTTTTTTATCGACTATCATTATCATTTATGATCAGAGTTGATCCATAATCTCTTTGATGTGTCTTTCTTGGCTTTGGTTTTTTTATTCATCATCTATAATAATATGATATTCTGATAAATAAAAATAAAAAAAATTCTACTATTTGATCTTAAAATTAGATATTCTTAAAAATAAAAACATTTAAACTTGGATATTATTAAAAATAAAAATACGAGGTTGGTTTTAATAAAAATATTTTAATTTTATTTATTTGATTTTAAAATTAGAGGTTCTCATTTTAAAAAATTACAAATAATATCCACTTGAATTTAAAAAATTAAATCATATTGATTTGATTTTAAACCTAGACATATTAAGTACTTAGATGGATCAAATAGCTTGAGGTGTAATTTTTTAAGAACTCAACTGGATCAAATAACAAAAGGTACAAATTTTTTAAGAAGGATCAAATAACCTAAGGCGCAATTTTTTCCTTGATGTGTAAAAAATGCCTCGAATAAGTTGAATTGGTTATTTGCGTTCATTTATATTGACCAATTCAATTTAATGTAATATGGATGCAATTTTTTTAATGTAATTTTTTTCATTTTAATGAAACAGTTATGCAGAAAATGTTAAAGATCTTCAACCCCTATTAGGAGGGATGCTTTTAGAGGACCACTTTGGGAATTTTGAAGACATAGAAGACCTAATGGAAGAGGACATTGATGTCCATGAAGAAATCCAAGTTCGGAAAATTCCAATTTCGATGAAGAATTTGGCCTGCATGATATTGTTGGTTAGTTTCATGTCTTGCAGAAAATGTTAACTTTGACAACTTTTTGATAAGAAATATTGGTAATGTTTTGACTTTCATACTTTATTTTATAAATTAAATTTCTATAAATAATGTTTTTAATATGTTATTTACATATATAAGGTATAGTTTTTCTTGAATTTATGTGAATGGTCACATTTGGAAAATAATATAAAATATTATCAATTTTTATAGAAAAAATCTCTGAAAATCCATTAAATATGGCTTTAAATGTATTTATTTTCTCAAAAATTTTACAATTTTGTCAATAAAAATGTCTTGTTTTGTCCATAAAAGTGTCTTATTTTAAATAAAATTTTTAAAAATGTATATGTTTTTCATTATAACTTGCTTCTAAATGGATGATATTTTGTTAAATTTCTAAAAGAACACTTGAAAATAGAAATTAAAAATATTTTACAACAACGATTATTCAAATGCCCCAAAAAATGCCTCAAAATGAAAATGTGTGATACTAGTATCAACCCTTTTTTAAACGAAGGTAATAATAGCTACTAAAATTAGGAGAGAGAAAAATGAGAACTGTGTTGAGTTCTCGTTTCATAGTATAAGTGGTTAATCTTCAAAGTACTTTTTTTTCATGTTTTGATCGTAGGCTACCAGGCTGTTGCAAGAGAAAGAAAAAGGCGCCACAGACTGTCTGTCTGTTGCAAATGAAAAATGACGACGAAGACAATCCATTTGTCGCACTGAACGAAATATGTCGAAGGCTGACTATAGATCAAAGGAAAGCAAGAGCTGTCGCAAAATGAACTTGAGTCATAGAAATAGCAGCTGACTATAATTAATTAAAAAACATGAGCAATTTCTATGGCGTGCTTTTTGGTCACTTCCATCATTATTGTGCAATAAGTACCACTAATGTGACAGGCGAGTGACAGTTTGCATGGCAGTTTCCATATGGTGATTCAGATGATCGACCCATGTGACAGATATCACTACCACCTTTCCATTCATTGTCTACTCATGTGAGGGACCGATTGCATGAATAGGTAAACGTTATCACCTTCGCGCCCAAGTTTTAGTTCATTCTGCTACACTCAAGTGAGAGTATTCCATTGTTCTCAGCAATTGCAGGATCCGAAGTGAGTTTTTCCATAGAGTATGTTTATTTCCATTTCCATTATAAGCATAGTTGTAGAATCCAGTGTCTCATCCCCCTCCCCTACACTCATTATGGAAGACACTATCGGATATGTTATGCCGAAAGTCATGGTTGCAAGGGAAATGTCACAGTCACCAGTATTTCCTCCAATGAGGTTGAGACCAGACCCACCTATTCAGTCAATGAGGAAGTGATTTGGTACCCACAAGTAGAAAGCACCAACACCACCACCGCCAAAAGATGAATAAACAGGGTCTATGACTATGTTTCCAGACTATATTTAGCCCAGAAAAGATGATGCGCCTAAGACTAAAATTCCAAAGAATGCAATGTGCCAACTAGTTGCACCAATAGTACCAAAAGGGGTTCGGGTAACACAGAACATACTCCCCAATCTCAAGAAGATGACCTTTGTCGATCATGACCTACATAAATTTCCATATTTGGCAATGGATAAATATATGGTTTTTGTCAAAGATATAGAGAATTGCCCAATGCACATAGTTCGAATGGAATGGGAAAGAGGACTAGAGAAAGTAGGTTTGTTTTCGTCGATGTACATGTCACATTTTGTTCACAGTACAAAGGTGAATGTGTGTGTTAAACAATTTCTAGTGTCATTTCATGGTGGATTTCTATGGCTCGACCGAAAGGTTTATGTGTATGTCGAGCTTATAGCATAGATTACGAGGCTCCCACTTGTAGGCCTAGACCCAACATCATTTTTTTCCAGAAAAGAGAAAGATACCACATTGATGACCAAGTTAAAAGACAAGTATGACCCAACTAGAGACACTACAGGATTTTTTATTGCCTCTACCAATGATCACACTGTTCGGTTAGATGCCATGTTTCTAGCTAGAAAATTGGTGCGAAATATGTGACCAAACCATTGCACTCCAGGGACGATTGTTGCAGTAGAGTTATGTGCAGTGGGTGTTCAACTCAACTGGTCACAATATCTGCTCAACGAACTGTTAGAATATGTGGAGGAAGCGCAGGGGAAAGGTGGCTCATTTCATTACTTATGGCTACTTATTTTAAGTTTGTTTGTTGCATGGGCATAACCAACAAACTACCAGGGGTAGATGTGCTAATTATGTGTCAAGGCCCTCGATACCAGAATATTTGGTTCAAGAAAGATTTGAAGCATAGACAAAAAGACAACAATGTAGAACTATTTATGCATGTAGAGGCCCTTTGATGTCATGTTACAAAGAAGGCCATATTTACTGAGGAAACCGTTCAGCGTTTTTGAAATATTGTCAAGTTTACAATTAGGCCTGTAGCTGGGATCTTTTCAAGTTTAAGAATAGTGTAAAACAAAAAATAAAAACAACATAATACAAGTGACTCATGGTGGTAATGTTAGGCGTAAAATCTCTTGAGGTAGATCTCATTGAGAGGATTCTTCAAGACTTTTCCATCAGATTCAACTAGAGTGTATGCCCCCTTTCCAAGGCAACGGTGGACAACATAAGGTCCGTACCACATTGACTCAAAGTTCCCTTTTCCTAACTTGTCATTGGCTTGGTCATAAACAAGGACCAAGTCGCCTTCACTAAAGGTGTGAGGGTGAACATGGGAGTCAAATGTGACTTCAACTGTATTTTAGCTGCTCCGATGGCTTGGAGAACAGCATGACAGTCCTCGTTGGTTTATTCAAGTAGGAGGAGGCATTCTTCTAGAGGCGAAGTATCGGGAAGGACTTCTATGGTGAGACGGAGCGATGGGATATGGCACTCAATGGGAAGTACCGATTCAACGCCATGGACTAAACGAAAATGGGTGAAGCCGATGGCGGTCTTCGTGGATGTGGGGTAGGCCCAAAGGGCGGAAAACAACATGTGGTTCTAGTTAGTTTTGTGCTTACCCACCATCCGTTGGAGCATGGTTTTAATTATTTTGTTGACTGCTTCTACTTGCCCATTTCCCTAAGGGTATGAGGAGGATGAGTACTGGTGCTCAAATTTCAACATGGTTGAAAGTTCTGTCCAAGCAGCGTCCTTAAAATGGCTACTGTGGTCCGAAACTATCTATTGGGAAACATCGAAACATGAAATGATGTGGTTGAAGAAAGAACGCGTCGCCATGTCAGATTTGAAATTGAATGTGGGCATGGCCTCGGCCCATTTGGTGAAATAGTCAACAGCCATAATAATGTATTTGTGGCTGCCAGCCAAGGGGGGATTAATTGTCATGAAATCGATCGCCCACTTGCAGAAGGGACCAACAGTGACAACGAGATGTAAAGGCGTGGGGGGAGTCCTTGATTTTGGAGCAAAGAGCTGACATCTGAGGTAGTTTTTAACCACCTCAATGCAATCAATGAAAATGGAAGGACAAAAATAGTCAGCTCATAGAATCTTCTGAGCAGTTACAAAACCAGAGAGGTGGCCACTGCAAGCTCCACTATGACAGTCATTGAGGACCTATTCAGCCTCGTTATGGGTGAGGCAATGACGTAATATGGTACCTACGCCCTGATGGTACAAAACATCCCCAATAAGGAGATGGTGAGCAGCTTGGTGTCGGATGCATCATTGGTCTTCGCGGCTTAAGTGAGCCTCAAAATTTTAGGTGGGTAAGTACAGGAGAATGCCCCCATACCAAGGATCTTCCATGGAAATGACAAATAAGAATTCATCAAGAAGGTTGACCATAATGGGTGATTATGCATACAACAGGGGAAGTTCTGTCATTAGTGCATCTAGCACCAAATCCTTGATGCTTTTCGGAGCAATGAATTCCAAGTCGAACTCCTGGAGGACGACAATCTATCTGGCCACGCGACCTTGTAGGAGGCGTTGGATTAGGAGGTACCGCATAGGGTTGGAATTGGCCATTACTCGAGTATGGTTTGCAATAATCTAATGGGGCATCATTTGGACTGAAAAAATGACGATGAAGGCCATCTTCTCTTCAGTTGAATATTGTAGGGGGGGACCATTCAGCTTCTGACTAACGTAATAAATCACATGCTCCTGACGATTATCGTCCTCTTGGACCAAAACACCAACAATGGCATTTTCGTAGGCTCACACATAGAGGATGAAGTCCTTGGTGAATTCAGGAGTAGATAGTAATGAGGCAGAAGCCATAGCTTGCTTTAAAGTGTCAACACATCTTGTGAATGCTGATCCCAAAGAAATGGAATGTTGGTACAAAGTAGATGCAAGAAACCTTGGTATTTTGTCGCATATTCTGGTGTGAAGCGGCAAAGGAATTTAGCCTTGCCTTGGAGGCTCTGCAATTGGAGCAAAGTCCATGGTGAGGGTATATCAAGAATGGCTTGAACTTTAAGAGGGTCAAGTGCAATCCCTTTGTGGGAAACGATGAACCAAAGCAGACGTCCTGTTGGGACACAAAAGACACACTTGAAAGGATTCAAGCAGATTTTGTACTTGCGACATCGCAGGAAGAATTTTCTCAAGTCGTCTAAGTGTTGTGAGTGCTTCTGTGTCCGAGCGGTGAGGTCACCCAGATAGACCAATATGATGTGCATAAGGTCGTGGAAGCAATATGTCATGGCACGCTGGAAATTGCCTCCAGCAATTTTTCAGGCCAAAGGGCATCACACGATATGCGAGCATGCTCCAAGAGGTTGTAAACGCAATCTTGTATCGATCTTCCTTCTGAATATAAATTTGGTTGTATCTAGAGAAACTTCCCATGAAGGAAAAGACCTCATGTTCAGCTCATGCATTAATGATTTGGTCAAAAAAGGAGTTGGGAAGTTTTCCTTAAGACAAGCCAAATTCAAATCATGGAAGTCTGTACAGATGCGGATGGTACCTTGTTTTTTATTCATGGGAACAGGATTCGAAACCCAAGTGGTGTATGCAATGGGGTAGATAAAGCCAGCTGTGCACATCTTCTCAATCTCAGCCTTGACCGTGGTATCCTTTTAAGGGTGAATGGGTCATTGTTTCTGATGCACCGGTGCTACATCAGGACACGTATCAATGTGATGTTCCACGATGGATGGATCCAAACCATGCATCTTGGTGTAGGACCAAGCAAAGATGTCACAGAACTCTTGAAAAGGTGCTTTGTAAGAAGCGACCTCCTCATGGGAGCATGATGGTCCAAGTGTGATTTCTTCAACAACCTTGGGGTTGGTTGAAATATTGACCTTAATTGTGGGTGAAATGTTGGCCATACTGCCTTCTTCAAAGGCGTCGGGAGCTAGGATGGGGTTTTTGAACCAATCCAACTTTCCATGTATGAAATCCTTGGTCTCTACTGAATATTGAACTGATGTTGATGAAGGCTCCCATGGGACGAAGAATGAGTGATGGTGCATGTCATCCCATGGGTATTCAGGAGTGAACAAGACTTCAAGTGTCTCCTCGTCATTGCTGAAACAACGATTGGATAGATCTGAGGGATCGTTGATGGTTGCGGAGACGACAGGGTTGGTCGAGCTGGACACCATGTAAATGGTTGTGGTGGTCGAGGAAGAAACCGGAGGGTGGATCTCTTCGATGACAGTGATGTCGAATTCAAGGGAATGTTTTTGAAGATCGCTAAGGGCGGCCCGATACTCGGCCAAGTCTAGGAAATGGTGAGAATAATGTCCATACAATCCGCAAAGTGCACATGCATGGTTTGTCCTCAAAGACTTTTTTTTACTGTGGGCTAAATCGGGATGACGACTACTGGAAGGTTCTCGGTTGTATCCATAATGTCTAGATGAGTGCGAAGAATAGGTATTTATGGACAATTATGTGTTGTGTGACCCTATACATCATACATGGTGCAAGCTAGAGTTGGCCAAGGTCCAACGACTGCTTTGGTGGTTTTTCCTCGAGTCCTCTTTGGAGGAGGTGGGGCTGGTGCAGTAATAGAAGGTGTTTTTGGTGGGAGAGGAGGAGGGCGTGACGTTGTCTCGATAGGATGGACGATGGTTAACACCACCTGGGGAATCAGAGGTGGGGTGGGTGGTTGAAGGTACCACACCGGAATCCCCAGTGTAAAGTTTGGTATATTTAAAGTAGCCATAACATGCTTACTTATGATGTCGGAAGGTGGGAAAAGGAAGGGAATTGTATGGACTAGGAGTGAGCCCCAATAATTCCCTGGTGATTGCATTTTAGGTTGCGGTTGTGGTTGTGGTGTGGGAGGAATGGTGCTGATTGAGAGGACACAAAAATTCACTGTGTCAACCGGCTCTCGTGGAGGAGGTAAAGATGGTCAGGAAGCCATCAGGGATGTGTCAGTGAACAATCCCGGTCCTACGGCTGACCAAGAAGGGATGGCTACGTTGTCGATGGAGGTATCAACAGTAGGGATGACATGGTCTGGTGTGGCCAGCCCCTACAGATCATAGTAAGTTATTTGGTCCACCATCACAATATTTCCATCGTGAGGGAATATCATAAGGTGAAAAACAGTGGATGCCACAGCTCTCATGGAATACATGTAACTGCGTCTGAGGAGGAGGTTATAATCAAGTTGGGCGTTGACAACCTCTATGTTAATAAAAACCCTCTTGTTAGCTAATGACATAGGGACATTCGGCATAATTCCTTGGGCTTTGATGGAGCGACCATCATAGGCACGAAGGGCAGTGGTGGACGGTTGGAGGGTAGGGGACCCAAGTTTCTACCAGACAAATGTTGACATGATGCAGGTGGATGCCCCTTCATCAACGATACATCGATGTATGACCAAATTAGGAATTGAAACCGAAATATGGAAGGCGATTGTGGATGGCATTCTTGGCTCTCCATGATCCAAATCTGATGTGATCAATCTGGAATCGGAGGGATCCATGGCACCAAGTGCAGATAACAATGCTTTCCGCTGAGGTGGGCATGTTTTGAGGACCTCAAGAGCAGACATGGATGTAGGTTACTGAGCCAAGTCATCAACGATGCTATAATTCAAGGCAACTCTAGCAATGGCGTTGTTGGCAATACACCGCATGGGGAACCGTGGACCTCTACCCGCCCCGTCGATAGGGGGTGGGGGCAAGTGGAGGGGCATGTTGGCAGTGCCAGAGGTGGATGTCGCTGATGGGTCAGCGGTTTTAATGGTGGATCTATACTGGTTACGTCTAGTATGGAGGTTCACCTCTTTAGTGGACAACGTCATATGGTGATGGATACCAGTCTCTGTAAGTGGAGCCGCGGCGGTTGCCATAGGAGCAAGTGAGGACAAGGGTGTGGTCGCAACCATTCCTTGGAGTGGTGGCGGGTTTTGAAGCACCATAAATGGAAGACCTAGTGCTGTCGTTTTGGGCTATGCTACCACATTATTGTCTCGTTGAGCTTCATTTTGGAGAAACTGCTTGACGCGGTCCATATGTGGGCATTCATGAGTGTAGTGACCATAGATGTTGCATAATTTACATGGGTGATTAGTCTGTAACGAAGCGGTTCATCTCGGTCGGTTAGCTTGTTAGGGGTTTTGCACCAACGGGTTAGCGTCATTGTTGTTAGGAGGATTAGGTTGTTGGACACCTCCTTGTGGTTGGTTGTTACCCCGATTTCTGGCTCTGTTTTTCTTGCCCTGCCCTTGTTGGTTATTGGGGGTGGGTTGGTTGGGAAGATTATGTTGCGCAAAAACTTGTCCCAAGGAAGTTGGAGGATATGGGGAAGGGGCTAAAGAAACTTGCATAGGTGGCACATAGTAGGTTGGAGGAGCTGGGGGGGATACAAATCTGGTCATTGGACCCAAATACGGTTGTGTCGTCCAAGTGGGCGCATGGGCATGTTGACTTCGTGTAGGTTGTGGCTCCGGACTGAGCCATCATCCTTGAGTAATCAGGTATTTGGTTTGGTTGTGAAACACTAGGGGTGTTTCTTGGGTGTGGTGGCATCATAGGGGGTGTCGTGTAGTACTGTGGATGTTTAAAAACAGAACCGATGATACCATCCGCAGCATGGAATTCGCTTGACACATCGCAGTGAGAGGTGCTGGCACGGGGAGCGTCTGGTATGATGGTGTATAGGTTTCCAGACTGAGCATAGAGTAAATCGAACTATTGGACCTTCAAGATGGCATCTTCCTCAGATTGGGGACGTTTGAATGAGACATCCTTGGCTATGGGTGGTAACAGGGCCTTTAATAACGAATCATGGAAGATCCTATCATCAAGCTGGATTTTTCATAGGCTACATCGTCATCGCCACTCATGAATGTGTTCAGTGATGTGCGTAGCGGTATTTTTACGGAAAGATAACAAGATCTCCATGCCTTCGTCATAGCGGACAGGGAGTTGGACATATTCGAGGAACATGAAGGCTAGCAAATTGCAATCAGGGTAAGAGGCTTGAGGTAGTTAGATATACCATTTTGCTGCAGCACCTGTGAGTGTGCATTGGAATAGTCTCAATCTGACCGAGTCGTCTACAATGTTGTTTGATGAGCACCATAAATGAAACGACATAATATGGTTTTGGGAGCACTCCCGGACCTTTCCTTCAAATTTTGGAATATCTGAAGGGAGTTTGGTTAGCATGGGAGGCCAATGGGGTTGATGACTAATTGGGTCATTTGTTAACCTGGCCAAATATGGCAAGTTAAGGCAGGCCATGAATGGGATATTGGACCCGAGGTTGGTTCAGGAGGGACCGGAAATGGCACCGGATGTTGCAGGAATGTGATGCCCATGCGTGGCTGGGGTCATTTGAGGTTGACTTGCCTCATGAGGAGGAACGTGGTGGATCAATGATGGCTTATGGTAGTAACCGGTAATGAATTTTGGACCCCAGTTTAAACGGATTCCTATTGGTTCACAGGTGGTCACTCAGCCACCAAGACTGCCAGAAGACAGTGCTTGGATTTTTCCTCACAAATGTGTATCTAGTCAAATGGAAGGGGTCGTTGCCCATTTTGATTAGCAATTCCTCTCATTGGCTATCTACTTTGGGGTTCCTACAGCCAGGGATAATTTTAGGGGCGAATTTTAGCCCAGTGGGCTATTTGTCCATGTTTTTCTCCCAAAAAAGATTCACCATTTTGCATTTTTTGAAGCCCTATTTCTCCCAATTTTGATGGGGTAAAAAATTTTCACCCTAAAAATCACCAAATTATTATATAAATGATATAAATTGCTTGGAAATTAAAAAAAATTTTGAAAAATATCGCCAATCATTTTATAGTTGGCGTTTTAAGAATTGGTAGTATTCACCAACATTTATACACTTTTAAATAAGTATGGCTCCTTAAAATCATCCTTGCCTGCAGCACTCCTCATAATGAGTTTTAGGGAAAATCCCAAGTACTTCCCGCAGTTGAGTCGGTTGAGACTTATGTCCCAAACTGAAAAATTATTAAGTAAGTTGGTTACTTTTATGGTTCGCTCGAGATCATGAACCGAGTTTTGTTGGATTATTTGGTGTGAATGTGTGCACTTTGTGTATGAATTTGTGATTTTTAATTTCAATTATGCAATAAGAAAATATCACCGGTTTCCCTGTGAGAAACAAGCAAAGGGCTTGTCCCAAAATAGGGTTGAAAGGTAAAAAAAAATCCAAATAAAGTGCAAGATAAACTGTAATAATGTGTAATATGACTGCAGCTTTTGTGAATCAATAGGGTGACTACCCCACATTTGTATCCTTCAAATCCAAGAAGGAGTGATGTGCTCTCATAAAAGTGGAAACAATTCCACCCGTAGATACGCAGGTTACACCCCAAATGTTCGGTGCTCAATAGGGAGGACGCGAACGCCTTGAGACCCCCAACATTCTTCACTCCTAGTAGCTTCCAAGTTCACTTGTTTTTAATGGAAATGAACAATAACAAAAATGGATTCCTATTATTATGCTTACTCAACCCCCCATCTTATCTCAGAAGACCGTGGAGGGTGATTACTGAGTAGAGGAGGAAGGGTTGAATAAGAATGTTAATTTCCAGTGTTTAATAATGAAATAGAGAATTTAAACTTGCAGAAAAACTAACACAGAAATAGTCATATTGCATGTAACAGTCAAATAATGGTGAAATGGGTTGTTTCATATAGTCAAAACAAATGTAAAATGGATTAGAAACGGACAGATCGCTTCTAACTGTAGGACAGCGACGACTGGGTCACAACAGATGCAAAAAATAGCTGCGACTGTGCCTTGTGAGGAAATTCGCGACCTGGGTCATGGATTTCAACCTGAAAGGAGCAACTGGGTCGCGTATTTCAGCCCAAAAGCCACGACGAGGGCCGAAACAGGAGAAAAATAAAAAAACAAAGTCGGTAGTGGCCGACAGGAGCAGGAAATGGTGCAGTGCAGACTCGGATTGGCCGCCTAAGTGATGCTTGAGCCTTGAAATAAAGCAAAGACCTACAAAACAAGAGGATCGAAAAGGATCGACCCGGTTTGGTCACCAAAACTGTAGTCAGGTTTTCACCCTGGCTACGTGCATATAAACCTCCCTTCCTTCAAAGGGACAGAAGGGTAGAGTTCAAATGGATAAAAAACAAGCTGCAAAGAAACGATTAGCAATACAATAAACAATAAGCAAACTACTAAACTAAAATAAACAAGGTGGGACAAATATACCTTCTCTTTTCTTTCAAATTGGGCCACCGTTCCCTATAGCTTGGATGGTACCGCCTCTCCACAGGCTTGATGGTAAGGAGGATGCCTCAACGTACAAGTTGGGGAGATGGTGGGGCAATGGAGTGATTCGCAAATGATGTGGGTATTATGAGAGGAATGATTCTCATCGTACTCACAAATGATAGAAAAATGGGTGAAGGAATCAATGGTGAATCTTGTGATGGAGACCTCTACACTATTTTATAGTTTTTCTTGTCATTTTCTCTCTTTAGGTATTTGGAACCCTATTTAGGGTTTTTAGCCTATTTTTGGGGTTTTTAAGCCCCTTTGTGGGTGTTTATCTCTTTTGAGGGTTTTTAAGCCCTTTTTTGGGGTCTTTAAACCCTTTTGAGGGTTATTTTGGCCCTTTTTGATATTTTTTGAGCTTTTGGAGAGAGCATAAGGTTAATACATAGTTATGGGGGTCAAAAATGAGGGAAAAAAGATAGGAAAAAGATGTATGTATATGGTTTAGTTCATGTGGAGCTAGTTGAGCAATTTTTTGCATTAATAGGGCCCCACCATATCCTGCTACTACAGCGACAAGAACCACAATGTCAATGGCTTATGACACACTATCAACTATCCTCTAAAGAAGTTGAGTAAATTATTCAATATTGGTCGAAAGAATGGTGAGTTCCTGTCGTAGATGATCAGTTATCTCCAGATGAAGAGGAGCGATAGGATGATCCAAAGACACAGAAGGATGGGGGATAGGGAGAAAACCTATCAGAGAAAAACCTAGATAATACCCAGAACGAGTTGAGTACGACTCCAACAGACCCCAGAGGTGGAAATAACAGGAAGCAGACAGAGAAGTTTGAGACAAGGCATAAGAAAAGTAAGGCTAACAAATCAACAGGAACTGTTAGCATTACCAGTGACAGATATACCTTCTGATGGAAACAATTGAGGAAATAGCCACCCAAAGCCTTTAGAAGAGGGATGAGCTCCAAACAAAGCTAACAATTAGTATTACATACTTACTTCAGACACTCTACAATGTAGTAAAAGAAGTATGGGTAGCGTTCAACTACAAACGACATTTTCCAATGTCGCATGACTTAGATAGCTCGTCATAAGAGAGACTGAACGATGTGTTGATACCCATACCACATATAAAGACTCAACTACTGGGAGAGGCACCCGACTTGGGGACAACAGAGCTGAATTACATGGCCAAAAGGGTGGTCCATGTCATTATATACTTCTCTGCACTATCGGTGTACGAGTTATATGCCCTTCAGAATGTCGCGGTCGCATAAATGAAAGACATGGAAGGTGCATTGGTTAAGAAAGTTAGAGAATCGAACAAGATTTTTAATAAGATGAAGAAAACAGACAAAGTAATGGAGCAAAAATCAAAAACCTAGGAGGAGGATAGGCATTGGCTCAACACGGTTGTCACACTAGCTTGCAACAACTTCGTAGACAAAGGAAAAACACATGAGATGGTTGCAGAAGCAAAGGACTTTCGACTTGGTCAAACAGCAGAGGACCTCCACAAAAAGGTAGTGGATTTGGAAGCACAAGTGACACTCAGTACGCCTCTATCGGTATAGGAAGATGTTGAAATATTGTAACTTCAAAGGATATTCTAAATGTATTTTACTGATGTACCTAGAGGGATATGTTCTATTCCTATGTCCGGATGTTATTATTGTAATTGGTCATCATAGAGTAATTAGGTAAATCCTCCATTGTAATTCAGGTTAATAGTACCCCAATGGATAATATATAATATTGTTTTGAGTCTTCCTAGGTGAAGACGGCCCAGTCAGTTAAGTGGGGCCGAATTGTTAGGGTAAAAGTCAAGTGACTTAAAGTGTATAAATAGAGGAGTTGTGTTTCTCATTAGAAGATAGAATCACTCATTTGAGTAGCTCATAGGAGAGACAAAGAGACATACCATCAAGGATGAGAATACATGTTTTGGGGTTTTATCTTATACATATTATACATAGGAAGTTTTGTTGGGTTTTCTTCCCCTTGAGGGTTTCCCTGGTTAAATGTTGTGTCTATCTTCTGATTATGTTTCTTTATGTGATTATGCATATGCTACTATTATGAATTTGGATTAAACACTAATTATATCTAGAGAATAATATGAAATCTTAACATGGTATCAAAGCTAGCCTGAATAGAACAACTTTCACAAGGTGAAACTCTCTCTCCTATCCCTCTGGAAGAAATTAGGGTTTCTATGAAGTTTGGAATTTGGAAGATTTACTTGCATAGAAATGTGTGCCTCCATAGAGATCATCTATTGAGCCCAGAATCAAAGTTTTTGGGTGGTTGAAACTTTGGGAAATCCAAATCCTAGTTTCGCCCTGAACCATAAAACTACAAAATACCAGAACCATAAATTCTGCAGAAGTTGCAACCTCACAAGAAAGTTTAGAAGGGTGAAGATTTGGGATCTCCGTAAACCAATTGGACCAACTAAATTGCCTCAATCAAGCGCATCTTCTGGTAAGGTCAGCTTTTAATTTTGAGAAATTCAAATTTTTAGTGACCTTCTAGATAGGATGGCCCTAAGCACTAAGCTTGAGGACAAACTGGAAGGCATAGAAAACTCCCTAGCATGGAAGTATAGTATTGGTCTAATTCTTAAAGAGAATGTTATTGAGAAGTACATCAAGGATGAAGTTGCAGGACCAAAAGAAAATGAAGCTAAGGAGAAGCATGAACAAGACCTAATCAAGGAAATGAGGATCATTGTTGATTTTATCAAATATCACTTGATCCCTCAAGTGTCATATAAGAAGACACCAAATAAAATGTATGATGCACTTTCCAGAATGTATGAGGGAAGGAACATCAATAGAAAGATGAATTTGAGAGCTCAACTTAAGGGCACCAAGATGAGAAAAGGAGAATCAATTCAAGATTACTTCACAAGGGCCTCCCAGTTCAGGGAACAACTAAGTGCTATTAGAGACACCCTTGATGAGGATGAACTAGTTATTACTGCTCTCAATGGTCTCACTAGACCTTGGGATTCATTCATATAGACTATGTGTGCCAGAAAAGAAAGTATGAAGTTTGACATTGTATGGGAAGATTGCATTCAAGAAGAAGCTAGAGTAGCTAACAAAGAAGCTCTACTCAGAGAATATGATCAAGCTCTAGCTATGCATACTAAATGAATAAAACATCAAACTTCAAGAAGGGTAGTCAGAAACCTTCAAAGAAGAAGTTTCAAAAGAAAAGAGTAAACAATCAGAAGAAAGATTACTCAAAGTATCAATGCTATAATCGTAATAAGTTAGGACACCTTTCCAGAGAGTGTCCATCAAATAATAACAACAACAAAATACATCATACTCATCTAGCTGAAGATGAGGATGAGGAAGAAAGACCTCGAAAGATACTAACAAAAGAAGAAGATGTAGAAGAATATGTACTATTTTCTGCACTCTCTGGGTCTATAACACTTGGAGAAGATACATGGCTTATTGATAGTGGTTCTTCAAAGCACATGATAGGGAAGAAGCAAACTATGTCAAGGCTTGAAGAAAAGAGCTCTCCTTAGACAGTATCATTAGGAGATGACTATCAATATCACATCAAAGGTATTGGTGAATCAACCTACAAGCTTGACTCTAGAAATTCCATGAAGATGAAGGAAGTACTATATGTACCAGGTTTGAAAAAGAACCTACTTTCCATATCAGCACTAGATAAGAAAGGATATATAGTTTCTTTCATAGATAGAGAAGTACTTATGTGGTCAAAAGGAAAGACACTTGAATATGTTGTGGTCATTGGTGAAGAAGAAGGAGGACTGTAGAAACTCAAAGGACATCCAAAGACAACCCTTGTCCATGAGACTACTAGCTCAAGTGAAGTGAACTATGGCATAGGAGGCTTGCTCACATCAACTACAAAGCACTACCTTATGTGAGCAAGGTGGTAACAGGGTTACCATATCTCAAGATTGATCATGAGGGAACTTGCAAAGGATGTGGAAGAGGAAAGAACATCAAGAATCCCTTTCCTAAAAGTGAAACAAAGACTAAAGGCACGTTGGAATTAATTCATTTTTATGCATGTGGTCCTATTGCCTCCACATATTTAAGTGGATATGAATATTATGTGACATTTATTGATGACTATTCAAGAAATACATGGATATACTTCTTGAAGAACAAGAGTGAAGTGTTCGATAAATTCAAGGAATTCAAAGCCTTGTTATAGAACCATCCAGAAAGAAGAATCAAGACACTGAGATCAGATAATAGTGGAGATTATACTTCAAAATAATTTGAAGCATTCTGTAAGGAGGATGGAATCAAGAGGGAATTAACCACTCCCTACAATCCTCAATAGAATGGTGTTGTGGAAAGAAAGAATAGAACCATTATGGAAGCAGTGAAAAAAATTATTCATGACAAATACCTCCCCATGCACCTATGGGCTGAAGCAGTAAGAACAACCGTGTATGTGCAGAATAGATTATCTCACAGTGATCTTGGATTCAATACTCCTAAAGAAATGTATACAGGGAAAAAACCTGAAGTGAGCCATATCAAGATATTTTATGTCCAGTATATGTACATCTTTCGAAAGAGAAGAGAATCAAGTCGGATCCTTTTGGAAAGAAGGGAATATTTTTTGGATACTGTGAAGTCTTCAAAGCCTTCGGGATATACATTTCATGATTCCATCATATAGAGATTAGTAGGGATGTAACATTTGATGAAGAGACGTCTCTTAAGAAATACAGAAGGTGCCAGCTTGAAGAAGTACATGAAGAGGATGTACTTCCCATAATGGTAGAAGCCAAACCCTCTCCTAAAATAGTAGGATCTGAAGATCGTGATATGCTAGAACCTCAGGAACCCCTTACTATGGATATATATTGAAAGAGAAAACATACCAGAAGCAGAGAAATATGGAGCTCCAGAAGGCTCCACAAGAACAAGCAAAAGATCAAATCCATACTCCAATTATGTAGCTTTGATGTATGACCTTGTAGATCAAGAACCCACCAGCTACGAGGAAGCTGCACAGAAGAAAGAGTGGGTGGAAGTAATGATGGAAGAATACTAGTCAATAATGAAGAATGATGTTTGGGATATAGTACACAAACCATAAAACAAGAGTGTGGTATCTTTGAAATGGATCTACAAGATAAAACATGTTGTTTATGGAAGTATTGAAAAGTACAAGGAAATATTTGTGGCTA
Source organism: Pseudotsuga menziesii (assembly GCA_001517045.1). Taxonomy (NCBI): domain Eukaryota; kingdom Viridiplantae; phylum Streptophyta; class Pinopsida; order Pinales; family Pinaceae; genus Pseudotsuga; species Pseudotsuga menziesii. Next base: position 124,752 of record LPNX010900595.1, read on the forward strand.
GAGGATTCTCTCAAAAACAGGGGATTGATTATGAAGAGAAATTTGCTCCAATAGCAAGGTACAATTCCATCAGAACCATCATGGCTCTTAATTCCATGATGAAGTGGTATCTACACCAGATGGATGTAAATACAACCTTCCTGAATGGTATGATTGAGGAAGAGGTTTACATCGAACAACCAGAAGGATTTGAAATCAAAGATAGAGTGTGATTTGCCGCACACTTATTTTCTAGGGGTGTGATCAATGAAGCACATGCTAAACCGGAACTCTCCAACTGAAGACAATGCTCAGCTCTCGAAGATGCACAGAGGTGAAAGGGAGTGCACAGAAGGTGTAGCTACGCATGCCCCTGGATGTGAGGAGGTGCTAACAGTGCAGCATGATGAAGGAGGAGCTATGCTCATTTTCCCATGAAGTTGGAATATTTCAGCAAGCGCACAGCATCAGTCTGGATTGCTCCTACTTACTTAGCAGATTTCGGCAAGAAGAAGAAAACTTCCAGTGAGAGATAAAGCCTATGGGGAAGGCTAGCTCTCTGTATTGGAGGTGATCACAGATGTATTGAAAGACCAAAGGCTACCATGAATGAGGCGCTCTGGCTTCTTCACACTAAACCCTAAAAAGCAAGACAAATAAGCAAAAAGGGAAACGCCAAGAGAGAGACGTGTTTCAGCAAAAACAAAGAAGACCTTTTTTATTAGGGAGCGTCCTCTTATATAATGAGGAGCTTTCTTATTTGCATAAATAAACATAAATAATTAATAAACCTAATTTATCCTTTTTCCATCTTCTCCGCGCTGCCCAATTCCTCCCTGTTTAGATATGGAAGCGTCCCCGCTTCCATGAGAAGGTGAGGAAACATTATGTGCAAGACTTCAGCTGTGATCCACTTTGCCTGAGCTAGGGTTTGTCCTTGACGAGCCACAAGATAAGAAGTGTATACCAGGTGCCTTGTAGAATGGGTCTCGATGTCCAGGAGAGTGTCTTTGGCCAAGGGGAGTTGGAAGTCTGGAATGTTGTCGACTGGATGAGTAATGATGACTGGTTCCTCCAGTAGGGGGGGGCTCAAACAACTTCAGATGATTGACATTGATGACATTATGGATTCCCAGTTGTGGTTGAAGATCCAATCTGTAAGCATTTCTCCAATTTTGTCAAGGATACTATAAGGGCCATATCTTATTGGCAGGAGCTTGTGATGCTGGCCTTTGAAGCATTTTTTATCCAAGTGTAACCAGAATTTATCTCCAGGTTGAAAGGTCAGGAACTTGCTTTATTTGTCATGGTGTTGCTTGGCCTAATATTGAGATGCTTTGAGTGTTGTTGTGACTGCAGTGTGGCATAGTGAAATTTGTTGTAGAAATCGTTGGGCTGAGATTTGTTCCTTCTGTTGGTGCATGGTACCTTGAGGAGCTAAAGTGAGTGGGATCTCTACTGGAGATGCTGGTTGGAAGCCGAAGCAGACTTCAAAAGGAGAAAACCTGGTAGAGGAATATGTGGCCTTGTTGTAGCTATGCTAGAGGATGTGAAAATAATTGTCCCATTCTTTGCTACGTCCAAAGTCAGTTCTAAGAGCATGAACCAAGACCCTGTTCACCACTTCTGTTTGGCCATCCGTTTGAGGATGGAATGCTATGGAAAACTTGAGTTTGCACCCTAGTAGCGCCCAGATTTTCTTCCAAAGTGTGCTTAGGAAGCGAGAATCTCTATCTGATATGATAATGCTTGGTAGGCCAAAATGTGGCCAAACATGTCGGAAGTATAACTCTGTTGTTTGTGTTGTTGTTGTAGTTTTTGTGCATGGAGTAAAAAATGTCATTTTGTTGAAGCGGCATACCACTACCCAGATTGCATCATGTTTATTTTGGGTGGTTGGGAGTCCACTGAGAAATTCCATGGAGATTGACTCCCAAGGTCATGAACGAAGAGGCAATGGCTGATATAAGCCATGTTTCCGGTTGGATGGCTTGGATTGGGAGCATAATGCACAAGCTCAAATAAATTTCTCAACTTGGGGATGCATGGAAGGCCAATGGAAATGGTGTTGCAGATTTTGGATGGTATTTGTTGTACCGAAGTGGCCACCATAGGCTGAAGCATGTGCCTCCCTGATGAGCAAGAGGCGTTCCTGTGAGTGTGGAACACATAGCAAATTGAATTTATAAATCCAACCATCCCGGATAGTGTAGTCTAGGAAGGGGGTTTGATTGATCTATGTGGGTCTGTGCAAGGCTATCCAAATCTTTTGAAAGTCTGGGTATGTATCATATTGGTCCTTCCATGTGTCATAGTTGGTACAACGCACCTCTAGAATGGAGAGGACTGTAGTAGGTGGCCGACTGAGTAAATCAGCCATCTTATTCGAAGTGCCTTTCTTATATCGGATGACCAAGTGAAACTGTTGAATGTAGGAGGCCCATTTAAGGTGCCTTTGTTCCTGAATATTTGACTGTGAATCGATGAAAATCAAAGGATGGTGGTCTATATGCAAGACGGTTTCTTTACCGAGCAAATAATGTCTCCATTGCTTGAGGGCTTGAACTAGGCTGTAAAACTCTTTGTCATAGGTGCTATAGTTCATCTTGTCCTGGGAGGGAGTTTCAGAGTGATAAGCAATGGGGTGGCCTCCTTGTTTAAGCACGGCCCCAATAGCATATTGTGAGGCATTGGACTCAATCTCAAAAGGTTGAGAGGCATCCAGCAAATGTAAAACCGATGATGAGCATAGGGCTTCCTTGAGCTGAGTAAAATTACTAGTGGCTTCATTAGTCCAATTAAATGTTAAAGAACTATTAGAAAGTTGATGTAAAGGATAAGCAATCTGAGAAAAGTGCATAATGAACTTACGATAGAAATTTATACCACCCAGAAATATTTTGAGCTCACTCGCTGAAGAAGGGAGTGGCCATTGCTTCAATGCTTTGATACGGGTTGGATCCGGTTGAATACCTTCTGAATTGACCACAAATCCTAGATATGGAACTATATTCTTGCCAAAATATGACTTCTTTTATTTTACCTGCAACTTGTTGGCTCGGAGGATTTGGAGAATTTGTCGGACATCCTGCATGTGTGCATCCCATGTATGGCTAAAGATGAGAATGTCATATAAGTAGATGACCACCATGCGGCCCAAATTGGGTCTAAAAATGTCATTGATGGGCCTCATAAATGTTGTTGGAGCGTTGGTGAGGCCGAAGGGCATGAATTTCCATTCATAAAGACCAAATTTGGTCTTAAATGTTGTCTTCCATACATCATCTGGGTTCATTCGAACCTGATGGTAACTAGCTGTCAGATCTAGTTTGGTGAACCATTTTGCTCCTTGGAGGGTGTCGAGCAACTCCTCAATTCGGGGTAGTTGTTAACAGTTTTTTACAGTAGCTTTATTGAGGGCCCGATAATCAGTGACAAGGCGCATATCTGGGGTATCTCGTTTGGGAATAACAAATGCGGGAGATGTGCAAGGAGAATAAGAGGGTTGGATATGACCGGAGTTAATGAGTTTTGTCAATTGTTTTTTCATTTCCTCCATTTCTGTGGGGGCCAACCGGTAAGTGGGGGCATTAGGTAAGGAAGATCCAGGAATGAGATGGATTGAATGGTCTATGTGCCTGGAGGGGGGAGGGCCATAGGAGGTTGAAACACATTGGCAAATTATTTGAGTAGGGTAGTCATGGCTTCATGAACAGGATGAGTGGTATTCTTTGGTGGTACAAGGCGCACCAAACAAAGACATATACACTGATTAAGTTGTACATGTGGGGTTTTCTCGGTAGTAGAAGGGGTTTTGGGTGTTGTTGCTGTTAATATATAGGTGTGGCCATCTTTTGAAAGCTTATATTAGCGAGCTTTGGCTAGATAGATAGCATTTCTTTGTTAATGGTAGGGTATTCCTAATAGTAAATCTGAACAATCCAAGGGGGAAACATCACAGAGAACAATGTCTTTGAATTGGCCTATAGCAAAGGTGACAAGGCATTGCTCAGATGCTAGGAGACGGGGACCATCCTTCTGAACCCATCCGAGCTGATAGGGGTGTGGGTGCAGAGTAGTAACGAGGTTAAGGTGGTTGACTAGGGCTCGAGATACCAAATTATTTTGGCTTCCATTGTCCATAATCAGTAAGGCTAAAGAATTTTTTATTTGGCAATTATGAGTGAAAAGTGGTTGGGTTGAGGAGTTTGAATCATCCTGGGTCATTAGGATCAAAGAGGGATCCACTTCGATGGGATTGTCTAGAGCGACTTCTTCAGTGTCCTCCATTGGTGGAGTATTAATGAGCTCTGTGAGTAAGGCTTTGTTGCTCTTTAGATTTTGGAGGGTTCGACAATCTGAGGAGTTGTGTGAGGTAGCCTTATGGAATGAACACCAAGGTGTTCTTGTATTTGTACGGCTAACAGGATTTTGAGGTCGAGTAGGTGGAAAACGAGATGAAGAGTTGGAGATGGTTGTTTGAGAGGGAGAGGCATTAGGGTTGGGGTGGTATTGAGGAGTACGACCTCTAGGAGCAATATTTATTTCGATAGCCAATGCTCTCTGAAAATTTTTATCTAATGTTGGATTTTCGAACAGCTCTACCTCTCTACAGAATTGCATCAATAAACCAATGATAAATTTAAGAATGAGTACCTCTTCTGGGTCTGGAATGTGGAGCTGTAGGCGCAGTTTGCAAAACAAGTCGATGTAACCTTGAATGCTTTGTGAAGGAAGTTGTTTGATTTGATGCCATCTCATTCATAGAGATTGTACATACCCTAGTGGATAGAAGCGGGTTCTCAATGCGTCAGAAAGTTGAGCCCAAGTTTTGATGGGTGTGGAGGATGAAGTTCCTGGAGTAGTTCCAAGTTCCACCACGAATGTGGTCTTTCTTGCTCAGTATCCCACCAGGTTTGTGCAAGGCCTTCAAGTTGTAAGGAGGCAATTTGAAGCTTTCTCTCCTTAGTGAGTCTTGTGCATGTGTTAAAGTAGGTGGAGAGGCTACGGATCCATGAATCAACAACTTCTCCATTGGTTTGCCCCACAAAATTAGGGAGTTGTATTCTAGTATCCAATCAGAATGGGTCTGGATTGGTCTGTTGTTGCAGCCTCAACAACTCATTGAGTACAGAAGCAAGATCTTGGACTGGATTTGAAGTATTGGAATTTGATTCTATTTCCAAGGGATCTCTTCAAGGAGGCATGGTGAGGCCAACTGAAGATCACAACCAACGTAGGTGGTAAGAAAAACCTGAAATAGAGCAAAGGAGCTATAGGTATAGAGGGAGAGATCTGCATTGTTTTAGATCTGTGAACCTCCTCTCTATTGTAGCTGAGATCTGTGTGCCCTTGGGGCTATGAGATCTATGTATTCACTTGCATTCATCAACCTGGAGGCCGGTGAAATCTGGAATGTTTCATTAAAAATATCCAAAAAAAAAATTGTTGGAGCCCATAGTCAAGATATTAAGGCTCTGATACCATTTGATCTCCCGCACACTTCTTTTCTAGGGGTGCAATCAATGAAGCACAGGCTGAACCGACACTCTCCAGCTGAAGACAATGCTCAGCTCTCGGAGATGCACAGAGGTGAAAGGTAGTGCGCAGAAGGTGTAGCTATGCATGCCCCTGGATGTGAGGAGGTGCTGACAGTGCAGCATGATGAAGGAGGAGCTATGCTCATTTTCCCATGAAGTTGGAATATTTCAGCAAGAGCGTAGCATCAGTCTGGCCTACTCCTACTTGCTTAGCAGATTCTGACAAGAAGAATAAAACCTCCAGTGAGAGAGAAAGCCTATGGGGAAGGCTAGCTCTCTGTATGGGAGGCGATCACAGATGGATTGAAAGACCAGAGGCTTCCATGAATGAGGCTCTATGGCTGCTTCACACTAAACCCTAAAAAATAAGACAAATAAGCAAAAAGGGAAACGCCGAGAGAGAGACGTGTTTCAGCAAAAAACAAAGAAGAACTTTTTTATTAGGGAGCGTCCTCTTATATAATGAGGAGCTTTCTTATTTGCATAAATAAACATAATTAATTAATAAACCTAATTTATCCTTTTTCCATCTTCTTCACGTTGCCTAGAGTGACTCACGTAAGTAAGTTGAAAAAGGATCTGTACGGATTGAAGCAAGATCCTATAGCTTGGTATGGTAGAATAGATAGCTTCTTGACAAGCTTGGGCTTTACCAAAAGTAAAGTTGATCCTAACCTTTACATGAATATTATGGATGATGAACCTGTCATACTATTGTTGTAAGTGGATGATCTATTTTTGACTGGAAATGAGAAACAAATCACAGAAAGAAAGAAGAAGCTAGATGAAGAATTCAATATGAAAGATCTTGGATTGATACATTATTTCCTCGACTGGAAGTGTGGCAGATCCCAGAAGGAATATTTCTGAACCATGGAAATTATGCAACATAAATCTTGAAAATATTTGATACGTTGGATTGTAAATCCATGGCCACACCCATGGACACCAACTTGAATTTGTTATCTAATGAATCATCAGAGTTAGTGGATATGAACCAGTACAGACAGTTTATTAGATCATTGATGTATCTGACGAATACAAGGCCAGATAAATGCTTTATTGTGAACACCTTGAGTTAGTATCTAGTTAAACCTAGATGGGTTCACATGATAGTTGCAAAGCATGTGATGAGGTACCTAAAAGGTGTGATTTAATTTGTACTTTCCTATGTTATAGATCATGACTACAGATTGTATGGTTATACATATTCAGATTTGGTAGGAAGTGTCGCAGACAGAAAGAGCACCTCAGGTGGATCTTATTTTCTGGGATCCGCCATGATCTCATGGTTTAGTAAGAAACATTCTAGTGTTTCTCTCAGCACAACTGAATCATAGTACATAGCATATTTCTCCGCTAGTTGTGAAGCGATATGGATTTGAAAACTGATGTCAGGACTATTTAACATGGAGTTGGATACCACAATGATTCTTTGTGACAACCATAGTTGTATAAAGATCACAGAGTATCTTATGTTCCATGACAAATCAAAGCACATAGATATCTGATACTTTTATACAAGGGATATGGTACAAAAGGGATCTATAAAGCTCCAGTATGTGAGTAACGATGAGCAAGTTGTTGATGTGCTGACCAAGGCTCTATCTCGATTAAAGTTTGAATATTTATGTGATAAGCTTGGTGTAGTCAGAAAAGATTTTCCTTGCAAGGAGGAATAATGATGATACTACAAAATTTCCTTGCAAGAAGGAATGATGAATATATGGAATCTCTTTGGAAAGGAGGAACAAGTCGAAGATATGGACTCTCCTCGAAAAGGAAGAATAGGTTGAAGATATCTCCACAAACAAAGGGGGAGCAGTTTGATGATATGGATCCTCCCTAGAAAGGGGGAGTGATGATAACATTGTCATTGATGACGGGATGACAATGAAGCTCCAATATGAAAGAGTACAAGTATGCATGAATATGATGACAAGGTCTGACATTTACTTATGGATGATAGCATCCTCTCTTGAGGATGGTCTTGCAGGAAATAACACTATGTTCCTGAGATTGGTCCTTACTAGCTAAGGATGGCCCTATAGATGTTAATCTCGCATGGAGGGTACCCACATTCATTTGTGGATACCATAGAATAACATTTGCTTAGGAGAGGTTCTATATTTGAAGCCGAGGATGCTCTACAATGAGTACTTATGGACGATAGTGCCTGCATTTAGGTGCGGTCGATATCTGCATTACAGACGTTACTCTCGCATGGAGAGTGTACCTACATTTATATGTGGTTATCGTAGTATAAAATTCTCTTGTGAATGGTCCTAGATTTTACGCTAAGGATTCCCTATGATGATTCCTTACGGACACCATAGTATAACACTCACATGGAGTGGTCCTAGATTTCACACTGAGGATGTCCTACGATGAGTACTTACGGACGATAGGGCATGCATCTAGGTACAGTCGAGATCTGTAGTTGTAGACAATACTCTTCCATGGAGAGTGTTCCTACATGTACATGTATATTTCGTAGTATAACACTCGCTTGGAGTGGTCCTAGCTCTAACAGGTCAAGGATGGTCTACGATGAGTGCTTGGGGACAATATGGTCCTACATTCATTTGCATACAAATTAGTTGGTCGATAAGATGGAAACTCCTCATTAAGGGGGGGAATGTTGATGAGGATTGCATCATCCTTGGACATATTTCCTAAAGTGATAGGGATTGATCATCCTACAAAGAGATCATGTGTATTGCAGGTAGTGTAGCGGAAAATGATCAAAAGGGTTGAAGTGCGGTTGCAAAGGATTGAGAAGATCGAAGTACTATTGCAAAGAATCGAGAAGATCGAAGTGCTACTACAAAGGATCGAGAAGATCGAAGTTATGTTGCAAAGGATCGAGAAGATCAAAGTGTTGTTGCAAAGGATTGAGAAAATCATAGTGCTGCTGTGAAGGATCGAGAAGATCGTAGTGCTATTGGAAAGGATCAAGAAGATCGAAGTGCTGCTGCAAAGGATCAAGAAGATCGTAGTGTTGTTGCGAAGGATCAAGAATATCTAAGTACTGCTACGGAGGATTGAGATTATCAAAGTACTGCTACGAAGGATTGGAAGATCGAAGTGTTGCTGCAAAAAGGATCAAGTGATCGTGTACTGTAGAAGGTGTTGAAGAGTAATTGTTCCAGTTACTAATTGTTGAAAACTTTGTATGGTGTATAGATGTATTACCTTGATCCTGTTGAAGATGCTCTCTCTCGTTATTCCTATAGTTTATGATGATGTTGTCAGTATAATAACCTTCTCGTTAAGGGAGAGTGTTGAAATATTGTAACTTCAAAGGATATTCTAAATGTATTTTACTGATGTACCCCAAGCGAGATGTTATATTCCTCCATCGGGATATTATTATTGTAAATGGTCATCATAGAGTCATGAGGTAAAGCCTCCATTGTAATTCGGGTCAATAGTACCCCAATGAATAATATATAATATTGTTTTGAGTCTTCCTAGGTGAAGTCGGCCCAGTCAGTTAAGTGGGGCTGACTTGTTAAGGTAAAAGTCAAGTGACTTAAAGTGTATAAATAGAGTAGCTATGTTCCCCATTAGAACACAGAATCACACACTTGTGTAGCCCATAGGAGAGAGAGAGAGACATACCAACAAGGAAGAGAATACTTGTTTTGGGGTTTTATATTATACATCTTATACAGAGGAAGTTTAGTTGGGTCTTATTCCTCTTGAGGGTTTCCGAGGATAAATATTGTGTCTATCTTATGATTGTGTTTCTTTCAGTGATTCTACATATGCGACTATTGTGAATTTGGATTAAACACTAATGGTATCTAGCTAAGCATATGAAATATTAATAGAAGAAAGAAGGAAAGCAACAATAGAGGCTGTGAAGAAGATTGAGGAGGTGGAGGAACTGTGTGCCAAGGTAGTCGAGAAAGTTTCTCAGACGTAGGAAGCTTTGATTGATGATGAAGAGTTACAGAAAGTCACAAAGAAGTTGCACACTGTAGAGATAGAGGTGAACCAGATGAAGAATGAAATGAAGAAGCTGCCCTTAGCAAAGAAAATGGCTAAGGCTACTGAGATGAAGAAAGTAGAACAACAGGTCACAACACTATGAACACAACAGCATGAGCGGACTGACCAAGTCATAGAATTACAGGCAGAGGTAGAAAGGGTTACAAGTATTATTCAACCTATACACAAGAAATTGCAACAAGCAGTACTATCAGCAGGACTTACAACTTCGAAACACATCAGTTCTAACCTTGTGGAGAATTTGAGGAAAAATGAAGCATAGGTACGGGAGGAGACCGCACAGATAGTGAACGTCTTTCTAGAATTTCAAAGTAAGGTCGTCACAATGAAGGTTTTAGACTAGTGTGGCTGAGGATGATCCACATGTGATTGTTGGGGGCCTGTTGGGCCTAGGAAAAGATAGGTAGAACTCGGACATAATTATGTTCGGGAATATGAAGATTTCTGTCACATGATAGAACTATCGCAATGGAAGAGAAGAGTCACGACGAAAGAGAAGCTGGGAAGAGAACAACCACCCCCAAAAGATAATAGTCATGACGGAATGAACCACGACATAAGAATAAGTGCAGCACTTGAAAAGGACATCTCGATTGATCGTGGGTAAGAAGTCAGTTAGAATAATGCATGCTTTGGAAATAAAGCCTCTTTGTATTTTTGGGCCGATAGTGCCTACTGTTAGTGTAACTGATTGTACAAGAATAGGAATAACAACATGTCGGCTAACATAATAGAGTTGGTTGATTACGACATGTAAGAGCCTATAAAAGAGAGAACCCAAGTTGTGTGTGGATTGGTCTTTGTTGGATCCTGTATTAGAAGAGTTGTAGAGTTGAAGAGTTGTAGAGAAGGAATTTTATCAATGCTTTGTGCGGATCGACAGTTGGAAAACTTCAGATACTGAAGACTAGAGAGCATGAGAGGAGAAAAGTTTGTATATATTGTAGAGAAGATCTAGAACAAAGTTTGTAAGATGAGTGCACATACAAAAGGTGCTATATATTTCTCATGCCATATGAAGAGTGCCTTTGTGGTTTTTCCTAGATGGGTTTCCACGTTAAATGTTGTCTCTGTGTGTAGTTAATGAATATGATTATGTTGAATGAATGTATGATGTGCATAAGCAGAGATTAATAGGCTGAATACACATTGGTTTATGAATAAGTATTTGTATGCATGTGTTGCACTATTGGTAAAATGAATCTTTGTTAATGCTTTATATTACTGTTGTAATCTCTGTTGATGGATAGGTAGATTAATATTTTGAATGAAAACACTAAGAATAGGAAATACACCCCCGAATTCGATCGAGTGAGTTGGTAAGGTGTCATGAGAGAAGACATCCCAACCCAACTGTAGAAACCTGTTTCTGGAAATTACCCATTGAGATATCTTGGGTGAGACTGCATCTGTGTCGCAAGTGCTTCCGACTGATCCCTGCTCTATCGGGTCGGTATCTTGGGCTTTGTTGACAAATAAACAAGGGTCTGTACCTGGGTCAAAGTGAGAAACACCAACATGTACCAATATGATTAAGGTATTTTATGTACACATCAAATTCAAATGCACATTCATCAGTATCCCCAAATCATTTGCATACTGCTAGTAACAAATGCTAACAAGTCCCTGGTCCAACCTCCTAGCATGGTTTAAAAAGTATAGCCCCTTGGTATGTAACACATGAACAATAGCAGAAGACAACTTATAATCCCCATCAACACCAATAATGGGATCAACTCCTAGCCTCAATTGAAACCTATTATCAACCCTTCATGCAAACCAATTGCCCAATTCTACAAAATCCTTTGTTATCCCACTCCACACATTAGAGACATAGTGCCCTTTTTGTTGAATTTATTTATCCATTCAACAAGTGGTTGGTTTTTTAAATATTTACCCACTAAAATCTCACTCCATAGTCCTTTACCTATTGATCCCCTCCAAAGACTCTTAATTTCCAAAGCTTTACCGAACCAGAAAATATGTGTAATGCCCCTTCCACCATATTCTTTGGGTGCTGAGATATTTTCCAAACCTACAAGATGAACTCATTCCCTAGTACAACTTCTTGACCAAAGGAAGTTGATCACTTTTTGTTTCATTTTCTTAAGAATGGAATAAGGAACCTTCGCAGGGGACATTCAGTACACAAGGTTATTCTCTAAAACCAATTTCAACAATGTCATCCTACCCCCAAGGAGAGCCATCTAAAGTACCAATTGTCAATTCTCTTCTCAACCTTGTTCACAAGTCGCCTCCAACCTCAATCTTGTAGTTGTTCCGCTTGAAAAAGTAACCTAAATATTTAAACCCACAATCAATGGGATGCATTGAATAGGGAAAAAACTCTATACCTGATCTAGTACAACCTCATATTTCTCATACCAGTGAAAATTACACTTATGTGATATAATCTCCATGCCTAAAATTGAACAAAATAATTTGATAATGGCCAAATAAGTTCTCCACTCTTCCACCCACTCAATGCCAAAGGGTAGCACATCGTCCACAAACAAGAGATGTGTGATATGATGTTGAGCAGTTATCTTAACGCCCATGATCTTGCATTCACTTTTTCCCTGGAGAATAAACTTGTTCAAATCTTGTATTACCAACAAAATCAAGAGTGGGGGCAGGGGGGGGCCTTGCCTTAGGTTGCTTGAGCTCTTAAAAAAACAGACAAAGAACCGTTGATGACTACATCGAAATTAGTCAAGGAAACACAACCCATGATCCATTGTGTCATTTTAAAGCTTAAACCAATATCGAGGAGTAGTAGTCTAAAAAAGGTCCAATCAACTTTAACATAAGCTTTAACGAGATTCATTTTCAAAACCATGGCTCCAGTCTTTTTAACCTTGATTGAATGGATGAATTATTGAGCTACTCTGATGGAATCAAAGATCTATCTTTGATTGAAGAATTATAATTGTTCGTTGGATATGCAATCAACTAGGGGAGGTTTGATCCTATTTGAAATCACTTTAGCAATAATCTTGTAAATTAATTTGCATAATGAAATTGGGCAATAATCATTAAAATATCCCAGATTAGCACATTTCAGAACAAGGGCTAAAAAATGTAGCATTAACTGCATTATAAATAGTGCCATTAGAGTTCGACTCTTCATCCATAATTAAAAATTCAGGACCCAAAATATAAAAAAATTGCAAAAAGAACGTGTCTATTGTCTAGCTATCGAGACTTGGACTCTTGTCCTTGGTCATTTTTTTAGGATTTCCCCAATTTTGATTAAGGATATAGGTATCCCAATATCCTGGATATCAACATGAGAACTTCAAAATGAGAATCAAAATTATTTACCTCATGCTTCTGAAAGAAGGCCCCAAAATGTTTAACCACAACCTCCTCCAACCCCTTGCGTGAGGAGATTTTGGTGCCATCTTGATCCACAAATTCCCAAATTGCATTGATGTTCCTTGTGTGATCTATCTATTTATGGAAGAACTTGATGTTGAGATACCCCTGCGAAATCCAAGTAACTCGATTATTAAGCCACCATATTCATCCTATGATTTCATATGTGATCCTTTTTCTCCTCCAACAAACAAGTTTTTCTTTGTCCTGCTCCAGTAGGAATCCTAAATCAGCTTTGGTAAAATTACCATTAATATCTTCCTCGATCGATGCAAGTTGAGTCATGTAATTGTCCTTGTCTTTTATTCTTCACCCACTCGACCACTGAAGATTTGAGTTTCAGCCAAAAATAAAGGCAATCGTCCATCATAGATCCCACTGAAACCTACTTCCAAATATTATATTTCTTTCTAACCAATAAGGATAAATCCCATCATCCGACCAAACATAGTTATACTTGAATGGGTATTTGACCCAGAATGAGTCAAGTTCTAGTCTCAAGCAAATAGGCATATGGAATTTGTTCACCCAATCCTTGAATATGTCAACCCCCTCCATGAAATCATCTGCCATGACGAGTTTTTCCAGGCATTTGACCACTCCATCCTCACTCGAACGACCATTCTACCAAGTAGGAACCATAGGGAATGGTTCCACATTAATGAGCTTAGCATCTTGTGGAAAAAGTTTGAACTAGTTAGCCAACGAATACAGTCAAGAATGGGTTCCCCATACTTATCTTTCTGATGTGGTAAAATTGAGATCTCCAGTGAGAATCAAAGAGGGCTCGTGTAGGATCCCACTACTTACCACCTCCCTCCAAAATCCCATCCGCTCAACATACAACCCATAACAATTAATAGGTTTCAATAGATCATCCAATTCTCTATAGTTTCTTCAAGAAAGATTCCTACACAAGATAAAAAAGGATTAAATTTCACTCTATTCTATTTCCAAGTAGAAATTAGATCGCATGAGATTCTAAGAGCATCCACCGCACAACATTCCCATCTAGGGAGAAGACCATGGAAATCCTCCTTGGCCTTAGCACCAGGGACCATCCATTTTTCACAAAATTCTGTTAGGTGAAGTTGAATAAAACAATCTTTATAAAAATAAGGATTTCCAAACACCCCTACTCCACAAATATTAAAGACAACAAAATCATTGAGTAACCAAAACCTAAGCCAACTCTACTCTAAAAATCCGGAAGACTCTTATATGCAACTAACATATTTTATCTCCTTTGAATTTTGTGAATTTCTTAAAAAGTAAACACACATATGGTAACTATAATGAAAATCTAAACCTAAAAATAAAAACTTTTAGAAAATATCATTTTCATTTTCAAAATCAAAGCAATGAAAAAAAATTCACTTTTAGGAAAGATCATTTTCAAAATCAAAGCAAGTGCAAAAGAGATAACTTGCATGTGAACCAAACGAAATGGATTGTTCGGCGCCCAGGTTTCTTTCTCGGTTGTTTGATTTAACAACTCTAAACTCTATAGACCTGCTCGGAGAAGAATCTACTCCATCGATTGGCGATAGAGTTGCCTAAACCATATACATGTACTTGGATGCACTTTATACGCTACACTATTCCTCTACAATGCCTCTTCCTGGGTTCGCTACTCTAAAATTCCTTAAACTTCAGGGATCAGTTGAAGCCAAATTGTTGTTCATTTAAATCTTATAACCTAAAAAACTTGAATGGAATATACTAAGGGATGAAAGACAATATCATTCACAGCTTCCATGTTATAATAAACCTGAGAATTCCATTTTTAGTTGTGATTATTTGTTTCATTGACTATGATTCAATGATGTCATCTTTGTGAGAATTATTCATTACAGAAGTTTGGTTTCGAGTAAGGTCACAAAAACCAACGTTCAGCGTGGCTATGGAGCCATAGTTTGCAAGCATTTGTTAGCACAAATGCCATCCAGCAAGACGAAAATTTGGGTTTTAAGTTTGTTTATTATGTAAAGTGCGGAAGACTGGAGGACGCACGCCATGTGTTTGAAAAAATGACAAAACCAAATGTCCTAATTTGGACTACTATGATTAGTGGGTATGCCAAGCATGGCAAATGGGATGAAGCTCTTGCACTCTTATATAAAATGCGAATAGCAGGCATCCATCGTGATAATTATACTTTTCCTTCTGTTCTCAAAGCCTGTGTTGGTTTATCGGCATTGGAGTGGGGTAGGGAGATACATTGTTACATCGTTGCAAATGAATTTGACTCTGATATTTATGTTGGCAGTGCTCTTATCGATATGTATTCGAAGTGTCTAAATCTGGATAATACAATCAAAGTGTTTCTCAAAATGTCTCAAAGAGATGTGGTGTCATGGAATGTCCTTCTTGCAGGCTATGCCGAGTTAGGGAATGGCGATGAAGCTTTAAAACTGTTTAATCGAATGCAAGGGGTATTTCCAAAGCCAAATGTTGTTTCATGGAATATAATGATTGCAGCGTGTGCTCATGATGGGATGGGTGATGGGTTTTCAGAGCTTGTCTCTAAAATGCATATGTCGGGTATAAATACGAATGTAGTCACTTGGAATACAATGATTGTATGTTATACCCAGAGAGGACGTGATGACGAGGCACTGAATTTATTGCATCAAATGCATCTGGTTGGTATAGAACCTAACTCTGTCACCATTTCTAGTGTTCTTCCTGCATCTGCCCATTTGGCAGCTCTTCAAGAAGGCAAGGAAATCCATGGCTACATAATTAGACGGGGATTTCAGTTATATATTTATGTAGGAAACGCCCTCATAGACATGTATGCTAAATGTGGTTTAATGGCGTATGCACATTCAGTGTTCACCCAAATGTCTAACAGAGACATTGTTTCATGGACTACAGTGATTGTGGGTTATGCCAAAAAAGGGGATAATGAACAAGCCAAAAAACTCTTTCATCAAATGCAGGTTGCAGGTATAAAGCCTAATGTTGTCACATGGAATGGAATAATTTCATTTTCAGCCGAAAATGGGTACATTGACGAGGCTTTGAAACTTTTTCACGAGGCTTTGAAACTTTTTCATAAAATTCATTTAACAGATGTGAAGCCTAATTCTGTCACCATTGCTAGTATTCTATCTGTATGCAGCCATTTAGTAGCTTTTGAGCAGGGCGAGATGATCCATGGTTACATGACAAGAAGGGGATATCAAACAGATGTTTTGGTGGAGAACGATCTTATATACATGTATGCAAAGAGTGGATATTTATAGGACGCACGTTGAGTGTTTGACAAAATGTCTCAAAAAGATGAAATCTCCTGGAACATCAGGATAGTCGGTTATTCCCAGAATGGGCAGGGTGGTGAGGCCTTGAATATTTTTCATGAAATGCAAGTAACAGGTGTATATCCAAACATCATCTCATGGACTGCAATGATATCCACACATGCCCAGAACGGGCAGGGTGATGAGGCCTTGAAACTTTTCTGTGATATGCAATTTGTAGCGGGAAAGCCTAACTCGGTCACTATTGCAAGCATTCTTCTAGCATGTAGCTACTTAGTAGTTCTACAGCAGGGCAAGGAAATACATGGATACATGATCAAAAATGGAGTTGAGTTAGATGTTAATGCGGGAAATGCATTAATAGACATGTATGCCAAATGTGGGAACATAGAGGATTCACGTTCGGTCTTTAACAGATTTTCTGGTAAGGATGATGTGTCATGGAATGCAATTATTGTTGGGTATGCCCAACAAGGGCTTAGTGAAGAGGCCTGGAATATTTTTTATCAAATGCAATGCTTAGGTACTAAACCGAATGTGATATCTTGGACATCAATGATTGCAGCGTATGCTCAGAATGGGCATTGTAATGAGTCTTTGAAACTCTTCTCTCTAATGCAAGCAACAGATCTGAAACCAGATTCGGTCACCCTTGCAACTGTACTGCCAGCATGTTCCCATTCAACAACTTTAAAACAAGGTAAGGAGATCCATGACAGAATGATCAAAAGTGGATTTGACTTGGATAATTTTACGGGGACTTCCCTTATAGATATGTATGCCAAGTGTGGAAACCTACAATATGCATGCCATGTTTTTGACAAAATGCCTGGATGGAATGTTGTCTCATGGAATGCAATGATTGTGGGTTATGTTATGCATGGCTTGGTGAAGATGCCCTTCATATATTTTCAAGATGCAAGGAAAAGGCAGAAAACCAGACCATATCACCTTCACTGGTGTTTTATCTGCTTGCATCCATGCAGGTCTTGTGGATGAAGGTCATAAATACTTTTATAGCATGAGTTAAGGTTTTGGAATCATAGCCATATTGGCTATTCTGGCCACTTTGACAAGGCCCAAGAATTCATCAACAGTATGCTCTTAGTAACCAATGCTTCTATGTGGGGAGCTTTGCTTGGATCTTGTAGAATACATTGCAATATAGAGCTAGCATGATTTTGTGCAGAGAAACTATTGAAGTTAGAACCTAATAATGCAGGAAAACAATGGAGAAAACAATGGATACCTATTTAATGAAGAATGAAAAGAAGATGCAAGCTGAGCAGGCTCAATCTCAATATCCACAAGCTCAGTGTCCCCGGCCCAAGTATCCACAGATTCAATACCCGTAGCAACAATACCCTCAAACCAGGCGGGGTGGAAATTTTAGAGGCGGAGGACAAGGAGGAGGATTTGGTCGTGGAAAAAGCCAAATTATATGTTATAATTTGGGACAACCGAGACATTTTTCCAGGGACTATGCGAGTCCTACGAAGACATGTTTGTACTACAAATATTTTGATCATACCGACGAATAATGTCTGCAGTTGATTGCGAAGTGGAAGGCTAGAAATGTGGGAAACCCAAACCCTCTGCAGAATCCCAACCCAAACCCCAATCAGAATATCCAAAAGACTTCTACTGAGCTGAAGGAACCACATATAATTTTCATAACAAGAGGAGGTGTTGCGATTGGAGCGGACCAAGAAGCACAGCCTGAACAACCGTAGGTGCGACCGTCAGCACAAAAGAAAGTGTCATTCGATGTCCAAAAAGAAAAGGAAATATTCTTAGACGTGCGACCAAAATTCATTCACAAGAATCAAGTGTGAAATTATGTTGCTAAACTACCTAGAAGACCAATCCTGGAGATGCCTGAAATATTGGACCCGCTGTTCTGAAAGAAACCAACGGGAAATGTTAGTAAGCTTAAAGAATTTTTTTAGATTTGCTTATCGCTAATACAAGATAAAGATGTTGTAGCAAAATTGACAGCTCTAATAGAAGAACCTCAAGAAGAGGTGTGACCAGACAGAAGAATTAACCATGTGGGAAAAATATTAAAGACTAGCTATGAGTTAAGAATGGATCCCCAAATAGGAGACTACGATATGGACTATATTATACTAGACTCGGGCTCTGATGTCAATATTTTGACAAGACAAACTTGGGAGAGCATAGGGAAACCGATACTTGCATGGTATATTATCCAACTCGGATTAGAAAATCAGTCGAAATTCCTACTTATCAGTCGACTGACTCAGGTGCCTGTCGAGGTAGAAGGCTTGAGAACGTATGCTAACTTTGAAGTAATCGACATTGTCGATGACACAAATCTGTAGCCTTCACTTTCATGGATCGACTGGGCAAATTATAATCAAACCATTATAAATTTTAAGAAAAGAATCTTAACATTTGAAGATTCGGAGCTAAGGGTGGTCACACCAATTGATCCACTAGAAGGTCAGAGATACGTCAAGCAAGTAAATAGTGAAGGATAAGGTGACTATCTAAACCATATTTATAACATCACATCTACGAGGGACAATTATGTGAATGCAATGACTGAAGGAAAGCTGAGTTGGCGGAGTATTAGTTCTTGTACATCGGATTTGGGTGAAGCATTGGAAAATTGGCAGAATCGCATGCATGAAGTATCCATGAGAAGGTGGGAAATAATTATACACATGAAGGTTTACCTAACCTTACATATTTTCTGGTAAAATTTGAGTAAAAAGTCACAGAACCTCAGCACTTGTCCGCCCTGGACTTTGCACTAAAAGCTACACCTGCTAAATGGTGGGTCACACATAAAGAATATATCTTGAAATGGCCACAATGTCGACAGTTGATGGAGATATGATTTAGAGAAGGGATCAGCTATACTGGTAAAAAATATACAGGATTGACCAATCCTATTGAGCATATTGAGTATTTTCGTGTGACATCAGAGGCATGTTTGTGACAGGAATGGGTTCATCATTTCATACACATTAGACATGATAGCAAGGAACCGATATACATCAGTTGAACTGTGAGGAAGGACTGGTTAATGGGATGAATTAGATACTAGCTTCACACACACATTTGAGTTTGTCGATGATCATCCTTTGATTGATGTTGCATTGCAAGTAATCAAGACAAAGATATTTGAAGATATACATGCGGCAATGTCAAACTTCAGTCAAAGCAGTGTGACAATCCAACACTGGATGGAGTGCTATAATGTGATGGGAGAACCTGATGATGATGACCCACTCTATGTAAACATACCAGAGTATGAAGGTACATGCGTAGTGGAATATTCTAAACGTACATGTGCGTGGAAGAATAATGGTGCCACAGTTTAATAGTTCTTGAAATATTTGGTCGCATTTCCATTCAATTTTTTTCTTACATATGATTCTATAGATGAATGCATAACAACTATATGGATTATTCTTTTGAATTTCTAATCCGATGGTGTTCTGACCTTCTATTTTGATGTAGATTTTTTATATCTCTGCATGCTTTGATATGGTTTTCTTATCTGTAGTGGCAACTACTAATAATGTACTTACTTCCTTGTCTGACAAGCTTGTCTTTATTTGTTCTCTAGGAACCTTTTGAAATTATAGAACATCTTGAGTTATGACTACTAATAGAATGTTCATCTCATCATTTGTCGCACCATCATCTGGGTTTCATTCTTCTATGTTATCATGATTAAGGTCATATTTAACACTTTTATTTTCATCATTGCATTCTTCTATAACTTCAAGTCTCTCATAATTGTTGTTAACATTGAATTTATTGGCTTCATTGACTTCTAAAACAACGTCATTTTCTTTATAATTGATATTGACATTGTGATTGTCAATATCATTTTGACCTTTCACATCCGTGTCTTCTACTTCTTTTTTCAAGGGTGTAGATCCCAACACTTCTTTTGTCATGAGTGTCGATGCAGACCCCAACTCTGCTTGACCTGAGAAATTGGGAGTCGACATAGTTTGTTCCTTTATGGTAGGAATCGTTTCTTCTAACGTGAGTGTTGATGCAGACATCATCTCTATTCGACCCGAGCACTCGAAAGTTGAACAGCTTCTTTCGGCTTCCTTTCCTTCTTGGGGGTACTAGCGATTTTATATTCATCCCTACTTAGGAGTCATAGTAGTCCCTTGTTCCTCTTGACTTGGTAACTCGAGAGTCATAGTTACTTCTCCTGTCAAGGGTGTAGATCTAAGCATTTCTTGACCTTAGAACTCAGAAGTCATAACATCTTCTTCTTTTCTAGTCGTAATCCTTTCTTTTGTCATGAATGTCGATGTAGACCCCAGCTTTGCTTGACCTGAGAACTTGGGAGTGGATCTAGATTGCTCCTTTATGATAGGAATCCCTTCTTCTGACGTGAGTGCTGATGTAGACTCCAACTCTATTCGGTCTAAGCACTTGGAGGTCGCAACAACTTCTTCCTTGATTCCATCTTCTTCTATCGTGGGTGCCATAGCAGCTTGCATTGCCTCGCTTGAAAAGTGAGATGCCGCAGCATCTTCCTCCTTCAACTAACTTGAGGGGTAAGACTGGTGTGTTTCTGTTTTTTCTTTGTCTGCGTGCTTGTTAGGTTCTTCTTATGGTCGTTATATTACCGACATTTTCAGTTCTTCAACTAAGTCTTTTATCTCTTCATGCAGAACTTGCGCCGCTACGTCGATATCTGATATTTTTGTTTCAAGCTCTGTGGGATTTATTTCTTTAATATCCAATTTAAGCTCTTCTTGTGATGGTTTATCTCGTTTGAAAAACCCATAAACACCTTCATTGAAGACCATTTTGTTTTACACAAAATCTTCAAAAACAATTTTGAATAATAATAATTATTAATTAATCATATTATTATTATTATTATTTTATAAACTATATATATTGTTTTAATATATTTTTTTTGTTTGAAATTTATATATATATATATATATATATATATTATTTAACAATAATAATAATATATTATATTTTTTTTAAATGGTGGAATTTTAGGGTTTTAAAAGCGTGTATGGTGCAGCAGGCTCGAAAGTGGGAATGAGAGAATTGGGAAGAGATGTGAATGGAGGTGGAGCTAAACATATGGGCACGTATGCAGGGTGAGCGTGAAGCAATTGAAGCGTGAATATGCGTGAAGGGTGAGCGGGAAGCAGTTGAAGAGTGTAGGTGAAGGGTGAGCGTGAAGCATTTGAAGCGTGCAGGTGAAGCGTGAAGCGTGGGTGACTAGGAGCGTGAATAGTTGGAGGTGGAGTTGAGATGCAATGGCGTGGATTGGGAGATGAGGTGAGAGTGAGTGCACATGTGGGGAGAAGGTAGTTGAGCATAGAGGAGCGCAGGCATGTAGAAATAGATGGCGTGAGGTGGAGATGTGGATGGCGCAAAAGGAAGAGCTAAACGCAAGATGATTACAGGCGTGGATTGGGAGATGAGGTGAGAGTGAGTGCGCAAGTGGGGAGAAGGTAGCTAAGCATAGACGAGTACGGGTAGGTGGAAAGAGTGAGCATGCAGGAGGAAGGGGTAGTGCATAGGTAGTGAAGGGGGTTGTCTCGTAGGGGAGGATGGATGGGACAGCGAGTGGGAGAGGGAAGTCGATGAAGGTATGAAATGATGAGGCACTGTGGGATGGGATTGGAGAGTGGAAGTAATGAGGAAAATTGTGTGGAATATGGGAATGTGCAGTGATGAGTAGCGGAGCGGAAGAATGGGGAATGGGATGAGCAGTGAAGCGGAAGAATGGAGAATGGAACGTGACAGTGAATGTAATGGGTTCGAGTGGAAGAGCGAGGGAAAAAATCTTTGATACCACTTGTAAAGGTTCATCCTTACATTATTATCATAATTAATAATATATAAATATTTATTATTGAATTGATAATTTATTACATTTGACACGTTTACATTATATATGGAAACTAACCTATGAATGGTCAGACCCTCAAAAGAGGTAACCTTTCACCATTAACACTAATTAACCTAATTGTTGATAATTAATAATAATATTTATATACTATTTAGGTATATTATAGGCTATGCACCAGCTGAATTTACCACCGCATAGAAAATACATCTAGTTGTGTGAGCTACGGACTTCCAATTGATCGTTGGACAGTTATATAAAATGGGCCCTGATAAGATTCTTCGTCATTGTGTCTTGGAACACGAATGACCAATGATACTGAATGAAGTGCATGCTAGTGTTGTGAGAGTCCATTATGCTACAAAAGATACAATTCGAGAGATATTGCAAGCAGGATCGTGGTGTCCCACCATGCATGTGGATGCTCGAGAATACTATCGCAATTGTGATGTTTGTCAGAGAACTAGAAAGCAATTGCGATGAGATAAAATGCCACTAGTCGCAAGTAAATTTGCAGGCATTTGGAAAATGAGGTGTTAATTTTGAGGGACCTATTAGTCCAATATGGAAGACAACATGTGCAAGATACATTATCACTGCAACCAATTACTTGACCAGGCGGGTTGAAGCAACACCAGTAAAATATTGTACTATTGCGACTGCTACCAAGTTCTTGTTCAAAAATGTTGTGACTTGATTCAGATGCCCGAAGATTTTGATAAGTGACCAAGGTACGCATTTTGTAAATCAGTTGATCAAAGAATTAACTAATGAATTCCAGATCCAGCATAGAAAGACAACGCCACGTCACCCTTAGGCGAATGGTGATGTTGAAGCATTCAACAAGATACTGGAGAATGCATTGACAAAGATTTGAAATGTTCAAAGAGACAACTGGAATCAAAAAATTCATGTAGTTTTTGTGGGCATACCGCACAACATGTAAGAATTTGACACGTTGATCTCCATTTTTCCTAGTGTATGGACAAGAGGTTGTGATGCCAATGGAAAATATTGTAACCAGACAAAGGATGGTTGCAATTAAAAAGATGATAGATGTTGGTGTTGTTGAGGACAGACTATCGCCGCTGCTACAATTGGAAGAATATCGTTTTATTGTAGGTTATCATCAAGACATTGAGAAGGAATGACAAAAAATATGGCATGATCGACACATCAAGAATAAGCGATTTCAAGTTCGAGGACTTATTCTTATTTACAATAGAAAATTTGTAAAGCATCTGGGAAAGTTGAAAACACATTGGCTAGGAACATATATTGTAATTCATATCACTAACGGAGGCATGGTACAACTACAAAAGTTAGATGGAACACCTGTCAGAGAATTGGTGAAAAGAAGTAGGCTAAAGCCCTACCAGGATAGCCATGACTTGGTTTACTAGAAAGAAAGAAAAAAGACAAAAGAAAAAAGAAAAATACAAAATCTTCAAAGTACTTTTATTTGTTTTCATGTTTTGATTGCAGGCTTGTTAGTGCATTTGTAACTTCGGAATGTATTCACTTGTATATTTCATATATTGTATTTTATTGGTCCCCAGTATTCCTATCAGAAGATTCATTAATGTAATCAAGTCATGTAAAGTCATAGAGATTAACCCTCCTTTGTAAGTCGAGGGTAAAGTCCCCACATTTGCGGTGCACTAGGGTTATTAGACTCTCCTAGAGAAGTCGGCCCTGGTAAGTTATTGTCAAGTCAGAAACTAGTATAAATAGAGAGTGAGCCTCTCTATTTGATACACACACTCACCCAGCTATAACGCATAGGTGAGAGAGAATAAGCTCACTCAAGTGAGAGAGAGAACAGTTGTTGGAGATCATCTTTCTGTCTTTGGGTTTTACTGTTGCCATTGGTGCTCATTCTATCTCTGAGGAAGTTGCGGGGTTTTCTCCTTTATGGTTTCCCCGAGGAAAATATTTGTGTCTATTGTCTCTTGTGATTGATTTTTGTGCATGTTATTCTCTCAGATAAGTTCCTAAGATCATACTGCTTAAATGATAAAAATATAACATGGTATCAGAGCTAACCTGAGAAGAAGACATTGTGCAATTGCAGAAGCTAGGGCTTCTTAATTTTTAGGTCTCTCTCCATAATCCATCAGCAAAAGGAGGCTAGGATAACTCTCCATTGAAGGGTGCATCTTTTTGTCGAAGCAGAATCTGATTCTGAGCTTTTCAGTTTTTTGACCTACCACTGCATCAGGAAATTAGGGCTTTTCACAGAAGTGGAATTTTTGAGTGAGCCCATCATAGGATTAATCTCCTCATCAAAATCGAAGTTTAGAGAGAAAAATTGAGGTTTTTGGTTGGGTCGAACTCCGAGAAAGTCAAACCCTAATTTTCCCTAGAACCAGAAAGTCAGCACTGCAGAAGATCAGCTCCAGATCCAGTTTCAGCTTCTCAAATTGATAAGATCTAAATCTTTTGTATTTCCATTTGAGGTTCTCAATTAATATGTCTCATCACATCAAGCTTGGTGAAAAGATTGAGGGAGCTGATAACTTCCAAGCATGGAAGTATAGGATCTCACTAGTTCTTGAAGAAAATGAATTGGACTCCTACATCAGTGGAGAGGTTCTAGTTCTAAATGGGGATGAGGCTGAGGCCTTTCACAAGAAGAACTTGATCAAGGATAAGAGAATTATTTCTTATTCAATTAAGGATCACCTCATACCACAGGTGTCCTCCCTAAAGACACCTAAAGAGATGTTTGATGCCTTGACCAAGCTGTTTGAAGGGAAGAACATAAATCGGAAGATGGCCTTGAGAAATCAACTGAAGAATGTGAAGATCCAAAATGCAAAGACCATACAGTCTTACTTTACAAGGGTCTCCTAGATCAAAGAACAACTTGAAGCAATAGATGAAGAAGTAGAGAATGCAGAAATTGTGATGACCACCTTGAATGGTCTCCCTAGGTCATGGGACTCTTTCATTCAAGGGATTTGTGCTAGAATAAAGCTAGTCACCTTCAATAGACTATGGGAGGAATGCTCACAAGAAGAAGCTCGAATAATATACCAAGAAGAAAAGATGGGAAGTGAAGATCAAGCTCTCACAATACACTCCAAGAAGAGTAGAAGGGACTATCATCATCCTAAAGGTAAGAATTCTCACCAGAAAGATAACCCTAGAAGATCTCATCTCAAATGTTTTACTTGCAATGAGGAAGGACACTATGCTAGAGATTGTCCTAGAAATAAGAGGAACTCTCACAAGAAGAAGGACAAAAGAAAACATCATGCTCACATTGTAGAGGATGATGATCCTCCCAGGAAAAGAGTTAAACAAGAAAGTGAAGATTCTTCAAGTGATCAAGAGTATGTTTTGATTTCTGCACTCACGGGAACTGTCACACATGGAAGCAATGATTGGCTCATAGACAGTGGGGCTTCCAAACACATGACAAGATTCAAGGAATCTTTTGTGAAACTATTCGAACATGAATCACCCCATAAAGTAAAACTTGGGGATGACTACCAGTATCCCATAAAAGGTAGTGGTGAATCCTTCTGTAAGCTAGACTCTGGAAAGTCTATGAAGATGAAGGGTGTCTTGTTTGTACCAGGACTAAAGAAGAATCTCCTCTCCATATCTGCATTGGATGCAAAAGGCATGAGGGTTGCATTTGTAGATGGCCAAGTCCTTATGTGGCCAAAGGTAAAGACTATAGATGATGCAGTAGTGATTGGAGAGCAAGAGGGAGGCTTATACAAACTAAAAGGCCAACCAGAACAAGCATTGGTCCATGACTCAGTAGAGCCAAGTGAACTATGGCATAGCAGGTTTGCACATGTACACTTTAGGGCACTACCACTTGCAAGCAAAGTTGTTGAAGGTCTTCCAGGAATACAGGAAAAGCATGAAGGTGTTTGCAAAGGATGTGCAAAAGGAAAGAACCCAAAGAAGACATTTCCAAGTAGCGAGAGCAAGGCAAAAGGAATCTTGGAAATCATCCACTCCGATGTATGCGGCCCGATGTCATCCAGTCCATTGAGTGGGTATGTATACTATGTTTCTTTCATTGATTATTTTTCTAGGAAGACATGGATATACTTCTTGAAGAACAAAGATGAAGTATTCAGCAAGTTCAAAGAATTCAAAGATTTGATTGTGAAACACTCAGAAAAGAAAATCAAGACTTTTCGATCAGACAATGGCGGAGAATTCACATCAAATGAATTCGAAGAATTATGCAAAGATTCAGGGATTAAAAGGGAGTTCACCACTCCATATAATCCACAACAAGATGGGGTTGCAGAAAGGAAGAATAGAACGATTATGGAAGCTACAAGGGCAATGCTTCATGATCAAGATCTTCCCATGCATCTATGGGTAGAAGCTACTAGGACAGTTGTGTATGTACAGAACCATACTCCACATAGAGTACTTGAGAACAAGACACCTGAAGAAGTATTTTCCGGCAAGAAACCAAAAGTCAACCATCTCAGAATATTTGGCTATCCAGTGTACATACACATTCCAAAAGAAAAGAGGACGAAGTTAGATCCTTCAAGGAAGAAGGGTATATTTGTGGGATATAGTGAAAGCTCGAAGACTTACAGAATATACTTCTCAGGATTCAAGAAGATCAACATCAGCAGAGATGTAACATTTGACGAAAACTCGACTTACAACAAATCCAGAAAGAAACCTATTGAAGACCCTGAAGAAGCAGAAGCACCCAGAATTCAAGATAAAACTATGAACGATGCAATTCAAGAAGAAGATCGAGAAATAGAAGAACCCCAAGAACCTATAGATCCACCACAGGAAAAGAATCCTCACAAGATGAAACTTGCATGGGTACGAGAGGCTATCCAAGGTGCAGAAAGATATGGGGCTCCAAAAGAAATGCACAGAGAGAGGAAAAGAACTAGGTCCTACTCCGGCTATGTAGCACTATTATGTGACATCATCGATAAATAACTTTCCAACTATGAAGAAGCGACAGAGAAGAAAGAATGGAAGGATGCTAAGATCGAGGAATACCAGTCGATCATGAAGAATGATGTCTAGGATGTTGTCCCAAGACCAGAGGGGAAGTCTGTCGTGACTTCCAAAGGGATCTACAAGATCAAGCATGCTGCAGATGGAAACATAGAGAAATATAAAGAAAGATTTGTGGCTTGTGGCTTCTCCCATAAAGAAGGAATAGATTATGAAGAAAATTTTGCACCTGTAGCCAAATTCACTTCCATCATATTAGTACTTTCTTTGACTGCAATAATGAAATGGAAAATACACCAGATGGATGTCAAGACTGCTTTCTTGAATGGTGTAGTGGAAGAGGAAGTGTATGTGGAGAAGCCACTCGGTTTTGAGACACATGACAGGGAAACTCATGTGTGTAAATTGAAGAAGGCCCTGTACGGTTTGAAACAGGCACCCAGGACATGGTACGGCAGGATTGACAGCTTCCTAACTAGTTTGGGCTTTACCAAGAATAAAGCAGATTCCAACCTTTACTACAAGGTTGAATAAGGGAACCCAATGATACTCCTACTGTATGTAGATGATCTATTTGTAACAGGTGAGGATGGGTTTATTACTGACACAAAGAGGAAGCTTGCTGCAGAGTTCGAGATAAAGAACTTGGGTATGATTCACTAATTTCTAGGCATGGAGGTGTGGCAGAATACAGATGGAATCTCCCTAGGACAAGGGAAATATGCAGTAGAGATCCTAAAGAGGTTCGGGATGATGGACTACAAGGACATGACCACACCTATGGAATCAAACCTGAATCTATTGAGTGATGCTTCATCAGATTCGGTTGATGCTACGATGTATCGTCAGATGATTGGGTCCTTGATGTACCTAAGGAATACAAGACCAAATATTTTCTTTGTTGTGAACACATTGAGCTAGTTCCTAACAGATCTGAGACATGTTCACCTAATTGCTACAAAGCATATTCTGAGGTACCTAAAGGGTATAGTTGATTATGGGCTCAAGTATGAGGTGAATCAGAAGATTAACCTGGAGGTTTATGTTGATTCAGATTGGGCAACCAGTTCCATTTATAGGAAGAGCACTTCAGGGTGTTACTTCAGTATGGGATCAGGTGTGATGTCTTGGTTTAGTAGGAAGCAATCCTGCATGGCATTGAGTACAGCCGAAGCAGAGTATGTCGCAGCTTGTTCGGCTAGTTGTGAGGCAGTGTGGCTGAGGAAGATATTATCTGATTTGTTTGATCTCCAGTTGGATGCTACTTGTATATATTGCGACAACCATAGTTGTGTAAATTTGTCAGAGATCAAATATCACTATATCAGGGATATGGTGCAGAGAGGAGTAGTGAATCTCCAACATGTTGCGATGAACGAGCAGATAGCTGATGTGTTGACCAAGCCATTAGCCAGAGTGAAGTTTGAGTACTTCAGGGAGAAGTTTGGTGTTCTCCAAATCGAGGTCCCTTCTAAGGGGAAGTGATGATTCCGTGAGCCCTTCTGACATGGTGGTAGGATTGGTTCCTCCCATGGTCAAATGTAAGTGTTGGGCCTTTCATCGGATGGTAGATGGTGTGTCCTACCATACCGATGGATGTAAGTGCTAGGTCTTTCCTCGGATGGTAGATGGTGTGCCCTACCATGCCGATGGATGTAAGTGCTAGGCCTTTCTGACATGGTGGCAGGCTGGGCCTCCCATGGTCAGATATAAGTGTTGGGCCTTTCTAACATGGTGACAAGCTGGGCCTCCCATGGTCAGATATAAGTGTTGGGCCTTTCTGACATGGTGGCAGGCTGGGCCTCCCATGGTCAGATATAAGTGTTGGGCCTTTTTGACATGGTGACAGGATGGGCCTCCCATGGTCAGATATAAGTGTTGGGCGGGATTTTCTGACATGGATGTTGGATGTGTTCCTCCCATGGTCATATATAAGTGTTGAAGAAGATGAAGACCTACATGGAGACTAGGCCTACAACCAGCATGAAAAAGGGTTGGCTCTGTACAACTTCATGTGACATGTAGAATTGAGAGATAGCACCATTTGATCGAGATAGCAGAGCAGTGATGATCCAGCTTTGATGATGATCCAGTGATGATCCGGATTTGATGATGACCCGGAGAAGAAGACTTATGATGATGAATTGTGTCAAGAGAATACCTTCCTAGTTAAGCAGGAGTGTTGATGTATTTGTAACTTCGGAATGTATTCACTTGTATATTTCATATATTGTATCTAATTGGTCCCCGATGTTCCTATAGGGAGATTCATTAATGTAATCAAGTCATGTAAATTCATAGAGATTAACCCTCCTTTGTAAGTCAGGGGTAAATTCCCCACGGTTGTGGGGCACTAGGGTTATTAGACTCTCCTAGAGAAGTCGGCCCTGGTAAGTTATTGTCAAGTCGGAAACTAGTATAAATAGAGAGTGAGACTCTCTATTTGATATACACACTCGCCCAGCTATAGCACATAGGTGAGAGAGAAGAAGCTCACTCAAGTGAGAGAGAGAACAACTGTTGGAGATCATCTTTCTGTCTTTGGGTTTTACTACTGCCATTGGTGCTCATTATATCTCTAAGGAAGTTGCGGGGTTTCCTCATTTATGGTTTCCCCAAGGAAAATATTTGTGTCTATTGTCTCTTGTGATTGATTGATGTGCATGTTATTCTCTCAGATAAAATCCTAAGATCATACTACTTAAATGATAAAAATATAACAAGGCTACCAGTCTGTTGCAAGAGAAAGAAAAAGGCGCCATGGACGGTCTGTCTGTCGCAAATGAAAAATGATGACGAAGACAATCCGTCTGTCGCACTAAACAAAATATGTCGAAGACTGACTATAGGTCAAGGAAAGCAAGAGATGTCGCAAAATTAAATTGAGTCGTAGAAATGACAGCTGGCCATAATTAATTAAAAAACACGAGCAATTTTGACGACGTGATTTTTGGTCACTTCCATCATTATTGTGCGATAACTACAACTGATGTTACATGCGAGTGACGGTTTGTGTGCCAGTTTCCATATGATGATTCAGACGATCGAACCATGTGAAATATATCACTGCCATGTTTCCATTCATTCTCTGCTCGTGTGAGGGACTGATTGAATGAACAAGTAGATTTTATCACCTTTGCGCCCAAGTTTCATTTCATTCTTCTACACCCGAGTGAGAGTATTCCATTGTTGTCAGCAACTGCAAGAGCTGAATTGAGTTTTTCCACACAATATGGTTATTTCCAATTTCAATACAAGCACAGTTGTAGAATCTGGTGTCATGGCCCTCTCACCCACACTCATTATGGAATACAATGTCAGATATGTTCTTCCAGAAGTCGTGGTTGCAAGGGAAATGTCATAGCCACTAGTATTTCCTACATTGAGGTTGATACCAGACCCACCTGGTCCGTCAATGAGGAAGTGATATGGTACCCGCAACTAGAAAGCACCACCACCGCCGGAAGATGAAGAAACAAGTTCTACGACTATGCTTCCATACTATATTCCGCCCAGAAAAGATGATGCAACTAAGATTAAAATTCCAAAGAATGCAAGGTGCCAACTAGTTACACCGACAGTACCGAAAGCAGTTTAGGTAACAGAGAACATACTCCCCAATCTCAAGAAGGTGACCTTTGTCGATCATTACCTACGTAAATTTCCAGATTTGGAAATGGATAAATATATGGTTTCTGTCAAAGATATAGAGGATGTCCCAATGCGCATAGTTCAAATGGAATGGGAAATAGGACTAGAGAAAGTAGGTTTACTTTCAATGATGTAAATGTCACATTTTGGTCATAGTACAGAGGTGAATGTGTGTGTTAAACAATTGCTAGTGTCATTTCATGGTATATTTATATGGCTCGACCAAAAGGTTTCTATGGATATTGAGCTTATAGCAACGATTACGAGGCTCCCACTTGCAGTCCTAGACCCAACACCATTTTTCTCCGGAAAAGAGAAAGATATTGCATTGATGAACAAGTTAAAAGACAAGTATGACCCTACTAGAGACAACAAAGGATTTTTTACTCTATCAATGATCACACTGCTTGGTTTGATGCCAAGGATCTAGCTAGCAAATTGGTGCAAAATATGTGACCGAACCATTGCACTCTAGGGACGATTGTAGCGGTAGAGTTATGTGCAGCAAGTGTTCAACTCAATTGGCCACAATATATACTCAATGAACTGTTAGCAGATGTGGAGGAAGGGCGGGAGAAAGGTAGCTCATTCAATTACTCATGGCTACTTATTTTAATTGTGTTTTTTGCATGGTCAGAACAAGCAAACTACCAGGGGGTCGATGTGCCCGTTATGTCTCGAGGCCCTCGATACCAGAATATTTGGTTCGAAAAATATTTGAAGCAAAGAAAAAAGACAATAATGTAGAACTATTTCTGCATGCAAAGGCCCTATCATATCACGTAATAAAGCA
Organism: Pseudotsuga menziesii; assembly: GCA_001517045.1. NCBI lineage: Eukaryota > Viridiplantae > Streptophyta > Pinopsida > Pinales > Pinaceae > Pseudotsuga > Pseudotsuga menziesii. Next base: position 156,225 of record LPNX010900595.1, read on the forward strand.
GGCCAGACTTACAGAGGAAACCATTCATCGGTTTTGAAATATTGTCAAGTTTAAGATCGGGCCCCGCCATATCATGTTGCAACCGCGATAATACCCACAACGCCAATGGCTTATGACACACTATCAATTATCGTCTGGAGAAGTTAGCCATGATTGCTCAAAAGAATGGTAAGTCCCTGTCATAGATGATCGGTTATCTCCAGATGAAGAGGAGCGGCAGGATGATCCAAAGACACAGAAGGATGGGGGACAAGGAGAAAACCTATCATAGAAAAACCCAGATAATACCCAGAACGAGTCAAGCATGACTCCAACAAACCCCAGAGTGGGAAATAAGAGGAAGCAGAAAGATAAGTTTGATACAAGGCATTAGAAAAGGAAGGCTAACAAATCAACATGAAATGTCGTCATTACCAGTGACAGTTATACCCTTCTCACATAAACAATTGAAGAAATAGCCAGCCAAATCCTTAAGAAGATGGATGAGCTCCAAAAAAATCTAACAAGTAGCATTACATACTTACTTCAGACACTCTGCAATGCAGTAAAAGAAGTACAAGTAGTGATCGACTAAAGACCAAAATTGCCAATGTCCCAGGACTTAGTTGGCTCATCATAAGAGAAATTGAATGATGTGTTGATACCCATACTATCAATAAAGACTCAACTAGTGGGAGAGGTAATCAACTTGGGGACAATAGAACTAAATTCCACGGCTAAAAGTGTGGGTCGTGTCTCTATAGAATTCTATGCATTGTCGTTGTACGAGGTATATGCGCTTCAGAATGTCGCGGTCACAGAAATGAAGGTCAGGGAAGGCGCATTGGTTAAGAAAGTTAGAGCATCGAACATGGATGTTAATAAAATGAAGAAAATAGTAAAAGAAATGGAGCAAAAATCCAAAACCTACGAGGAGTATAGGCACTAGCTTGACACGGCTGTCAGACTAGCTTGCAACAACTTCGCAGATGAAGGCATAACACATGATATGGTTGCAGAAGCAAAGGACTTTCAACTTGGATAAATAGCATAGGACCTCCGCAAAAAGGTCACAAATTTGGAAGCACAAGTGACACCCAGTACACCTACAGCGGTACCGGAAGAAAGAAGGAAAGCAACAACAGAGGTTGTGAATAAGATTGAAGAGGTGGAGGCATTGTGTGCCAAGATAGTCGAACAAGTTTCCCAGACATGGGAAGCTTTGATCGATGATGAAGAGTTACAGAAAGTCACAAAGCAGTTGCACACTACAAAGATAAAGGTGAACCAGATGAAGAATGAAATGAAGAAGATGCCCTTAGCAAAGAAAATGGCTAACGATGTTGAGATGAAGAAAGTACAGCAACAAGTCACAACAGCATGAGAGGACTGACCGGGTCGTACAATTACAAGAAGAGGTAGAAAGGGTTACATGTAGTATTCAACCTATATACCTGAAAGCGCAAAAAGCAGTACAATCAACGGGACTTACAACTTCAGAACACATCAGTTCTGACCTTATGGATAATTTCAGGAAAAAGAAAGCAGAGGTACAGGAGGAGACCGCACATATAGTGAAAATATTTTTGGAATTTCAAAGTAAGGTCATCACAACGGAGGTTTCAGACTAGTGTGGCTAGGGATGAGCCACATGTGAGTGTTGGAGGCATGTTGGCCCTAGAAAAATATAGGAAGAACTCGGACATAATCTTGCTCGGGAATATGAAGATTCTTCCCACACTACAAAAGAGTCCCAATGCAAGAGAAGATGGGAAGAGAAGAACCATGATGAAAGAGAATTTGGGAAGATAATAAGTGCGACAAAAGAGAACACTTATGATGGAAGGAACCATGATAGCAGAATAATTACCGGTTGAAAAGGACATCTCGATTGATTTTGGGTAAAAAGTTAGTTAGAATAACACATGCTTTGGTAATAAAGCATCTTTGTATTTTGGGTCGAAAGTGCCTATTGTCAGTGTAATTGAATGTAAAAGAATAGGAATAACAGCCTATCAGCTAATAGACTAGATTCGGTTGATTACAACATGTAAGAGCCTATAAAAGAGAGAACCCAATTTGTGTGTGGATTGGTCTATGTCGACTCCTATATTAGAAGTTGTAGAGAATGAAGTTGATCCAGGGTGTGTGTGGATCGACAGTAGTAAAACTTCAGATACTGAAGACTACAGAACATGAGAGGAAAATTTTTTGTATAGATTGTAGAGAACATCTAGAACAGAGTCTGTAAGATGAGTGCACATACAAAATGTGCCATATGAAGAGCACCTTTGTGGTTTTTCTCAAATAGGTTTCCACGTTAAATGTTGTCTCTATGTGTATTTGATGAATATGATTATGTTGAATGAATGTACGATGTGAATAAGTATATCTTGATAGGGTGAATACGCATTGGTTTATGAATAAGTATTTGTATGCATGTGTCGCACTATTGGTAAGTTGAATCTATGTTAAGACTTTATATTATCGTTGTAATATTTGTCAATGGATAAGTAGATTAATATCTTGAATGAAAACATTAAGAATAAGAAATACACCCCTGACTTCGATTGAGCGAGTTGGTAAGGTTCCGTGAGAGAATACATCCCCACCCAACTATAGAAACCTAGTTCTGGCAGTTACCCATTGAGATATCTTGGGTGAGACTACATCCGTGTCGCAGGTGTTGTAGGCCCCTGCTTTGTCAGGCTGGTATCTTGGTATTTTTTGACGAACAAACAAGGGTCTGAACATGGGTCGAAGGGAAAAACACCAAAATATACCACTATGATTAAGGTATTTTATATACACATCAAATTCAACTACACATTCATTCACTAGCCCCAAATCATCTATAGACTGCTAGTAACAAATGCTAGCAAGTCCCTGGTCCAACCTCCTAGCATGGTTTAAAAAGTATATCCCCTCGGTATGTAATACATGAACAGTAGTAGAAGACAACTTATAATCCTTGTCAACACCAATAATGGGATAAACTCCTAGGTTCAATTGAAACCTATTCTCAACCCTTCATGCAAACCAATTGCCCAATTCTACAAAAGCATTTGTTATCCCACTCCACATATTAGAGACATAGTGCCCTTTTAGTTGAATTTATTTATCCATTCAACAAGTGTTTAGTTTTTTAAATATTTACTTACTAAAATCTCACTCCATAGTCCTTTACCTATTGATCCCCTCCAAAGACACTTAATTTCCAAAGCTTTACCAAACCAGAAAATATGTGTAATGCCCCTTCCAACATATTCTTTGGGTGCCGAGATATTTTCCAAACTCGAAAGATGAACTCCTTCCCTAGTTCAACTTCTTGACCAAAGGAAGTGTATCATTTTTTGTTTCATTTTCTTAAGAATGGAATAAGGAACCTCTGCAGGGGACATTCAGTACACAGGGTTATTCTCTAAAACCAATTTCAACAATATCATCGTACCCCCCAAGGAGAGCCATCTAAAGTACCAATTGCCAATTCTCTTCTCAATATTCTACACAAGTCACCTCTAATCCTCAATCTTGTAGTTTTTCGGCTTCAAAAAGTAACCTAAATATTTAGACCCACACTCAATGGGATGCACTGAATAGGGAAAAAAACTCTATACCTGATCTAGTACAACCTCATATGTCTCATACCAATGAAAATTACACTTATGTGACATAATCTCCATGCCTGAATTTGAACAAAATAATTTGATAATGGCCAAATAAGTTCTCAACTTTTCCACCCGCTCAATGAGAAAGGGTAACACATCGTCCACAAACAAGAGATGTGTGATATGATGTTGACCAATGATCTTAACACCCATGATCTTGCCTTTGCTTTTTCCCTGGAGAATAAGAATGTTCAAACCTTCTATGACCAACAAAATCAAGAGCGGGGCAGGGATAAGCCTTGCCTTAGGCTGCTTGAGCTCTTAAGAAAACAGATAGCGAATTGTTATTCAATGAAACACAACCCATGATCCATGTGTCATTTCAAATATTAACCCAATATCGAGGAGTAGTAGTCTCAAAAAGGTCCAATCAACTTTAACATAAGCTTCAATGAGGTTCCTTTTCAAAACCATGGCTCCAGTCTTTTTAACCTTGATTGAATGGATGAATTCTTAAGCTACTCTAATGGAATCAAAGATATGTCTTTGATTCAAGAATCATAATTGTTCTTTGGATATGCAATCAACTAGGGGAGGTTTGATCCTATTTGAAATCACTTTAGCAATAATCTTGTAAATTAAGTTGCATAATGAAATTGGGAAATAATCATTAAAATATTCTAGAATAGCACATTTCAGAATAAGGTCTAAAAAATGTAGCATTAACTATATTAGAAATAACGCCATTAGAGTTCGACTCTTCAACCATAATTAAAATTTTAGAACCTAAATATAAAAAACAAATTGCAAAAAGAACGTGTCTATTGTCTATCCATCGAGACTTGGACTCTTGTCCTTGGTCAATTTTTAGGATTTCCCCAATTTTGATTAAGGATATACGTATCCCTATATACTAGATATCAACATTAGAAAAAGATCCTATGCATGGACAAAATTATTTACCTCATGATTCTGAATTAAATGGGAATCAAAATTATTTACCTCATGATTCTGAAAGAAGGCCCCAAAATGTCTAACCACAACCTCCTCCAACCCCTGGCGCGAGGATATTTTGGTGCCATCTTGATCCACTAATTCCCAAACTGCATTGATGTTCCTTCTGTGATCTGTCTATTTATGAAAGAACTTGGTGTTGAGATACCCCTGTGAAATCCAAGTAGCTCGATTCTAGCCACCAATATTCTTCCTATGATTCCATATCCGAGCCTTTTTCTCCTCTAACAAACAAGTTGTGCTTTGTCCTGCTCCAGTAGGAATCCTAAATCCGATTTGGTAAAATTACCATTAATATCTTCCTCGATCGATTCAAGTTGAGTCATGTAATTGTCCTTGTCTTTTATTCTCCACCCACTCGACCACTGAAGATTTGAGTTTCCTCCAAAATAAAGGCAATCATCCATCATAGATCAAACTAAATCCTACTTCCAAATAGTTCGTTTATTTCTAACCAATAAGGATAAATCCCCTCATTCGGCCAAACATAGTTATATTTGAATGGGTATTTGACCCAGAATGAATCAAGTTCTAGTCTCAAGCAAATAGGCATATGGAAATTGTCCACCCAAGACTTGAATATGGAAATCCCCTCCATGAAATCCTCTGCCATGAGGAATTTGTCCAAGCGTTTGATCACTCCATCCTCACTCGAATGACCAATCTTCCAAGTAGGAACCATAGGGAAGGGTTCCACATTAGTGAGCTCAACATCTTGTATAAAAAGTTTGAACCAGTTAGAAAACGAATACAATCAAGAATGGGTTCCCCGTACTTCTCTTGTTGCTGTGGTAAAATGGAGATCTCCAGCGAGAATCAAAGAGGGGTCATGTAGGATCCCACTACTTACCACCTCCCTCCAGAAGCCCATCCGCTCAACATACGACCCATAACAATTAATAAGTTTCAAGGGATGATCATATTCTCTATAGTTTCTTCAAGAAATATTCCTACACAAGATTAAAAAAGGATTGAATTTCCCTCTATTCGAGTTCCAAGCAGAAAGTAGACCACACAAGAGTCTAACAGCATCCACCGCACAACATTCCCATCTAGGGAGAAGACCAAGAAAAACCTCCTTGGCCTTAGCACTAGGGACCATCATTGTTTCAATAAAAATGATATTAGGTGAAGTTGAATCAAACAATATTTTTAGGGATAAGGATTTTGGAACACCCCCCACTCCACAAATATTAAGGACAACAAGATCATTGAGTAACCAACACCTAGGCCAACTCTACTCTAAGATTCAGAAAGACTCTTCTATCCAACTAACATATTTTTATCTCCTTTGAATTTTGTGAATTTCTTTAAAAAAACACACACATATGGTAACTATTAGGATAATCTAAACCTAAAAATAAACACTTTTAGAAAATATCATTTTCATTTTCAAAATCAAAGCAAATGAAAAAAAAATCATTTTTAAGAAAGATCGTTTTCAAAATCAAAGCAAGTGCAAAAGAGATAACTTGCATGTGAAACCAAGGAAATGGATTGTTCGACACCCAGGTTTCTTTCTCAGTTGTTTGCTTTAACAACTCTAAACTCTGTAGACCTTCTCGGAGAAGAATACACTCCATCGATTGGTGATGAGTTTCCCAAATCCTATACATGTACTTGGATGCACTTTATACGCTACACGATTCTCCTTTACAATGCCTCTTACTAGGTTCGCTACTCTAAAATTCCTTAAACTTCGGGAATCAGTTGAAGCCAAATTGTTGTTCATTTAAATATTATATAACCAACGAAACTTGAATGGCATATACTAAGGGATGAAATACAATATCATTCACATCTTCCATGTTATAATAAACCAGATAATTCCATTTTTAGTTGCGATTATTTGTTTCGTTTACAATAATTCAATGGTGCACGTCTTTGTCAGAGTTATTCATTACAGTAGTTTGGTTTCGAGTAAGGTCACAAAACCAAATGTCCTAATTTGGACTACTATGATTAGTGGGTTGCCAAGCATGGCAAATGGGATGAAGCTCTTGCACTCTTATATAAAATGCGAATAGCAGGTATCCAGCCTGATAATTATACTTTTCCTTGTGTTCTCAAAGCCTGTGTTGGTTTATCGGGATTGGAGTGGAGTAGGGAGATGCATTGTTACATCGTTGCAAATGAATTTAACTCAGATATTTATGTTGGAAATTCTCTTATCGATATGTATTCGAAGTTCCTGAATCTGGATGATGCAATCAAAGTGTTTCACAAAATGTCTCAAAGAGATGTGGTGTCATGGAATGTCCTTCTTGCGGGCTATGCCTAGTTAGGGAATGGCGATGAAGCTCTAAAACTGTTTGATCGAATGCAAGGGGCATGTCCAAATCCAAATGTTGTTTCATGGAATATAATGATTGCAGCGTGTGCTCATGATGGGATGGGTGATTGGTTTTCATAGCTTGTCTCTAAAATGCATATGTCTGGTATAATGACGAATGTAGTCACTTGGAATACAATGATCGTAGGTTATACCCAGAAAGGACGTGATGGTGACGCACTAAATTTATTGCATCAAATGCATCTGGCTGGTATAGAACCTAACTCTGTCACCATTTCTAGTGTTCTTCCTACATGTGCCCATTTGGCGGCTCTGCCAGAAGGCAAGTAAATCCATGGCTACATAATTAGACGGGGATTTCAGTTAGATCTTTATGTAGGAAACACCCTCATAGAAATGTATGCTAAATGTGCTTTGATTGCATATGCACATTCAGTGTTCAACCAAATGTCTAACAGAGGCATTGTTTCATGGACTACAGTGATTGTGGGTTATGCCCAAAATGGGGATAATGAAGAAGCCAAAAAACCTCTTTCGTTAAATACAGGTTGCAGTTATAAATTCTAATGTTGTCACATGGGATGGGATGATTTCATTTTCAGCCCAGAATGGGTACAGTGACAAGGATTTGAAACTTTTTCGTGAAATGCATTTAACAGATGTGAAGCCTAATTCTGTCACCATTGCCAATATTATATATGTATGCAGCCATTTAGTAGCTTTTGAGCAGGGCAAGATGATCCATGGTTACATGACAAGAAGGGGATATCAAACAGATGTTTTGGTGGAGAACGCTCTTATAGACATGTATGCAAAGTGTGGATATTTAGAGGACGTGAATCAAGTGTTTGACAAAATGTCTCAAAAAATGTTGTCTCCAAGAACATAATGATTTTCTGTTATGCCCAAAATAGGCAGGGTGGTGAGGCCTTGAATCTTTTTCATGAAATGCAAGTAACAGTTGTAGATCCAAACATCATCTCATGGATTGCAATGACCTCCACACATGCCCAGAATAGGCAGGGTGATGAAGCCTTGAAATGTTTTCGTGATATGCAATTTGTAGCGACAAATCCTAACTTAGTCACTATTGCAATCATTCTTCCAGCATGTAGCTACTTAGCAGCCCTCCAGCAGGGCAAGGAGATCCATGGATACATGATCAAAAATGGAGTTGAGTTAGATGTTAATGCAGGAAATGCATTAATAGACATGCATGCCAAATGTGGGAACATAGAGGATTCACGCTCGGTATTTAACAGATTGTCTGGTAAGGATGATGTGTCATGGAATGCAATTATTGATGGGTATTCCCAACAAGGGCTTGGTGAAGAGGCCTGGAATCAAATGAAATTGGTAGGTATTAAACTAAGTGTGATCTCTTGGACATCAATTATTACAAGGTATGCTCATAATGGGAATTGTAATGAGTCTTTGAAACTATTCTCTCAAATGCAAGCAACTGGTATGAAACCAGATTCGGTCACTCTTGCAAGTCTACTCCCAGCATTTGCCCATTTAGCAACTTTAAAACAAGGTAAGGAGATCCATGGCAGAATGATCAGAAGTGGATTTGACATCTATATTTTTGCGGGTACTGCCCTTATAGATATGTATGCCAAGTGTGGAAACCAATAAGATGCCTAGAAGGAAGGTTTTTGACAAAAATATGCCTAGAAGGAATGTCTCATGGAATGCAATGATTGTGGATTATGCTATGCATGGGCATGGTGCACATGCCCTTCATCTCTTTTCCAAGATGCAAGGAACAGGCAGAAAACCATACCATATCACCTTCATTGGTGTTTTATCTGCTTGCGGACATGCACGTCTTGTGGATGAAGGTCATAAATACTTTCATAGCATGAGTCACTTTTTTGGAATCATACCCAGATTGGAGCATTATGCCTGCATGATTGACCTTCTTGATTGTACCAGGTGCTTTGATGAGGCACAAGAATTCGTCAACAATATGCCCTTAGTACCCATTTCTTCTGTGTGGGGAGCATTACTTAGAGCTTGTAGAATACATCGCAATATAGAGCTAGCAATATTTGTGGCAGAGTATCTATTGAAGTTAGAACCTAATAATGCAGGAAAACATTAATGGAGAAAAAATTGGATACCTATTTAATGAAGAATGAAGAGAAGATGCAAGTTGCGCAAGCTCAATCTCAATATAAACACGCTCAGTATCCCCATCCCCAGTATCCACAGAATCAGTACTCGCAGCAACAATACCCTCCATCCAGGTGGAGTGGAAATTTTAGAGGTCGAGGACAAGGAGGAGGATTTGGTCGTGGAAGAGGCCAAATTATATGTTATAATGTTGGACAACCATGACACTTTTTCAGGGGTTGTGTGAGTCCTATGAATACATGTTTGTACTACAAATATTTTGATAATACCGTCGAACAATGTACGCAGTTGATTGCAAAGTGGAAGGATAAAAATGTGAGAAACCCAAACCCTCTGCAGAATCCCAACCCAAACCCCAATCAGAATATCCAAAATATTTCTACTGAGCCGAGGGAACCACATATAACTGTTATAACAAGAGGAGGTGTAGCAACTGGATTGGACCAAGAAGCATAGTTTTAACAACCGTAGGTGTTACCGTCAACACAACAGTGCCATTTGACGTCCAAAAAGAAAAGGAGGTATTCTTAGACGCATGACCAGAATTTGTTGACAAGAATCAAGTGTCAACTTCTGTTGCTACACTACCTAGAAGACCAATCCTGGAGATGCCTGAAATATTTGACCAGGTGTTCTGAAAGCAACCAACAGGGAAGGTTAGTAAGCTTAAAGATTTTTTTAAAAGTTGCTTATCGCTAATACAAGATAAAGATGTTGTAGCAAAATTGACAGCTCTAATAGAAGAACCTCAAGAAGAGGTGTGGCCAAATAGAAGGATTAACCATGTGGGAAAAATATTAACGATTGGCCGCTAGTTAAGAATGGATGCCCAGATAGGAGACTACGATATGGACTATATTATTCTAGACTTGGGCTCTGATGTTAATATTTTGACAAGACAAACATGTGAGAGCATAGGGAAACCAAGACTTGCATGGTATTTTATCCAACTTGGATTAGAAAATCAGTCGAAAGTCCTACTTACCGATTGACTGAATCAAGTTCATGTCGAGGTAGAAGGCCTCAAAACGTATGTTTACTTTGAAGTAATCGACATTGTCGATGACACAAATCTGTATCCTACACTTTTAGGGATCGACTGGGCGATTGATAATCAAACCATTATCAATTTTAAGAAAAGAGTCTTAACATTTGAAGATTCCGAGCTAAGGGTGGTCCAACTAATTGATCCACTAGAAGGTCAGAGATACGTCGAGCCAGTAAATAGTGAAGGACAAGGTGACTTTCTGGACCATATTTATAACATCACGTCTGTGAGGAACGATTATGTGATTCCAACGACTAACGAAAAGCTGAGTTGGCGGAGTATTAGTTATTGTATATCGGATTTGGGTGAAGCATTGGAAAATTGGCAGAATCGCATGCATGAAGTATCCATGAGAAGGTGCGCAAGAATGACACGATCTGTGCGACGGGTAGGAATCGAGGTAAGTGATCTACCCACACATGAAGGTTTACCTAACCTTGCATTTTTTCTGACGGAATTTGAGAAAAAAGTCACAGAACCTCAACACTTGTCCACCCTAGAATTTTCACTGAAAGCTACACCTTCCAGATGGTGGGTCACACATAAAGAATCTATCTTGAAAAGGCCATAATGTCGATAGTTGATGGAGATATGATTCAGAGAAGAGATCAACTATACTGGTAAAAAATATACAGGATTGACCAATCCTGTTGAGCATATTGAGTATTGTCGTGCGACATCGGAGGCATGCCCATGACATGAAATGGGTCCATCAGTTCATACACACATTAGACATGATAACAAGGAACCGATATACATCATTTGAACTGAGAGGAGGGACTGTTGAATTGGATGAATCAGATACTAGCTTCACACATACATTCGAGTTTGTCGATGATCATCCTTCGATTGATTTTGCATTACAAGTCATCAAGACAAAGATATTTGAAAATATACCTATCACAATGTCAAACTTCAGTCAAAGCAGTGTGACAATCTTGCACTGGATGGAGTGCTATAATGTGATGGGAGAACCTGATGATGATGACCCACTCCACGTAAACATACCAGAGTCTCAAGGTACACGCGCAGTGGAAGGATTTGGTATTTCTAGTGACCAATTCATAAATCCACTAAAAGTCAAAAAAGTCAACATTGGCTCCCCGAAGAATCCAAAATTTGCCAACATTGGAGATTACTGGGATGAAGAAACTATCGGAAAAATTACGGACCTATTGCATGAGTTTCAGGATCTGTTCCCTAGAAATTATCATGAATAAAAGGGATTGTCGGAGACATTGGAGAAATGAAAAAACTACTAAACCCTGACACAAAATCTGTAAAGGAGTGACCATGTCGACTAAATCCGCATTATAAAGAAAAAAGTCAAGACATAACTAGATCGAATGCTAGATACGGGTATCATAAAACCGGTTGAAGAGTCGAAATGGATCAATCCGATCGTAGTGCAAGATAAGAAGGCTACTTGTGAAGTAAGGATTTGCATCAACCTAAGGAAATTGAACGATGCTTGTCTACATGACCCATTTCCAAATCCATTTATGGATGAGGTATTAGAAAGTGTTGGGGGTCAAAAAAATTTGTTCTTTTACTGATGGATTTTCTAGCTACCATCAGATCAAAATCGCAAAAGAAGATCGACACAAGACAACATTTGCGACGGAGTGGGGTTGTTTCCAATACACTGTAATGCCCTTTGGACTCAAGAATGCTCTTGCTATCTTTTCCAAGATATTAGTGGTTGCCTTCAAAGATTTTATTCATAAATTTCTTGATGTCTACTTCGACAATTGGACGATATTTGGGATCATCAAGGATCATATTGAGAGCCTTAGAATGATGCTGGAACGGTGTCACCAATATCAGATTTCGTTGAACTTGAAGAAATGTGTTTTTTGTGCCCCTTTTGGGGTTTTGTTGGGCCATGTGGTTTGTCAAGATAGAATCTTAGTCGACCCTGCTAAAATTGTGATTATCATCAACTTATCACCACCTACCATAGTGAAACAACTAATAACAACATTGGGACATACATGATACTATCAAAAATTTATCACAAGATATGCGGAGGTGACTGCTCCAATGGAGAAGTTATTGAAGAATGATGTTAAATTCTAGTGGACAAAAAATTGCGAAGAGATTCTAGACACTTTAAAGAATAATAGATGGTTACAATACCCATGCTTGTATTTCCAGACTAGAAGAAGGAATTTCATGTAAATGTCGATGCATCGTCTGTCACGCTCGACATGGTACTAACACAACCTGGTGAAGGGTCAATTGATCATCCTATTTCCTCCATTAGCAGGAAATTAACAGTAGAGAAGAACTATACCACGTTAGAAAGAGAGGGATTAGTTATGGGATACACTCAGCAAAAAATTTGACACTACTTGCTAGGTGGACATTTCAAAATGTACACATATCATTCATCGTTGAAGTATTTGGTCAATAAGCCAGTGTTGGGGGGGAATATTTTCCAGTGGATTCTTCGTTTTCAGGAATTTCACTTTGAATTCATTATTAATCCGAGTCGACTAAATTTAGGGCCAGACCATCTGTCAAGGATAGAGAGTGATGAAGAACCTGGTAATCTGGTGATAGTCTCCCTAGCACACAATTATTTGCAATAAAAATGTTTGATGGTCACTATAGAGACATCATACAATTTTTTAGTACATGTTATACACCAGCTGAATTTACAACAGCGTAGAAAAAGAGGCTAGTTGTGTGAGCTGCAGACTTCTAGTTAATCGTTGGACAGTTATATAAAATGGGCCCTGATAAGATTCTTCGTCACTGTATTGGAACACGAATGATCAGTGATACTGAATGAAGCACATGCCGGTGTCACGAGAGGCCATTATGCTAAAAAAGCTACAATTCGAAAGATATTACAAGCAGGATTGTGGTGTCCCACCATGCATGTGGATGCTCAAGAATAATGTCACAGTTGTGATGTCTGTCAGAGAACTGGAAAGCAATTGCGACGAGATGAAATGCCACTAGTACCACAAGTAAATTTGCAGGAATTTGACAAATGGGGTGTTGATTTTGTGGGACCTATTAGTCCAACATGGAAGAGAACATGTGCAAGATACATTATCACTGCGATCGATTACTTGACCATATGGGTTGAAGCAACACCAAGAAAAGATTGTATTGTTGCAACTGCTACCAAGTTCTTGTTCAACAATGTTGTGACTTGATTCAGATGCCCATAGATTTTGATAAGTGACCAAGGTATGCATTTTGTCCATCAGTTTATCGAAGAATTAACTGAGGAATTCCATATCCTGCAGAAAAAGACAACTCCATATCACCCTCAAGCGAATGGTGTTGTTGAAGCATTTAACAAGATCTTGGAGAATGCATTGACAGATATTTGCAATGTTCAAAGAGACAACTGGGATCAAAAAATTCCTTCAGTTTTGTGGGCATACCGCACAACATGTAAGAAGTTGACAGAATGAACTCTGTTACGGAGAGAAACTTCCTATGGCTTGGGGGTACCACAACAGACAGTATGACACCAGAAATCAATCCTTTCCAATATGCAAGAGCAATAAAAACATCTAACACTAAGGGATATGAATCGTACATTGTTCCGGACAGTTGATGTAGATCCCCATTGAGCTTTTCCAACATGATTTCACTCACAAAAACCTCTCAGTATGGAAAGGAATGGAATTGCCCCCAGACGCAACACCAGGGTCAACACCCAATCCGTCATTGGGTGCCAGACCGGTCTTGGGAAGGTATGGCATGCCATACCTAAATGTACTCGTGTTAGTGGTTGCATGGTGAGTCTCATCGCTTGGATTATGTGACCAATACCAGCGGTCTGCGTTTATGTAGCCTGGAAATTGTGATAATACATCATGTGATGTCCCAGCTACAGCGTGGTTAGGTAGCTCCGGAGTCCCATACGTACTCGAAGGTGTGAACCAAAGAAACTGAGTTCTCCACCTGGGCCTCCACCACTTCAATCCTCCATCTCTCAATGTCAAGCTCACAAAGCAAATGCAAGCTTGGGAAGAGCAACACTATGTGCTCCATAGGGACAGAGGGATGCAGACTCAAGCATAAGCAAATGAGGCAACAATGGACTATAGTTTCCTTACTCTTCAATTTCTCTTCCCTCAATGTATCCAAGAGGCTCAATATATAGCACTCCAAAGAGGTAATGGATGGTCGAGTCTGATCGTTCTCAAGGCATATGGAAGGACAAGAGTCAAGTTATTCAGACGACTATGAGGAAAAATCCAAAAATAGTTGTCTGCATGCACACTTCCCGATGTACGCGGGTTTGAGCTTAAAATCTGCGTATACACACAAGTATGGCTTTAAAAGTCTCTTATAGGTATAAACAGGTGGTTTTGGGGGATAATATTGGAACATCAAAGTATAATATAGGTAAATGGGGTCCAAAGAGTCTGCATAGGGACATGGAAGGCCATAAAGGTGTTATCTACCAAGTGTGGTAAAATCAGTTATAACAAACTCCATTTCTCTTGGTGTATGGACAATAGGTTGTGATGCCAATGGAATATATTGTACCCATCCTAAGGATTGTTGCAATTACAAAGATGACAGATTTTGGTGTTGTCGATGACAGACTTTCGCAACTGCTACAATTGAAAGAATACCGCTTTATTGTAGGTTATCATCAAAACATTGAGAAGGAACAACAGAAAATATGGCATGATCGACACATCAAGAATAAGCAATTTCAAGTTGGAGGACTTATTCTTCTATACGATAACAAATTTGTAAAGCATCTGGGAAAGTTGAAAACACATTGGCTAAGATCGTATATTTTAATTCATATCACTAACGAAGGTGGAGTACAACTACAAAAATTAGATGGAACACCTGTCAAAGGATTGGTGAAAGAAAGTAGGCTAAATCCCTACTAGGATAGCCACAACTTAGACGACTAGCAAAAATCAAAAAAGACAAAAGACAAAATATTCAAAGTACTTTTTTCCATGTTTTGATCGCAGGTTACCAGTCTGTTGCAAGAGAAATAAAAAAGAGCCACAGACTGTCTGTCTGTCGCAAATGAAAAATTATGACGAAGACAATCCGTCTGTCGCATTGAACGAAATGTGTCGAAGGTTGACTATAGGTCAAAGGAAAGCAAGAGTTGTCACAAAATGAACTTGAGTCGTAGAAATTACAGTTGTCCATAATTAATTAAAAAACACGACCAATTTTGACGACATGCTTTTTGGTTGCTTCCATCATTATTGCACAATAACTGGCACTGATGTGACATGCGAGTGATGGTTTGCATGGAATTTTCCATATGATGATTCAGACGATCAACCCATGTGACAGCTATCACTGCCATGTTTCCATTCATTGTCTATTTGAGTGAGGCACTGATTTAATGAACAAGTAGATGTTATCACCTTCCCGCCCAAGTTTCATTTCATTCTGCTACACCTGAGAGATAGTATTCCATTGTTGTCATAAATTGCAAGAGCCGAAGTGAGTTTTTCCACACAGTATGGTTATTTCCAGTTCCAATACAAGTAGAGTTGCAAAATTCGGTGTCGCGACCCTCTCACCCACACTCATTATGGAAGACACTGTTGGATACAGTCTTTCGGAAGTCGTGGTTGCAAGGGAAATGTCAAAGTCACCAGTATTTCCTCCAGTGAGGTTGAGACTAGACCCACCTAGTATGTGAATGAGGAAGTGATATGGTACCTGCAAGTAGAAAGCACCAACACCACCACCGTCGGAAGATGAAGAAACAGGGTCTACGACTATGCTTCTAGACTATATTCCACCCAGAAAAGATGATGCAACTGAGATTAAAATTCCAAAGAATGCAAGGTGCCAACTAGTTGCACCGACAGTACCAAAAGTAGTTTGGGTAACACAAAACATACTCCCCAATCTCAAGAAGATGACATTTGTTGATCATGACCTACAAAAATTTCCATATTTGGAAATGGATAAATGTAACATCCCCGACCCTCCGACCGGCGAAGAGGACACTACTATGCATCAAATCATCCGAGCATCTAGCCCAATGAACATGTGGCATACATATATGTAATGCTGAAGCATGATACTTAAAACATCAAACATATTACGAGGCATAATCATTCATATACACAACGGAAGCAAAACATATCAATCAATACTCATGCATATACAGATCAGCATTTAACATGTATATCATCATTCATCAACGGTAAACATAATTGCAGACACAAGTTAGGCAAGAATACTTATCTTAATAAGAGCTTGTTCCGCAACCAACTATGTCGCTGCAACGTTCCACCCAACCATAGGCCCGCGTGCCCCTCAATCTCTCAGCAACGCTGCCACCCCCGAGCCAGGCATGATTCCCCAAGGAATAAGGAACTAACAGGCTTACACGTAGCTAAGGATAACAACACCACAAGGGTACACAGTTCAGCCAAGCCAACACAATTGGGTTTATCAAGCGAACAACAGATCAGCCAAGCCAACAAAGTTGGGTTTATCGGGCCATCTAGGAGCTGGGAAAGGCTAAATGCTAAGCTGGCGAGCTCATTGAAGAGCTACAGACACCAACACCAAAACCAACCTGGCTTCTAGAACACCCACACAAACCCAACACAAGAAAATCAGTTCCTTCTCTGCAACGCAGTCCCTTAGACCCTGATCTCCCTTCCAGTGCTATTTAGGGGTTGTGGAGAAAAAAGCCATCTCAATAGCTACGTCTGTGTGGTTCTCAACCCACCAGGTTTATCAAGCACCTCAGGCCCTCATTCACCACTCCAATGTAATCCGAGGACAAAACCACTGCATGCAAGCAGCCAAACATTTATTCAAGCTTTTACAAGGGAAAAACATAATCGACCAGAACGTAGGAACTCTCAGCAATTCTTCAAGAGATACCAGCACAAAAAGGGAAAACACAACCAAGTAAAACGTGGGCAAACAACAGCCCACAAACGACTATGAACCCACAGCACCCAATCCTCAATGCAACCGCTGGAGAAATTGCACAGGCAGAAAATGGGGAAAGAACAACTCCCAACTATGCGTGATGGACAAAGACGCAACCCACAGAATTATTGATGCCATTACAGCCACAAATCAGCGATGGAAATAACATAACCATTATGCAGTCTGATAATGGTGGAAAAACACACAAAACTCTATGTGAACAGAGGAAAGAATTGATCCACAGGCCAACAAATCCATGAGGCAGAGGAGAATGATCTTTCTGCGTGAACGGGGAAGAAAACTCACAGACTAGCAATCGACGTGAGAGAGGGAAGGCAAACCCCCAACAATGGAATGTGGAACCTTTTAACTTTGCCCAGCGTGAGGGAAACGAACAGACTCTCAATCCCCATAGTGGACAGACCATTCACTACCCCAAGGCACGTCATGGAAAGAGTGTGAGCGTGGTGGTCTTCTGCCAGCTAATCGCTGCCCCCAACTAACAATGGAATAACTAAGGTGGTGGTGAGAAAAAGAGTGCGGTGACACATGGCTCTTCCCCCATGACTCAATGTTCAACATTTGCCTTCATTATCCTTTGGAATCATGCCCCTTCTCAATTTAGTTGCAGTGAACATAGTTGGTTGGGTTATTTAATTAAATGCGTGTTTACATGATGCCACAATTTAATATATGTTGTATGTCCCGATATACCATCGGTGACCATTCCAATCCGAAACATAACATAACTAAATCAATGGTGGGGCCTTTTCCCTTAGCTCCTCACCATGATTCTTTACAACATATGTATTAATGCAAACGGGGTCAAAACCAGGGTGTTACATTCCCCTCCCCCTTCAATAGCATTGTCCTCAGTGCTTTACAAAATTTGAACAAAATGCTACACTGGTACCGCTTCAGTGTTCCGCAGGATTGAACAAAAATGGATGTGCCAACCGCATGGCATCCTCCAGCTCCCACATAGCCTCTTCGGGTCCGTAATGCTCCCATTGCACCTTTACCTACCCTATGGCTCAGTTCCGGAGCATTGTGATCTTCCTGTCAAGGATGTGCATTGGCTCGATTCGTAACTCTCCCTCGGGTTCCACCTGAATCACATCCCAATTTATCATATGGTTAGGATCATGTACATATTTCTTAAGCAAAGAAACATGAAAAACATTATGAGCTCTAGTACTAGCAGGCAATGCAAGTCTATATGCAATAGGCCCTATTCTTTCAAGCACTTCAAACGACCCACAATATCTAGGTGATAGCTTGGCACAACTTCCAAGCTTCAAGGAACTTTTCTTTGCTTTCACTATGAGGCAAACATGATCCCCAACATTGAACTCTCTGTTCTTCCTATGCTTATCTACATAGCTTTTATGTCTATCCTGTGTTGCTTTCATATTATGTCTGATATTTACAACCTCTTACTCCATTTCCTTGAGCAGCTCTGGTCCAAGCACAACTCTGTTCACTGGGTTATCCCAAGTCATTGGTGTCCTACACCTTCTTCCATATAAAGCTTCATACGGACTCATCCCCAAGGATGCCTGCTGTCCATTGCTGTAAGCAAACTCTACCAAGTGTAAGTAATCTTCCCACTTGGTTGGTTTTTCCATCACATACATGTGAAGCATATCTTCAAGCACCTGATTAACTCTTTCGGTCTGCCCATCTGTGTGATGATGGTATGTAGTGCTGAAGTTTAACTTTGTGCCTAAATCTGCAAACAACCCTTTCCAAAAATTGGAAGTGAACTTGACATCTCTGTCAGAAACTATTGCCTTCGGCAATCCATGCAATTTAAAAATATCCTTCATGAAAATATTTGCAATGTCATCAGTCTTATGCGTAGAATTCACTGGTATAAAATGTGTTGCCTTTGTCAACTTGTCTGCCACAACCATGATGGAATCATGTTGTCTCCAAGTCATCGGAAATCCTGTAATAAAATCCATGGAAATAACTTCCCATTTCCATTCTGGGACTGGCAAAGGCTGCAACAATCTTATTGGATGTTGATGCTCAACCTTTACCTGTTGACATTTCATGCACCTTGAAATGTATTCAGCCATGTCCTTTTTCATACCTGACCAAAAGTACTGCTTTCTAGCTATAGTAATTGTCTTCTGGTACCCTGGGTGACCAGAATACAGATCTTGATGGATTTTATCCATAACAACTCTCCTCAAATCTGCTACATCCGGAATATAAATTCTGCCTTTATAAGTGAGAAGTCCATCTTCTTCCAATTTATATCCCTCATACCTCTTCTCAAGACTTTGCTGCTGTGATTTGTCTTTTACCTACTCATACAATTCATCTCTAGCAACATGATTACCAATCTGCTGCCTCAAGTCTGATTGGCAAATACTAAGAGATGCCACATGCATTTTTTGTACCTTCCTGCTGAGTGCATCAGCTACCTTGTTTTCTTTTCCTTTTATGTGCTTGATTTCGAAATCAAACTCACATAAAAATTCCAGCCATCTCGCTTGCCTAGCATTCAGAGAAGGCTGATCAAACAAATACTTCAGTCCACAGTGATCTGTTCTGAGTTCAAATCTTCTACCCATCAAGTAATGTCTCCACATCTTGAGAGCATGTACTATGGCTGCAAGCTCTAGATCATGAGTGGCATAGTTCTTCTTATGCTCTTTCAGCTTTCTTGACTCATAACATATCACATGGTTGTCCTGCATAAGGACTCCTCCAAGCCCTTGTCCGCATACATCATTACATACCACAAAATCTTTCTCTGGGTCTGCAACCTTCAATACTGGTGCACTGGTGAGAAGATTCTTCAACCGCTGGAAGCTTTCTTCACACTTAGAAGTCTATTCGAACTTTACTCCCTTCTTTTGCAAAGAAGTGATGGCATGTGAAACCTTGGAAAATCCTTCAATGAATCTCCTATAGTATCCTGCAAGTCCCATAAAATATCTTATATCCATCCCATTTCTTGGAGTAGGCCAATTCATAATGGCTTCGATCTTCTCAGGGTCTACTAATATACCATCTTCTGAGATAATGTGACCCAAGTACTAAATTCTATCTCTGTAGAAGTCACACTTGCTTAGTTTTGCATACAGCTGATGTTCCCTGAGCACTTGTAATGTCAGTCTCAAATGCTCTTCATGTTCTTCCTCATTCTTAGAATAAACAAGAATGTCATCAAGGAAAACAAGAACAAACTTTTTCAAATACTTATTGAAGACATTGTTCATAAAGCACATAAATGTAGGTGGTGCATTTGTGAGACCAAATGGTATCACTACAAACTCATAATGTCCATACCTTATCCTGAAGGTTGTCTTATGAATGTCTTCGTCCTTGATTCTCACCTGATGGTAACCAGACCTCAAGTCAATCTTGGAAAATACCTTTGCTCCTCTCACTTGATCAAAGAGGTCATCAATCCTGGGCAAAGGATATTTATTATTCACAGTAACCTTGTTCAACTGTCTGTAATCAATACATAACCTGAGTGTACCATATTTCTTCTTCACAAACAGAACCGGTGCTCCCCAAGGAGACACACTCGGTCGGATATACTTCTTTTCCAACAACTCTTGCAGTTGCATCTTCAACTCTAGCATCTCCAATGTACTCATTCTGTAGGGTGTCTTGGACATTGGTGCTACTCCTGGCACAAGTTCAATGGTGAAATCAATGTCCCTCTTTGGAGGAAGCCCTAGAATCTCATCAGGAAACACATCCTTGAATTTCTGTAACACCTAATAGTCCTCCAACCTAGGAGTCTCATCTCCTGTTGGTTCCAAAATATGAGCTGCATACAACTGGTAACCTTTCTTACAGAACTTCTTCAACTGCATTGCTGAAACCTGTCTTACTGAAATTACCTTCGGAATACCTTTCACCACAACTTGGTTTCCTTCTTCATCCATGCATTCAAAAGTCTTGTTATAACAATCAAGCTTCACTCGGTGAGCTTCTAACCAATCCATTCCAATGAGAATATCATAGGAACCAAGCGGTAGAACATTCAGATCTACACAAGTGATCAATCCATTCATAACCAATGGACATTTCTCTACCAATTCATTGACTTTTCTCTTAGTCCCAATGGCTAGCTGAACTAACCAAGGTTTCCTATGCTTGTTCTTCTTAAAAGCACAAATCTCCAATACTCTAGGAGTAATGTAACTGTGAGTAGAACCAGGGTCAATCAAAATAGAAACAGATTGTTCAACAATCTTACCTACAACTTCAACCACAATTGACTGGTGATCTGCTTGGCGGTCCTCCAGTGTTGCATAAATTCTAGGGACTGCTCTTGCTACTTGACCCACTGTTTCTACTCCCTGAATGTTATAAACCGGTCTTGTACTTTCATTCTCAAGTGGACAATACCTACGCAAGTGAGGTCCTTCATATTTCCAACGTTTGAGTGGACCTCTATTCTGATGTGGCTCTTTAGGCTTTCCACCTGTCAATCCAACTGGATTACTCGCAGCTTGGGATGGCTGCTTCTGCTGATTCCTGAATCTAGATGGTTTGAAACCTTTCCTTCTTTGGTCAAACTTCTCATTCTTCTTGTCCTTCCAATGCCTTATGGTAATCTGGTTTACCTTTGCTTTGTTCATAGCAATACTTAGCCTTCTTTATTGCTTCTTCAAGGGTCCTAGGTTCATAAAACTCAATTATATCTTTATAGGCTTGAGGTAATCCACTCAGAAACCCCTGGATCTTCACTTTTTCATCTCTAATGTACCGGAAAGACCTCAACAATTCCAAGAATTTATTTGCATATTCATCCATGGTCTGTTGTCCCAATCTCAACTCATGGAACTCCTTAATCTTATCATCATAATACCTGTCAAAGAGGTATTTCTACCTGAAATACTTCTTCAATTGTTTCCACTTCAGTTTCCTTTCACTGATCTTCTTTACTTGCTTGAAGTGTTCCCACCAAATGGATGCTCTTCCATTTAGATTGAATATGGCAACTCGTGCCTTCATGTTTCCTGAATAATCCTACACTTGAAAGTACTTCTTTATCCCAAGAAGCCAAGCTTCAGCTTCTTGTCTCGTCTTTATCTCACCATCAAATGTAGGAGGTTTAGCTTTCCTAAATTCATCTCGAGAGCGATCCCTATGGTGTATTCTTCTTTTCCTCTTATGAGAAGATGAACTTGTATCTCCACTGGATTCGTCAGAATCAGATGGTCCACTAGAAGTTCTTCTCCTTCTCCTAGTGTTGCTCTTACTGCCTTTTGGCCTTGATGTACCCCGTTCAGAATCTATCTTTTTCTGCAAGTCTGTCAAACTCTGCAATATGGTAGCATTCAACTGATGCTACTCTTTCTGGGCTTTAACCAAGATTCTCATGGTGGCTGCAACCTCAGACGGTGTCCCCTGGAATCTCCTTCCATTATAATTTATGTCATCATTTCCATTACGGACATTTTCTCCCATGGCATCTTCTTCTCGCTCGTAAGAATCTCGAGCATCATACCCATCATGGGTTCTCATGACTGAACCACCTCTTGCTTTACCACATTGTTTTTTCTGGAGTACTGCTCTTGGATGTTGTCTATAATTCTGCAATGTGTTAGTAACAAACTGTTAGATGCATATCATTAATAAAAAAACCAAAACTACTTACCTTACTCTTCTAGAAATTCATAAAACACAATTTTGCTTAAAACACAAAGTTTTTCTCTCTTTCTTTTCGGCCATGTGACCGCTGATAATATGTTGAAATCTACTGAAAACCTACTGAAAGACAGTCGAAAACTGCTTGAAAAATTTACTGAGAAAATCCTTTGAAAAACCCAAATTTCCTTAGGCCCATCGGACCTCTTCCCAGCTATCTTTCCGATTCTTCGGCGGTCAAAACACCTAGTTCATCGGTGGTCTGTTCATTTATTTCTCTCCGACGTTTCGGCGGCAAACCAACTAAACTTTCGATCTGCATCGACAGGAAAATCGACTGTTCATCGGGTGCACATTCCCTTGAGCAACCGCAATGGTGGAAAGTGATCTTACAACAGTTTTTGCAGACATCTATTAGTGAGTTGCTCATCTATCATTCCGCAAAGGCAGCCAACAATCCCGTTATAATTTCCGTGGACCAAAGCTTTGTCGACGGTCGAGGCGGCATCCTACAGTGGCATCGGACACTTAGTACTCTAGGCGTCCGCAACAGCGGTTTCCACAATCCCTAACTCTTCTGTAGCGTCGGCACTCCCGAGCACTTCACGCCACCGTAGTTATGTTATCAGAACTCAGAACCACTGTTCACTAAACACCTCGGCATCGGTAAGTTGAGAGACTAATGCCTCGGCAGGATAGTTGTCTAAGCTTCCGCAACGGCGAGTCACCTTCATTGAATTATTTCCGATCGGTGATCCGATCATTTCCCGATGGCCGATGATCTCGTGCCTTAGAGGAAATTTTGGATTTTCTTCTTTCCCTGTCTTCTGCGGTAACAGCTCTTCCATCTTCTATTCCTCGGCAATGTCAATGACTATTCTCCTCTGATCGCCGATAATCCCGTTCCTCAAAAAACTTTCGGAAATTCTGCGCCATCGGTGGTCGGAGGCTCTACCCGTCGGACGCATAGTTGTCTAGCCCTCTGCAACGGCGGGTGCTCGATCAACTAATTTTTGTCGACGTCCATCAGCGGTCTCATCAACTAACTTTCGTCGATGATTTCAACACAACACTTAAACAAAATTTCGAAACTTTCTTCTTCTGTCGGTGGTCGGAACCACTAAGCGCTACGCGTCAACGTTTTAGTCCACACGGTAGCCGCAATGGATAACTGACAAACAGCTAAATTCTTCCGCAGTGTTGGCAATCCCAACAACTATTTTTCGCCGACGGCATCGGCAGTTCGAACAACTAATTTCTCCTGGGATCCGCCGCCGTATCGGCGGTTCCATCATCTAAATTTCATCGACGATTTTATGACTTAGAAAAAAAATTCAAAACTTTTCTCTTTTCACTTTCTTCCGCTGTGTCGGCTGTCAAAACGACTAGAAACTTTTGCATTGGACGGTTAGTTCCCTAGTCACCCGCAACGACGGCGCTCAATCAACTAAGCATCGTCAATCCATCTGTCTAAGTGTTCCGATGTGCCGACGGCCAAAACACTTAGAAAGTTTTCCAAATTTTCCTCCTCTGTCTCCCACCGCATTGGTCGTTGGATCAACTATCCGTCGGGTGGCCTTCCCACTAAGTGCTCTACTGCATCGGAAGAACTTGTCACTAAGTTTTTCGATGAGCCGACATTCTGGCACTTAGAAAATTTTGTGAATTCTCTTGTCTTCACCCATTCTCCTAGTTTCTTCTGGGCAATAGGGAACCTACCTCTGTTAACTGTTTCTCATGGCCCTCTAAGGCCCAAATGTTGCAACATAAGCTCTGTCACTACATCTTCACGGCCCATTCAGGCCCATGCTGCAACCAGAGCTCTGATACCACACTGTAACATCCCCGACCCTCCGACCGGTGAAGAGGGCACTACCATACATCAAATCATCTGGACATCTAGCCCAACGAACATGAACATACAT
Organism: Pseudotsuga menziesii; assembly: GCA_001517045.1. Lineage (NCBI taxonomy): Eukaryota > Viridiplantae > Streptophyta > Pinopsida > Pinales > Pinaceae > Pseudotsuga > Pseudotsuga menziesii. The sequence goes on from LPNX010900595.1 coordinate 180,774, forward strand.
ATATGTAATGTTGAAGCATGATACTTAAAACATCAAACATATTACGAGGCATAATCATTCATATACACAACGGAAGCAAAACATATCAATCAATACTCATGCATATACGGATCGGCATTTAACATGTATATCATCATTCATCAACGGTAAACATAATTGCAGACACAAGTTAGGAAAGAATACTTATCTTAATAAGAGCTTGTTCTGTAACCAACTACGTCGCTGCAACGTTCCACCCAACCATAGGCCCATGTGCTCCTCAATCTCTCAGCAACGCTGCCACCCCCGATTCGGGAATGATTCCCCAAGGAATAAGGAACTAACAGGCTTACACGTAGCCAAGGATAACAACACCACAAGGGTACACAGTTCATCCAAGCCAACATAGTTGGGTTTATCAGGAGAACAACAGATCAGCCAAGCCAACAAAGTTGGGTTTATCAGGCCATCCAGGAGCTGGGAAAGGCTAAATGCTAAGCTGGTGAGCTCATTGAAGAGATACAGACACCAACACCAAAACCATCCTGGCTTCTAGAACACCCACACACACCCAACACAAGGAAATCAGTCCCTTCTCTGCAACGCAGTCCCTCAAACCCTGATCTCCCTTCCAGTGCTATTCAGGGGTTGTGGAGAAGAAAGCCATCTCAGTAGGTCTGTCTGTGTGGTTCTCAACCAACCGGGTTTATCAAGCACCTCAGGCCCTCATTCACCACTCCAATGCAGTCTGAGGACAAAACCACTGCATGCAAGCAGCCAAACAGCTATTCAAGCTTCTACAGGGGAAAAACACAATCGACCAGAACGTAGGAACTCTCAGCAATTCTTCAAGAGATACCACCACAAAAAGAGAAAACACAGCCAAGTAAAACATGGGAAAATAGTAGCCCACAAATGACTATGAACCCACAGCACCCGATCCTCAATGCAACCACTGGAGAAATTGCACAGGCAAAAAATGGGGAAAGAACAACTCCCAACTATGCGTGATGGACAAAGGCGCAACCCACAGAACCATTGATGCCATTACAGCCACGAATCAGCGATGGAAATAACAGAACCATTATGCAGTCTGATAATGGTGGAAAAAGACACAAAACTCTGCGTGAACAAAGGAAATAATTGATCTGCAGGCCAACAAATCCTTGAGGCAAAGGAGAACCATCTTTCTGCGTGAACGGGGAAGAAAACTCACAGACTAGCAATCGGCGTGAGAGAGGGAATGCGAACCCCCAACAATGGAATGTGGAACCTTTTAACTTCACCCAGCATGAGGGAAACAAACAGACTCTCGATCCCCATAGTGGACAGACCATCCGCTACCCCATGGCACATCGTGGAGAGAGTGTGACCGTGGTGGTCTTCCGCCAGCCAATCACTGCCCCCAACTAACAATGGAATAACTAAGGTGGTGGTGAGAGAAAGAGAGTGGTGACACATGGCTCTTCCCCCATGACTTAATGTTCAACATTCCCCTTCCTTATCCTTTGGAATCATGCCCCTTCTCAATTTAGTTGCAGTGAACATAGCTGGTTGGGTTATTTAATTAAATGTGTGTTTACATGATGCCACAATTTAATATATGTCGTATGTCCCGATATACAATCGGTGACCATTCCAATCTGAAACATAACATAACTAAATCAATGGTGGGGCCTTTGCCCTTAGTTCCTCACCATGATTATTTACAACATATGTATTAATACAAACGGGGTCAAAACCGGCGTGTTATAATAAATACATGGTTTCTGTCAAAGATACAAAGGATGGCCCAACGCACATAGTTCGAATGGAATGGGCAAGATGACTAGAGAAAGTGGGTTTAATCTTGTTGATGTACCTGTCACATTTAGGTCACAGTACAAATGTGAATGCGTGTGTTAAACAATTGTTAGTGTCATTTCATGGTGGATTTCTATGGCTCGACCGGAAGGTTTCTGTGGATGTCGAGCTTATAGCAGCGATTACAGGGCTCCCACTTGCAGGACTAGACCCAACACCATTTTTCGTTGGAAAAAGAGAAATATATTGCATTGATTAACAAGTTAAAAGAAGAGTATTACCCGACTAGAGACACCAGAGGCTTTTTTATTGCCTCTATCAATGATCACATTGTTCAGTTTGTTTCCAAGGTTCTAGCTAGAAAATTGGTGTGAAATATGTGACTAAACCATTACACTCTAGGGACGATTGTTGCAGTAGAGTTATGTGTAGCAGCTGTTCAACTCAAATGGTCACAATATATGCTCAACAAACTATTAGCAAATGCGGAGGAAGCATAGGATAAAGGTATCTCATTTCATTACTCATGGCTACTTATTTTAATTTTATTTGTTGCATGGGAAGAACCATCAAACTACCAGGGGGTAGATGTGCCCGTTATGTGTCGAGGCCCTCGATACCAAACTATTTGGTTTGAGAAATATTTGAAGCATAGACAAAAAACAAAAAATGTAAAACGGTTTATGTAGGCAGAGGCCCTATGATATCATGTCAGAAAGCAGTCCAGACTTACCTAGGAAACCATTCAGCGGTTTCAAAATATTGTCAAGTTTTTTATCGGTTCCCATCATATCCTGCTGCAACTGTGACAAGACCCACAATGTCAATGTATTATGACACACTATCAATTCTTGTCTGAATAAGTGTAACCAATTATCCAAGGTTGGTCGGAAGAATGGCGAGTCCCTATCGTAGACGATCAGTTATCTCCAGATGAATAGGAGCGACAGGATGATCCAAAGACACAGAAGGATGGGGGACAAGGAGAAAACCTATCATAGCAAAACCCAGATAATACCCAGAATGAGTCGAGCACGACTTCAGCAGACCCCAGAGTGGGAAATAAGAGGAAGAAGATATAGAAGTTTGAGAGAAGGCATAAGAAAGGAAGGCTAACAAATCAACAGGAACTGTCGGCTTTACCAGTGACAATTATACCCTTCTCACGGAAACAATTGAAGAAATAACCACCCAAATCCTTAAGAAGATGGATGAGATCCAAACAAAGCTAACAAGTAGTATTACAAACTTACTTCAGACACTCTACAATGCAGTAAAAGAAGTACGGGTAGCGGTCGACTACATACCACAATTTCCAATGTCGCAGGACTTAGCTAGCTCATCATAAGAGTGACGAAATGATGTGTTGATACCCATACCACCAAAAATTACTCAACTAGTGGGAGAGGCACTCGACTTCGGCACACAAAATTTAAATGCCACGGCCAAAAGTGTGGGCCATGTCACTATAGACTTCTCGGCACTGTCATTGTACAAGGTATATGCCCTTCAGAATCTCGCAGTCACGAAAATGAAGGTCAGGGAAAGCGCATTCATTAAGCAATTTAGAGAATAGAACAATATTGTTAATAAAATGAAGAAAATAGTCAAAGAAACGGAGAAAAAAAA
>LPNX010900604.1:0-47514 GCA_001517045.1 Pseudotsuga menziesii
AGTTTTCATTTCAGTCTCTTTTTATTTACATTATTGAACTGCTACTAAGGATTCTAGATTCCTTAGTAGGTGCTCATCAGCACAAGCTAGGGTGAAAACCCTAGCTACAAAATCCGAGGAATCGGAAGTGATTCCAAGCAAATATTACTCAAAAATAGGATTCCCATTGAGAAACATGTTGTGATAATGTTACAAGAAACAAAATAATCAAAGAAAAAGATATAGGAGTTTTGTCAAAACCCCAAAATTTCAAAAAAAATTTAAAATTTTTAAAATACATATAATTTCAATAAATGTAGTCACTAGGTGTTTGATTAGTTATCTGTTATCGAAATTAATTATTTGTTGGTTATGTTTAGCAGTAGAACAGTTCTTTTCAGTTTACTGATTTTGTTCTTTTTGCAACCATACAAAAGAGACTGTCATGTAAAAACTGGGCTTACTTAGCTTCTGAGCTAATGCAGAGAGTTCTTCCTTTTCTTACAGACTACAGGTAAGAAGCTTTGGGTGCTGCTTAATAAATTTTTAAAGCATTTGATTATAGGATTGTCGCAAATGGTGAACTCAGTAAAGAAATCGATACTAAACAAAATTCAAGTATTCAAGGTATAATTACTTCACTATTTCTATTCTTTTAATTCTTGAAGGATAGAATTTAGTTCAACAGTAATGGTTGCAACCATTTTATTTCTAGTCACAGTATACTATAGTCCTCAAAATCTTAAAAAGATGTTCCACGTCTACCATGGATGTCAAACGTAAGATAAAATATTTTAAATAGTTCTTTACAGATAGAAATGTAAGATCAAGGTCTATCTTTTTTTTTAGTTGTCCATCTTACTAAGCTATGTCATGTTTGAAAATAATACTATACAATGTTAAAGAGCTTATGTATCCAATTCTTACTTTCATTCTCCCAAGTTTAAGGTAATTACAATCTCATTGCATACTGCAGTCAAATAAAAGAAGCTAGTATTAGAGGTTTAAATTTCTCTATACTATAATTGTTTGGAGAACAATAATCTATTTACAGTCAGTAGTATTATTCAAATTTCAATAGAACCTTTACATCTTTAGAGATCTAACAGATTTTCATACAAACCTGCTAGTTCCATACTACATCATTCAAAGTAAGTAACTACTATAAATATAGACTTACTTATCATGGTTAGATTATGTAAATATATAAATTCTTTTTCATGACTTAATAATATTCTAGTTTTGAATTATTAACAGATTGGCTTAAAGAACAATAGCCAAATCTATAATAAACTAAGTCATAGTATATGTCTTTATACTTAACAAGTCTATGGATTATATTTAAATTTACATTCTATCCTCTTTTACCATAATGGCTTCCTTAACTCCTTTGCATGAACAAAAAATATACTTGGTTAAATAATAATTCTACTTTGGTTGCTTAATTACTAGGGTATAAAGGTAGATACTTGTATTAAGAGAATACCATTATTCCTCGTCTCTTAAGTTATACTCTATAAGATCCTTGTCATTTTTATGAATATAACGTTGATGATAGCATCGTAATATGGAAAGGAAATATGCAAGGGTATAAGTTATAATGCAAAAGGTGAAGATTATATTTTGTAATATAGATTATGAACATAATCATAGGGGTTGTATGGTTTCCCATGCCCTTGATGATTACTAACAAGATTTTGTTGTGACAATATAATGTAGGTTTCATGCTACGTGCAACTTGAGATAAGTGAAATATGGATAAACAATAAAATGATTGGAAATCATTTGTGGAATCCTAGACTATACAAAAGTTACCCGAATCATATAAAAAATCTACGTGATAACGTGGCACTTCCTGGTCCATGCATTCGACTGTTAAAAGGCCTCAGTCAAACCCTAACTCCGCCATTCTTCCTTTGCCTTTGGGCATTCTTCGTTCTGCTGCGATTTTCCTCAAGGCACTGTCGTTACCTTGCTTTATGACAGCCTCCCCATCATTGTTCCTCCTTGAAGGTTCATCCACTGCCTGTAGAGAGGTGTTATTGTGACATTGTTTGGGTTTTTACGAAGGTTGTTGAACATACTTAGGGTTTTCTGCCTCGTCGTTTCCTTGTTCAAACCCTCGACTGCAATGTATTCCTCCTTTGTGAGTGTTGAAGTATGGTTCCTTGAGACAGTGTTGGATGTGTGCTGTGCAGTTAACCCTTTCCTCCCTTTCTACAGAAGGTTTTCTTACTTGAATTCGTGGGTGCTTCGCAGTTCGATGGTGGTCACGCTTTACCCAAATTTTCTGGTAAGAGGACTGTCAGTCCTTAATTTATTTGTTGATTTATTTTTAGTGTAAATAGAATCATTTCTAAGAGATTTTAATTGAATCCTTCTTGTTACAGGCCGACCCCTTCCTCAGTTTGGCTGTGCGAGATTACACCAGCGGTTCAAGGTTTACGGTAAGCCTGGTTTTTAACCATGGCCGTTACTATTTGCTTGGTCCAACTGGAACAGAATGATTGCGTTGTCAAGTCTGCAACCCTTGGGGTTTCAGTTTGCTTGTTACTTTATTTTATTGTTTTTCTAGTAGTTAATGAGGCCTTTGAGCTGCGTAAGGATGCTCTAGTTCAGGCCGTAACTGTATTTTAGTTCTGTTATTAGAAACTTGGAGAAGCCGTGGCTTAAAGAATTTTTTTAGACTCTTTACTTGGCTTGACTGTGTAAATATTAAGTTAATGAATAACTTGGGAAAAGGGGTTTGAAACCCTCGACTTTATAATTCTGCTAGTTTTCTTTTTGTACTTACAGGGTTAAAACCCTAACTTAATATATAAGTTGTTAACAGTCCCTTCAATTATCTTAAACTTGATGTGCCTTGCTTCTATTTTATTTCTTACTTTGCTTACTTGTATTATAATAATAATAATAATCTGTGAGCTCGGCCGCAAAAGAAAATTTACATGATCTTGGAATTTTATCCTGGGTTAATAATATATCTTTGTAAGTTATTTTAGTTAAATTTTATTAAATAAATCGACTTGATAGAATGAGCATACTGTAGCTCTATTTGTTTAATTTATATTTATGGTAAAGTACTTGAGTAACTAACAATTACTCTCTTTTCAAGTACAAAAATTATGTTTGATCTTGTAATATTAAAATTGACTAGATTACCCATTATTATTGTTTCTGTACGTAGTACTTTTAACTTACATTCTTTGTTCATAACATACATATAGTAAAATGAATATTTTGTAAGCATAATACCTTATGTATCAGTAATATTATTCTTGTGATTAATTATACTTAGTTACTTTCATCTGAGAGAGTTGGAATGTTATCATTTAGTTATTATCCTGCACTATAATAAGTTTGTGTTTTATTGCAGTAAATTAGATATCTGTTATGAACAGCCTTATAGTATAGAATTCAATTCCAGTTATTGTTTAAATTATAACCTAATACATTGTTTCGTTAAATAGATAATAGAGCTGTGTTATAAATGTTATATTTATCAACTGTATTCTTTATTAGTTATAAACACAAAATAAATTATTATTTATCTACTGTGTTCTTACATTTTCTATATTCTATAATATCTTATTCTAAATAACTAGTTAACAAATATAAGATTTATTCAAAATAGAACTAATCTGATTACTGCATAGTTAGCATTTTACGCAGTTAATATTTTAAGAATTATAAACTACAGTTACACATATTGTTTATAAATGATTAGATATAACAGATTTAATTGAATAACCTATGTACATATATATGTGTTCTTTTGTATGAGAATCCTGCTAAGAACTGAAATACATGTAGGATCATTCGAAAATCTAGCTATTCTGTCTTTCCAGCATATAGAAGATTAAATTCTTTAAAAACAGGAAGAAAAACATTGTAAGGTTTTAAAAAAAATGCAGGTAAACCTAGTCTGACTTTTCTTTAGTACAACTATTATATTCTTTTATCTGTTCTTTATAAATAACAAAATTACTGAGAAAGATTACTGTACGAGAAAAAAGTTTATCTATGAGCCTAAACAGCTGTTAATAAAACAAATACTTTCTTCTGATGATAAGTAAAGAAACAATCTACTATTCTACAATCTCATCATGCTATCTTTATTATAATTTTTACCCCTGTGCTGGAGTACGGTCTGGTAAACCCAGATGTGGAAAAACACAGTGGGTCATTATTTTTCATCCACAGATTCTATTACTGATAATTAAAGTACTCTCATCACTAAACCATTTAATAACTACTAATATAACATCCAACCATTCACAGTTACTAATACAAGACAGTTAAGTGATAGAACTTGCTTAAACTTTGGACAACAACAACAATGGGAGGCCGTTTCCTCCCTACCAACTCCTGGAGAGCGCTCAAACAGTGACTCCTCAGGACCCCCAAGCTTGCTCTAGTCTCCCTGGCTGGAACTAGGTACATCAATAGAAAGATACCAGTCTTCAAACTTAGTATCAATTCAGAACTTATCAGTAAGTTCTCCCAGCCAACAAGCTTTAATAAACAAGTTACTGCAGCATTCCTCTCAGAACAACTTCCTTACTGTTTTTCCCTGTTTCCTCAATGAATTTCCTGAATATCATTCACCTGAATGAATTCTCTCTGGAAAATATCTGAGCAGCCTCAGCTCTCTTCATTGAGTACTTTTTAAAAGATTACCTAGGTCTTTTTGGGTTAGTTGTCATTTAATGAGCCACCTGCTATGATCCCACTTTCTTGGGGGATCATGACCCCAAATATAGGGAATTTGTCACCTGCAACTTAGGAAGTGTTTGAAGATGCTGCCACTTGTCTTTTTCCCTCCATCTAGTTCCATCCACCAGTTTGACCAGTAACCTCTTTTTAACAGCTCTCCCATGCTGTTGTCTCCACAATTTATTTATTAATAATAAAATATTCTAAATTACATTCCACTTCTGTTGACTCTACTGAGTCATCAGTTCCTACTTAGCATTAAATTTAACATAATGTCTCAGGAATATAATTAAAACAATTAACATTATTTTACAAAATTGGGGTATGTGACATACACACCCCCTTAAAATGTAACATCGTCCTCGATGTTACTTATTCTTCATCCTATACAACCTCCTGGAATAGATCCGGGTATGCTTCCCGCATCTTACTTTCCAGTTCCCAAGTAGCCTCTTCAGGACTAAGGTGCTTCCATTGCACCTTCACCTGTCCAACGGCACGGTTCCGTAGAGTAATTTCCCTCCTCCCGAGTATACAGTTTGGTTCCACCTGAACTTCTCCTTCTGGTTCCACCTATACAACATTCCAATGAATCACATGAGTAGCATCATGAACATACTTTTTCAAAACAGAAATATGAAAAACATTATGTACTTTTAAGTTAGGGGGTAACGCTAGCTGATATGCAACTTAACCAATTCTGGATAAAATTTCAAACGAACCACAGTAACATGGTGCTAGTTTTGCACAACTCCCTAGTCTTAGGGAGATTTTCTTTGGTCTTACCTTTATAAACACGTGCTCACCCACCTGGAACTCTTTGGGAGTTCTTTTCAAATCTGCTTGGCTCTTTTGCCGATCCTGTGCTACCTTCAAATTTTCTTGCACTTTTTTTACAATCTGTTCCATTTCCTTCAATAATTCAGGTCCTAACACCAATCTATCCACTGGATTATTCCAGGAGATAGGGGTGTTGCATTTACGCCCATACAAAATTTCAAATGGACTAAACTTAGCTGATGAGTGATAGTTATTATAATAAGTAAACTCTGCTAGATGCAAGTAGTCCTCCCACTTACCTGGCTGATCCTTAACATACATCCTTAATAGATCTTCCAGCACCTGATTCACTCTTTCAGTCTGTCCGTCCTTCTGAGGATGGAAAGAGGTGCTGAAATTTAGTGTTGTGTTTAATCCCTTAAACAATGACCTCCAAAAATTCCCTGTGAATTTAGGATCCCTGTCTGAAATAATAACCTTAGGTACTCCATGTAACCTAAAAATATGCTTTAGAAATATATCATCTATATTGGCAGCCTTGTAGGTAGTCTTGACAGGAATGAAATGTGTTGCTTTACTTAACTTCTCAACCACCACCATAATTGAATCATTCTGATTCTGATTTTTGGGCAATCCCGTAATAAAATCCAAGCTGATTACTTCCCATTTCCAACTAGGAATAGGCAAAGGTTGCAGTAAACCAGCTGGATGTTGGTATTCAGTTTTCACTTGTTGACAATCCAAATATCTATCTATGTAATCAGCTACTTCAGATTTCATATTAGTCCAGAAATATTCTTTCCTTAACATGGTTACAGTCTTTTGGTAGCCTAGATGTCTTGAGTAAGGTGTTTTATGAACTTCATCCAGAATCAGCAACTTGACCTTAGACACATTAGGCACATACAGTTTGTCCTTAAATAATAAAAATCCATCTTTATTTAGACTATAACCTTTTATTAGACTTTCTATAGGTTCTTCTTTAGCTGTAGCTTGTAATTTTTGATAAATTTCATCCTATTTTACCCCTTCTGTAAGCTGTTCATTTAAATCAAAAGCATAAGTGCCGATCGCTGCTGTAAAATTCAGCTTTGCGTTTCTGCTTAAAGCATCAGCCACCTTATTTTCTTTTCCTTTTATGTGTTGGATTTAAAATTTGTATTCACTTAAGAAGGCTAACCACCTTGCTTGTCTTGCATTTAAGTTGGGATGATCTAAAAGGTATTTCAGACCTTTATTATCAGTCATTAAAATAAAATTTCTGCCTATTAAGTGGTGTCGCCACATTTTTAAGGCATGTATAACAGCAGCAAGTTCTAAGTCATAAGTGGCATAATTATTTTCGTGGATCTTTAACTTCCTAGACTCATAGGCAATGACATGCCCGTCTTGAGTCAGCACAACACCTAAACCATCATTACAAGCATCGGTGCATACCATGAAATCCTTATTAGCATCTGCTATTCTTAGAATAGGCGCAGTTGTTAACAAGTTTTTTAATTTCTTAAAACTTTCTTCACATTTTAAGTTCCAATCAAATTTCTTGCCTTTCTTTTGCAAGGAAGTGATCGGATTAGCTATTTTTGAAAAGCCTTCAATGAATATCTGGTAAGAACCGGTAATTCCCATAAATGACCTAACATCTGTTACGTCCTTTGGAACTAGCCAATCTTTGATTTCCTGAATCTTTTCGGGATCGACTGAAATCCCTTCTTTAGTCACTACGTGACCTAAGTACTAGATTTCATCTCTAAAGAAATCACACTTGCTGAACTTCGCAAAAAGATGTTGTTCTCGCAGCTCTTATAAGACTATCCGTAAGTGTTCCTTATGTTCTGCTTCATTTTTAGAATAAATTAAAATGTCATCGATAAATATGACAACAAATTTATCTAAATATTTATGCATTATATTATTCATTAGACACATAAAGACAGCTGGGGCGTTAGTAAGCCGAAATGGCATTACGACAAATTCGTAATGTCCATACCTTGTTCTAAAGGTTGTATTGAAGATGTCCTCGTATTTAATTATTACCTGATGATATCCTGATCTCAAGTCTATCTTCGAGAACACCGTAGCTCCATGTAGCTGATCAAACAGATCATCTATGCGGGGCAACGGATATCTGTTTTTAATGGTCATCTTGTTTAGTTGACGGTAATCTATGCATAGTCGCATAGTTCCATCTTTCTTTTTGACAAAGATGACTAGTGCTCCCCAAGGGTACACACTAGGTCGAATGTACTTCTTATCTATTAACTCTTTTAACTATGATTTTAATTCATTGAGTTCTAAAATACATACGATACGGAGCTTTCGAGCTAGGTACAACACCTGGAACTAGCTCAATAGTGAAATCCAGTTCCCTCCTGGGAGGTAATCCTGGAATTTCCTCCGGAAAAACATCAGTAAATTCGTTTAAAACATGAATATCCTCTATTTTTAACTTATCTTTTTCAGATTTACTTGCCTCATCTGTAATAGTTACAGCATAGGCTTTGCACCCTTTTCTAACTTCTCTTTTAAGTTGTAAGGCAGAAATCTGCCTAATTACATTTTTCCTAGGAATACCCCTAACTGTTACTAGTTGTTCATTATTATTTACACACGTAAAGGTTTTATCAAAACAATTTAAAATTACTTTGTGCTGCTCTAACCAATCCATACCAATCAATAAATCATACGAGCCAAGTGGCAAAACAGTAAGCTTAACTGTAGTTTTAAAATCATTCATAAGTAAGACACATTCTTTCACATAACATGTTACTTTCCTTTTTTCCCCAGTGGCTAATTGAACTAACCAGGAACTATCAAACTTTTCAACACTCAAATTACACTTTTCCACTATCTAAGGTGAAACATAACTAAGACTAGCTCCTGGATCAATTAAAATAGTTATAGGGGTTTGGTTAACCATACCTTCTACTTCCACCATGGAAGTCTGATAATCAGCTTGGCGGTTCTCCAAGGCTGCATTTATTCTGGGCATAGTCCTCGCAAGTTCTCCAATAGTCATTTCATCTTGCACAGTGTGAATATTGATGTTTGACTTTTTCCGATTTGGGCAGACCGAGGCATAGTGCGGGCCATTACATTCCCAGCACTTAACAGGCTCTTTTCTTTCAAAATTCTTAGTGAGATTCCCATGATTGCTGGCAGCTTCCTTGCCTTTAAAGTTGCTGTAATTATTAGAATTATTAGAAACACCATTTCTATTTCCCTGGAAGTTCTTACCATTAGAATGATTTATGTTCTTATTATTCTTGAAATTCTTCTAAGGTATAAATTCTTTATTTTTAAACTCAGGCTGATTACTGTTCTTTTTAGCCTTCCAATTGGCTATACCTTCTTTCTTCTTGTTCTATTCAAAACATAAATTAGCCTTCCATATGGATTCTTCCAGAGTCTTTGGGTTATCATACTCAATTCTATCCTTGCTATGATGTGGAAAACAACTAAGAAACCGCTGCACTTTAGGTTTCTCATTGACTAAATAAGGTACATACCTCAACAAGCTTAAGAATTTACTGTTTAAATCCTGGCATAGTCATGGATCCTAACTTTAACTCGTAAAATTCTTTAGCTCTTTCTTCATAATATTGTTCGGACATAAATTTCGTCTTGAAGTACCTTTTAAAGGTACTCCAATTAACTTCTCTTTCTTTGATCCCCTTGACTCTTTTAAGATCTTGCCACCATATATATGATTTTCCAGTGAGATTATAGATGGCCATTCTTGCCTTCAGCTGATTTGAATAGTTGTATATCTGAAAATACTTCCTCATCCCGGATAACCAGGACTCTGCTTCTTCCCCTTTTTCGGTATCTCCGTTAAAAGTTGGGGGCTTTATTTTTTTAAACTCCCCATAGATCTCTTCATATGGCCTATACTTCTTCTTTGTGTCATACAACTCAGCCTCAATACTGTCACTAGTAGTGTAATAGCTTTGTTGTTCCCTGAACCCTTCAGATGATGAACTGCTTTCAGGTTTAGCCAGCTTCATCTTTTTAGATCATTTCTAATGGCTAGCTTCCTCAGATTCATATCTTTTGTTCCTTCCTTCAGTCTGAAATTTTTCCATCAAAATTTGGTTTAACTCCTCTTGAGTCTTCAGAATCCTTTCATTGTCCTTATTGACTGATTCCATTTCAGTCTTCAAATCCTTTATAGTCTGCATCAGCTCTGAAGAGTGAGCAATTACCTCTTCTAACATAGGTTCTCTGGACATTTGTCTTGTCTCGTTGTTTGGAGACTCCTCCTAAGCATATTCTCCTAGATTCTCTATACTTGCCTGTTAGATTCAGAAAAAGAAATTTTCTGCTTCTTTACATAAAACAGAATATAGGTTAGTACATTATTTTTGTTGTTCTGTGGAAACTGGTTGGGCCACATTCAGGCCTAGTATTTGAACCATGCTCTGATACCACATGTCAAAACCCCAAAATTTCAAAAAAATATTAAAATTTTTAAAATACATATAATTTCAATAAATGTAGTCACTAATTGTTTGATTAGTTATCTGTTATCGAAATTAATTATTTGTTGGTTATGTTTAGCAGTAGAACAGTTCTTTTTAGTTTACTGATTTTGTTCTTTTTGCGACCATACAAAAGAGACTGTCATGTAAAAACTGGGCTTACTTAGCTTTTGAGCTAATGCAGAGAGTTCTTCCTATTCTTACAGACTACAGGTAAGAAGCTTTGGGCGATGCTTAATAAATTTTTAAAGCATTTGATTATAGGATTGTTGCAAACAGTGAACTCAGTAAAGAAATAGATACTAAACAAAATTCAAGTATTTAAGGTATAACTACTTCACTGTTTCTATTCTTTTAATTCTTGAAGGATAGAATTTAGTTCAACAGTAATGGTTGCAACTGTTTTCTTTCTAGTCACAGTATACTATAGTCCTCAAAAGCTTAAAGAGATGTTCCACGTCTACCATGGATGTCAAACGTAAGATACAATATTTTAAATAGTTCTTTACAGATAGAAATGTAAGATCAAGGTCTATCTTTTTTTTTTAGTTCTCCATCTTACTAAGCTATGTCATGTTTGAAAAGAATACTATACAATGTTAAAGAGATTATGTATCCAATTCTTACTTTCATTCTCCCAAGTTTAAGGTAATTACAATCTCATTGCATACTGCAATCAAATAAAAGAAGCTAGTATTAGAGGTTTAAATTTCTCTATACTATAATTGTTTGGAGAATAATAATCTATTTACAATCAGTAGTATTATTCAAATCTCAATAGAACCTTTACATCTTTAGAGATCTAACAGATTTTCATACAAACCTGCTAGTTCCATACTACATCATTCAAAGTAAGTAACTACTATAAATATAGACTTACTTATCATGGTTAGATTATGTAACTATAGAAATTCTTTTTCATGACTTAATAATATTCTAGTTTTGAATTATTAACAAATTGGCTTAAAGAACAATAGCCAAATCTATAATAAACTGAGTCATAGTATATGTATTTATACTTAACAAGTCTATGGATTATCTTTAAATTTACATTCTATCATCTTTTACCATAATGGCTTCCTTAACTCCTTTGCATGAACAAAAAATATACTTGGTTAAATAATAATTCTACTTTGGTTGCTTAATTACTAGGGTATCAAGGTAGATACTTGTATTAAGAGAATACCATTATTCCTCGTCTCTTAAGTTATACTCTATAAGATCCTTGTCATTTTTATGAATATAACGTTGATGATAGCATCGTAAAATGGAAAGGAAATATGCAAGGGTATAAGTTATAATACAAAAGGTGAAGATTATATTTTGTAATATAGATTATGAACATAATCATCAGGGTTGTATGGTTTCCCATGCCCTCGATGATTACTAAGAAGATTTTGTTGTGACAATATAATGTAGGTTTCATGCTACGTGCAACTCGAGATAAGTGAACTATGGATAAACAATAAAATGATTGGAAATCATTTGTGGAATCCTAGACTATACAAAAGTTACCCGAATCATATAAAAAATCTACATGATAACGTGGCACTTCCTGGTCCATGCATTTGATTGTTAAAAGGCCTCAGTCAAACCCTAACTCCGTCATTCTTCCTTTTCCTTCGGGCATTCTTCGTTCTGCTGCGATTTTCCTCAAGGCACTGTCGTTACCTTGCTTTATGACAGCCTCCCCATCGTTGTTCCTCCTTGAAGGTTCATCCACTGCCTGTAGAGAGGTGTTATTGTGACATTGTTTGGGTTTTTACAAAGGTTGTTGAACATACTTAGGGTTTTCTCCCTCATCGTTTCCTTGTTCAAACCCTCAACTGTAACGTCTTCCTCCTTTGTGAGTGTTGAATTATGGTTCCTTAAGACAGTGTTGGATGTGTGCTGCGCAGTTAACCCTTTCCTCCCTTTCTGCAGAAGGCTTTCTTACTTGAATTCGTGGGTGCTTTGCAGTTCGATGGTGGTCACGCTTTACCCAAATTTTCTGGTAAGAGGACTGTCATTCCTTAATTTATTTGTTGATTTATTTTTAGTGTAAATAGAATCATTTCTAACAAATTTTAATTGAATCCTTCTTGTTACAGGTCGACCCCTTCCTCAATTTGGCTGTGCGAGATTACACCAGCGGTTCAAGGTTTACGGTAAGCCTGGTTTTCAACCATGGCCGTTACTATTTGCTTGGTCCAACTGGAACAGAATGATTGCGTTGTCAAGTCTGTCACCCTTGGGGTTTCAGTTTTCTTGTTACTTTCTTTTATTGTTTTTCTAGTAGTTAATGAGGCCTTTGAGCTGCGTAAGGATGCTCTAGTTCAAGCCGTAACTGTATTTTAGTTCTGTTATTAGAAACTTGGAGAAGTCGTGGCTTAAAGAAGTTTTTTAGACTCTTTACTTGGCTTGACTGTGTAAATGTTAAGTTAATGAATAACTTGGGAAAAGGGGTTTGAAACCCTCGACTTTATAATTCTGCTAGTTTTATTTTTGTACGTACAGGGTTAAAACCCTAACTTAATATATAAGTTGTTAACAAACCCTTCAATTATCTTAAACTTGTTGTGCCTTGCTGCTATTTTATTTCTTACTTTACTTACTTGTATTATAATAATAATAATAATCTGTGAGCTCTGCCGCAAAAGAAAATTTACATGATGTTGGAATTTTATCCTAGGTTAATAATATATCTCTGTAAGTTATTTTAGTTAAATTTTATTAAATAAATCGACTTGATAGAACGAGCATATTGTAGCTCTATTTGTTTAATTTATATTTATGGTAAAGTACTTGAGTAACTAACAGTTACTCTCTTTTCAAGTACAAAAATTATGTTTGATCTTGTAATATTAAAATTGACTAGATTACCCATTATTATTGTTTTTGTACGTAGTAATTTTAAATTACATTCTTTGTTCATACCATACATATAGTAAAATGAATATTTTGTAAGCATAATACCTTATGTATCAGTAATATTATTCTTGTGATTAATTATACTTAGTTACTTTCATCTGAGAGAGTTGGAATGTTATCATTTAGTTATTATCCTGCACTATAATAAGTTTGTGTTTTATTCCAGTAAATTATATATCTGTTATGAATAGCCTTATAGTATAGAATTCAATTCCAGTTATTGTTTAAATTATAAACTAATACATTGTTTCATTAAATATATAATAGAGTTGTGTTATAAATGTTATATTTATCAACTGTATTCTTTATTAGTTATAAACACAAAATAAATTATTATTTATCTACTGTGTTCTTACATTTTCTATATTCTATAATATCTTATTCTAAATAACTAGTTAAAAAATATAAGATTTATTCAGAATAGAACTAATCTGATTACTGCATAGTTAGTATTTTACCCAGTTAATATTTTAAGAATTATAAACTACAGTTACACATATTGTTTATAAATGATTAGATATAACAGAATTTAATTGAATAACCTATGTACATATATATGTGTTCTTTTGTATGAGAATCCTGCTAAGAACTGAAATACCTGTAGGATAATTCGAAAATCTAGCTATTCTG
Organism: Pseudotsuga menziesii; assembly: GCA_001517045.1. Classification (NCBI taxonomy): domain Eukaryota; kingdom Viridiplantae; phylum Streptophyta; class Pinopsida; order Pinales; family Pinaceae; genus Pseudotsuga; species Pseudotsuga menziesii. The sequence goes on from LPNX010900604.1 coordinate 13,497, forward strand.
TCTTTCCAGCATATAGAAGATTAAATTCTTTAAAAACAGGAAGAAAACCATTGTAAGGTTTTAAAAAAAAATGCAGGTAAACCTAGTCTGACTTTTCTTTAGTACAACTATTATATTATTTTATCTGTTCTTTACAAATAACAGAATTACTGAGAAAGATTATTGTACGAGAAAAAAGTTTATCTATGAGCCTAAATAGCTGTTAATAAAACAAATACTTTCTTCTAATGATAAGTAAAGAAACAATCTACTATTCTACAATCTCATCATGCTATCTTTATTATAATTTTTACCCCTGTGCTGGAGTACGGTCTGGTAAACCCAGATGTGGAAAAACACAGTGGGTCATTATTTTTCATCCACAGATTCTATTACTGATAATTAAAGTACTCTCATCACTAAACCATTTAATAACTACTAAAATAACATCCAACCATTCACAGTTACTAATACAAGACAGTTAAGTGATAGAACATGCTTAAACTTTGGACAACAACAGCAATGGGAGGCCGTTTCCTTCCTACCAACTCCTGGAGAGCGCTCAAACAACGATTCCTCAAGACCCCCGAGCTTGCTCTAGTCTCCCTGGCTGGAACTAGGTACAGTAATAGACAAATACCAGTCTTCAAACTCAGTATTAATCCAGAACTTATCAGTAAGTTCTCCCAGCCAACAAGTTGTAATAAACAAGTTACTGCAGCATTCCTCTCAGAACAACTTCCTTACTGTTTTTCTCTCTTTCCTCAATGAATTTCCTGAATATCATTCACCTGAATGAATTCTCTCTGGAAAATATCTTAGCAGCCTCAGCTCTCTTCATTGAGTACTTTTTCAAATATTGCCTAGGTCTTTTTGGGTTAGTTGTCATTTAATGAGCCACCTACTCTGATCCCACTTTCTTGGGGGATCATGACCCCAAATATAGGGAAGTTTCCACCTGCAAATTAGGAAGTGTTTGAGGATGCTGCCACTTGTATTTTGCCCTCCACCTAGTTCCATCCACCAGTTTGACCAGTAACCTCTTTTTAATAGCTCTCCCATGCTGTTGTCTCCACAATTTATTTATTAATAATAAAATATTCTAAATTACATTCCACTTCTGTTGACTCTGCTGAGTCATCAGTTCCTACTTAGCATTAAATTTAACATAATGTCTCAGGAATATAATTAAAACAATTAACATTATTTTACAAAATTGGGGTATGTGACAAGTTTACTAGGAAATGTTGCAAGAATTCCCTAGTCATTGCTCTAGACTCCAGAGGAAGCGCTAGAGGTATAGCCATCTTATGGGATCCAACAATCCTTCATATAGAAGGCTTCTTTTATTCCCAGTATACCCTTTCAGGATGGTTCAAAACCAACGGAAATCTCCATGGATGGGTGATCACCAATGTTTACGGGCCTCAACAAATGGAACAAAATATCTCCTTTATCAAGTACCTCAATTGGCTCCACACATGAATCTCCTCTTAGAACGGGATCATTGGAGGGGATTTCAACATCATTACCTCTCTTCTGGAGAAAAAAAGGAGGAATTCGAAGGCCTTACAGAGATAGTCCTGCCCTCATTGATCTAATTAACAACCTTAGGTTGGTGGATCAACAAACTACAAATGGATTACACACCTAGAAAAAACAAAGGGGAGAAGAAAGACAAGTGGCTTGTCGATTGGACATATGTATCATCTCCAACTCACTTCTCTAGAACCAAATCAATCTCTCATCAACTATTCTACCTATGGTAGGGTCCGACCATTCGTCGATATTCCTCCTCTTGGAATTGGAAGGCACCCATAGCCGAAGGCCTTTCTGTTTTGAGAAATTTTTTCTTTCTCACCCTGATTTTATGTCTAGAATTAAGGAGTGGTGGCTTGACTTGGATCATTTAGAAGGCACGGTTATGTACAGATTCCAACAAAGATTGAAACATCTAAAATCTCAACTCAAGACCTAGAATAAAGTGGAATTTGGAAACATTTTGAGGAAAAGAAAAAAATGGAATATCAGTTGAATGTTACTCAAAAGCAAGCCATACAAATGTGGTACACTGAAGAACTCAAACTTAAGGAGCGAACTCTCTAAGAGAAGCTAAATAATGGTACCAATAGGAGGAAGAATTATGGAAGAAAAAATCTAGGATAAAATGGCTCAAAGAAGGTGAGAGAAACACCAAATTCTTTCATCTCTTTATGCTTCAGAAAAAAGACAACATAATAGTATAACGAGGCTCACCTATAGCCAAGGTAACACTCTTCGAACTAAGGAGGAGATTGAAAATGAGTTGATTCACTTCTACAAAGAGCTCCTTATGGAACCTGCAATAGACCGCTCTCCAACAATCCATCAAATCCTACAACATATTCCTTCCACCATAACAGCTTATCAAAATCACAACCTCTCATAGGGCATCTCTCTAGAAGAAGTGGAAAAAGAAGTGATGGAAATGAAACCTGGAAAATGTCTAGGATTGAATGGCTTCACAACGGATTTTTTCCAGACCTGCTGGAGTATAATTAAGAAAGATGTTTGTGAGGTGGTTGAAAGTTCCAGAAGATTGGACCTAATTCTACCTACCTTAAATGCCACTTTTGTTACCCTCATCCCTAAGACCGATAAACTTGAAGAGCCTTTGAACTTCTGACCTATTGCACTGTGCAATGTCATTTACAAACTCATCACCAAAATCATACCAAATCGCATAAATCCCCTCCTACCGCTTATAATCTCTCCAGAACAAACTGGATATGTAGAAGGGAGACAAATACTAGATGGTATTATTATGGCCCATGAGGCGATTTACTCTTTCAATATCTATCGTCACTCAAGAATGCTCATCAAATTAGATATGTCCAATTCCTTTGACAAAATAAGTTGGACATTTCTTGGAGCCATGTTGGAAGCCTTTGGCTTCTTCACATCATGGGTAAATTGGGTTTTAGCTCTGGTCGCATCTTCTTACTTCTCTTTTCTTATCAATGGCTTCCCCTCTACCACTTTTTCTACCTCAAGAGGCATCCTCCAAGGAGACCCTTTATCTCCCTATCTCTTCATTATTCTGGCAGAAGGACTGGAGAGATTCATCAAATCACAAGTGCAGGAAAATTAGATTCGAGGCATCCACCTTAATTCCTTTGGAATTCCTCACTCCCATCTTCATTTTGTAGATGACACCATGTTACTACGGAAATCCTCAGTTCAGAAAGAAAAATCCTTCAAGTGCATTCTCAAAAATTTTGGAGAAGCCTCGGGGATGTCCATCAAAAGTTTAAAATCTCAAGTATTATTCTTCCACACACCTATTTACACCCATATCTGAATAAGCAGAATCCTTGGGTTTCCGAAGATATCCCTTTTGGCCAAATTCGTTGGACCCCCCTCATTGATTCGGCTCTGAAAAAATCATCTTGGAAAGAATTCCTTTCCAAACTAGAATCTAAACTCTCTTCCTAGACCTTCCAGGATTTAAACTTCTCTGGGAGCCTCATCTTGCTGAAGTCAATCCTGCAAGCCATGCCGCTTTACCTATTATCCTTTACCTGTAACATCCATAGTTGGATATTCTCAATTAAGTAATTTCTGAAATAACCCACATATCCATAGATAATAAAATATGAATAAATTTATAGATAAGTCCAAATTACAATTGAGGGCTCATTATTTATATTTTGGCAAAATACCCTTTCATTAAGAGTCATGTCTTTTCGTAAATATATTGTTAATTATTATTTATTTTATATATATGTTGATGTTTATTATTATTATTATTATTATTGTTTGTTGTTTATTATTTAATTTTGTTACATTGTCACTCCCTTAGAAAGGCTTTGTCCTCAAAGCCTTATAATGTTTCTGCATCATTTTTTGTGGTGTCGTAGCTGATGAAACATGTCGATACGAACTACTAAGAGTTGAGCACAACTTACGATATGTGGAAGAATCAATCCATCCCAAATTTATTTGTTGTGGACTATTGGAATTCTATACTGATCTATCGTTAGGAGATTTGATCACATTGGTACCGCTATCTTTCGACATTTCCTACTTTTTAGAATATTTGTTTTTATGGTTGGGGTGTCAATATGGAATTTTCACAATGTCATTTTCTTTTACGAGTGTAATTTTTTTCGCATTGATGTGAGCAAAAAGTTGTATTTTTGTCTCTTGAGGTTTTAAGGTTTCATTATGTATCTCTTCCAACTTTTTTTCTAACTGCATGTTATCATTTTGAAAATTCTTAATCACTTCTACATGTGATTTTCTGTCATCTTCATACTTCTTAAGTTGTTCCTTAAGATCTTTGTTATGCCTTCTGATACAAATATTTTATTCATGTTTGTCTAGAATTTTTCCTTCAATGTATTTCGTAGATTGTTCTGTCTTTCGACTACTTTTCAACTTCTTAATTTTTGTGTCTAGTGTCTTGATATGATTTCTTAATCTGAAAATTTCTTCGGAATTGCTTGATAACACCTTGTTGAATTTTGTCAGTTCTAACTTATGTGTCTTCTTATTGTCGTCATACTGCTACTAGAGTTTTTTTTGTTGTTTATGATGACATAACTCTGTTTCTTGATTTTCTAACTTCATCCTGACTTGCGCCATTTCAACATATATTTCCATGATGAGTTTGTTTAGATGCTTTATTTATTCTTCTAATTCATTATCGCATCCATATGGTGACTTGTTGTCATTTTTTGACTTTTTGATCTCATCTTCTAAGTTTTGATTATGAATTTTTAAACATGATATTTCTTTATCCTGATTAGATAACATTTTCTTGTTATCACTTATGGTTCGTTCTAGTTGTCGATTTTGATTCCATAAGCGATGATTCTCATTGTCTCTCCACTCTTTCAAACACCTCTGTGTCTCAACGTCAGCTTGTATAATTTTATTGATCGCCTTATATTGCTCTAACTCGTCCACTGTTATTTGTAGCTGTGACTTCATTTCCGAATATGTAGGTGCCATTGTTTGTGACTGTTTTTTTACTTCACTTTTGTCTTCTTTTCTTTTTATATTTTTTTTACCTTCTGTTTTTTATGGCAATATTCCTTCTTCTTCTCTTTTTTTTCAATGGTTTTGTATAATGCGAGTAGATTGGGTGGTTGGGAGGAATAAGTGTTATCTTCCCCACCTAGGTTCAAATCTCACTTGCTTCTTTGTAGTTATTATTATGCACTTTTTATATTCAAACCCAAACCCACTTTAAGAAACCACATGTGGTTTCNAGGTCCGTATAGCTCTGATACCACTGTAACACCCATAGTTGGATATTCTCAATTAAGTAATTTTTGAAATAACCCACATATTCGTTGATAATAAAATATGAATAAATTGATAGATAAGTCCAAATTACAATTGAGGGCTCGTTATTTATATTTTGGCGGAATACCCTTTCATTAAGAGTCATGTCTTTTCGTAAAGACATTATTAATTATTAGTATTTATTATTATTTATTTTATATATATGTTGATGTTTATTATTATTATTATTATGGTTTGTTTTTTATTAATTAAGTTTGTTACAGATTCAGCTCTGAAAAATTCATCTTGGAAAGACCTCCTTGCCAAACTAGAATCTTAACTCTCCTCCTGGATCGTCTAGGCTTTAAACTTCTCTGGGAGCCTCATCTTGCTAAAGTCAGTACTGTAAGCCATGTCGCTTTACCTATTCTCCTTTATGGCAACCCCCCAACATGTCCTCAAATCCATTTGAAATCTGCAGAGAAACTTCCTATGGGGGGGATTTATAAAAAAAAGAAATGGCCTTTGGTGGCATGGAAATTGCTCTGCAAAGAAAAGAGAAAAGGATGACTAGGAATCAGAGACGCCCTCATTCTCAATCAAGTTCTTTCTGCAAAACTTTGGTGGAGACGCCTCTCAGAATCAACTTTACCCTGGGCCATTATTTGGAGGGACAAGTACGCAAGAGGGGTTAGGAAAGAGGATATAATAAGAATAGAGTATCTGGAAAAAGGATCAATCATATGGGACTCGTCTAGGGTGCAAAGAGAACTTATTCGCACTCATAGTTTCTGGGAGATATGGGATGGGAAAATGACTCTTTTTTGGGAGGATGCTTGGAAACAACTCCCTCCCCTTTAAATAAAAGAAAACACACAAGACATGAAAACCCATATGCAACAAGTCAGAAAGGTCATAGCGGCTCACTAGTGGGCCCCTATTCCAACTCATAGTAAATGGAAATCATGGCTCCCAAGGGAGAACTGGCTGGGGAATGATGCTTTGCAAAAAAATCATAATTTTTGGAATGAATTAAACTCAAGGAAAGTATTCATTAAAACTACCCCAGATAAGCTAATATGGGGCTATCAACCTAAAGGATACTTCTAAGTCAAAGAAGCTTACCATTTATCACATCCCCAAAATGATAATATAAAATACTTGGTCTACGATTGCATATGGTATTCCCATCTTTGGCCGAAAGTTAAAAATTTCCTCTAGATAATGGTGCAGGGAAAAAAATGACTTGGGATCAACTCCTCAAGTGGGGATTTCAAGGTCCTTCTAGATGTGTCATGTGTGACCAAGCAGAACAAAATTTGGAACATCTTCTAAATTTTTGTCAATTTGCTTCAGCCTTGTGGGATTGGGGAGAAAATCTCTTCAGGTACGCTAACCAGGATCGCACTTACCTTAGAGCCACCCTAAGAAACTGGAACCTCTATCCCTTCTCCATCCCCTACCTAAATAATCTCTGAACCCTTTTTCTTGGCTTATCCCTTTTGAACCTCTGGAAAGAACATAGCAGACGAATTTTTAAAGAGGAAACCCTTCCCCTTTGAAAGGTTCAACTAATCATCAAAGCCAACATTCAGGAAACCCTGCAACTTAACCATTGGTCGGCTTTTGATTTAACTTTCCCTCCCCATGAGCACTTAATTTTAAAAAACTAGCATTTGCAAGCTCTTCAGGTTAGACCAGATGCACTATTTTGACCTCCTAGAGAAAGTATCCCCTTGGGATGGTCCCCCCCTTCCCCTCTGTGCTTCAAGATGAACTTTGATGGTGCCTATAAAGGGAACCCTAGAATGCCTAGAATTGGAGGGGTCTTCAAGAATGAAAAAGGAGAAATTCTTCACATCTGCATATATTACATAGGAACATCCACCGACAACGTGGTGGAACTACTGGCGTTAATCTTTGGGCTCACCGTTGCACAAAGATGAGGTTGGTTGGCGCTAGTTTTAGAAAGGGACTTGCACATCATTATCGACACTGTGTAGAGGATCTCTAATGACAATCCACTGTATAATATTTTGAAACACTAGAGACTTCATTGGATGAAGGAACAACTCCATGATTTGATCACACATTTCTAGGTGTTACAACCCAGCCACATCAAAAGATTAGGTAACAAATTGATGGACCACTAGAAAATCATGGGGCCAACACATATAAAGAAGCACTTGATCATAATTGCTTTCACCTTCATGATGACCCGCTCAAGGATCAACTCATTCAAATTAGAGATAAGGACTTCCCTCCCCCAAGTTGGGTGAATAACGAGGAAAATTTTGAGGTTGATGGGGAGGGGAATGCGACGGAATTGCATGTCCCCTGTGCCAACATTTCATCACCCCCAACGATGAATAATATCCCTCCTCTAATGACGGTTGTGTTGGGGGATTGCAGTATGAAAACCTGAGCAATATCAAACGATGAGAATATGGGAATGATGATTGCGTACAAGTCATAAAGTTTCATCATTAAACTTCCAACTAAATTCATTATGTAAAGGAATGCATTTGTTCGCGGGTGTTGGAGGATGATAATCAGAGCGTGAAATGGACGCATGTGGAATCAAACTATAAATTATATGGATTATCTCAATAATTTCACAAGATGACTTTCATTTTCCCTTTGGCATTCTCCTGCAAGTGGTAATTTGGGTCACAGGTCTCATTCTGGAAACAGGTGGATTTGGTATTCAAGAAATTTAGCTACGGGTGTTTTTGGTTCAAATTATTTGTGGGTTATCTGGTCGGAGGCTTTCCAGTCTTGGTAGTTAGAGTCGTATTTGTGTATGTCAAACCTAGTTTTTAAATAAGTTTCTGGTACTCAAGAAATGGTTGGGTGGCGAATTATCTTTCTCATTGGCGCCATATACCAGACTCTTGATTTTTTGGGGATGCACTCGGGTAAGCTCTAGTTTGGTTGACCCAAACAATTTATGTTATCCATACGACACTATGCATGAATAATCACAAATGAGAATTCCTCTCTTATCTAACATTGAAGACACTACGAGTTGCCTGATTTTTAGCACCAATAATAAAATTGGTTTACATGTTTATAGAAATATAACTACTCAAAAATTATAGCATATATTTGACTATTGATCACAAACATTGACTAAATGAATGATACTAATGTTATATTTTAATCAAGTGGGTCTATATTTTTTGCTTAATGGATCTTGTCTATATAAGGTTGCACACTATCTTCTCTATGGTTTCATTGATTTGAGTTAGGTTACCATTTTTTAGAACAATATATTCGTATTATCATGTCACAAATTATTAAAATCATAAGACATCTCACAACCAAGTCGAGACAAAGATTTTGTAATAGAACCTGAACACAAAAGCAAATAATTGAAATCCCTTTTAGATCCTCCACGTGAATGCATCAAATCATTTCATTATTATTTTTTATGGTTGCTTTTATATTTCCTCCATATTATTTAATTTGAGGGAGTGCAAAAGTTGGGAAATGAAAAATACACTTCGATTTCATCCTTATTTAATTCAAATATTGCACAAGATATTTAAATGGTAGAGGTCCCTAAGTTCATGAAATTTTTAGGTAATGCTCATAACATTTCCCTATATATGGAAACATTCATTATTCAATACATTGAAATAGAAAAAAGAGAAATATAACAAACAACTCAAGCTTGTAGATATTAAATAACATTCCAAAGGGACTCACTAGACATTCAATATATGGGTGGTTCATAATACTTCCATTCATTGGATATGCATTCCTACCTATGCCATCACACAAGCCTTACAAAAGGAATATTTTCCCTACAAGCATGATATGATTTCCATTTCGAGATTTGTAACACAAGGGACCGTTGTCATGGTTTAAGCCATGTTGTAGGGTTAAAAGTAATGGTCCAAAGCCACGATAATTATGAAAAGGACTCATAGGTCATTCATTTTTCCTTATACAACCATGCAAGCTTAAAACAGGGAATATTTAGTCCATAAGTAAGATATGGTAACCTTTTTGAGGACTAGTACAATGAGGATGGCTCTTATAACCTATGCCATAGTATACTAATGAAAACCGAGGACTTGTGCCATAAAATTTTGCTCGATAGCTCATTGCCATGTATGGGGCTGTGATGGGACCCTAAACCACCATATAGCCCCTCCATGGGGAATCTTTCCCATGTGAGTGGGATATGGTGGCCAATTTCAAGTTTGACATGTTGAATATGTCTCTTTGTCTCAAAGACATGGTTCAATGCCAAAACCTAGGACCGTGAGCCAAACTAATTGTCTCTAGGGATTATGGGCCATGTATATGGTTGAAGCTAGAACATATGACTTACAAAGGGAATCTTTGGCATTTGGATAGGACATGGTGACCATTTCAAGGGTTTGTAGTGACTGGAAGGTTCTCATAGACCATGTCATGGTAAAGGGTCAAATATAAAGTCTTATACTATAACATCTATTTATATGGCTCGTGGGATATGCATAAGACCCAATGCCATCAAATATGCCTTTCATAGGGAGTGTTTGGTCTAGACATGAATTACATTGGACATTGGGGAAAATAATAATCTAGGATCAAACGTCAAGGTTTAAGGCCATACCAATTACCTTAAGGAGTCATGGGCCATGTTCAGTGCCTTGTACCACCAGTCCACCACACAAGCCCTAGATAGGGAATCTTTACCTTATGAGTGAGATATGGTCACCATTTAAGAATTTGGCACCGACAATGGTTCTCGAAGTGAATTATATGTTATAGGGATAAAATATAGGGTGTTAAGCTGTAACATCCCCTCAAAGTAAGTAAAAAAAGTAAGATAAAATTTGTTTTATCTACTAAAAAGTCATGAGAATCATACACTTATAATATATATTTTAAATTCCTTTAGTATAGAAAAAAAGGTTATTATTAAAAAGAAAGAAAGAATATATTTGTGTTTGCAAATGACTAAAAATAGCTGGAAATAAGGTTGTGAAATTTATGACAGTTGTTTCCTTGCAATTTGTTCTCTTGTTGAGGGTAGCTCAAGATCTAGAGTATCAAGCCATCTGTCATCGTCTTGTTGGAAGAAGGCACCAGCCCCCATTTTTGGGATTGCCACTTGTCCTTACGAAGATACACGTGTCAAGAAAAACACCGCCACTTGATGTCCTTGGTAACCAGAGGTTTCGACCCCCAAAATATTACATAAGGAAGAGAAGGGACTCTTCTTCGGGGAGGGGAGGTTTAGATCTTCTCTATGCCTCTATGATATTGACTATTGCATGGTTCTTGGTATGCGACTTCGATGAAATTTATAGATCTAGAGAGTCCTGATCTGAACTTGGTGCGTGTGGATGATCTTTTCTAGTATGCGTTTTTTTTACTTATCCACATTTCTGATATGTAGAATGTGTTATTTGAACTATCAGATCTTATTTCTTGATTTATAGTATGTGTTTTAACTATCATATTCGATTTATGTACATGAGTTTCATTTTCCTGCATTTTTTACCAACGTTTTGATCTGTGGCATATGAAGAATGTCTGCTATGATCTATGCATGTGTTTCCTTTGACTGCGTTTGACTATAAAAATTGCAGATTTGAACCTATTCATAGGTTTCCATGGTCTGTGTTTGACCGATAGTATGCTATTTTGATGGATAATTTGTTTAGTCCACTCAGTTGAAGAGGAACGACACTGAAGCCAAGTCAAAGTCTTTGTTTTATTAATTTATAATTCATTTAATTTTTATGTGATTATCAATGGAGGGATAGTTTTGAAACCCATCCCCAAATCGTTGTATTTATTTATTCGTAAATTGCAATGAAAGTTAAACCCACGCATAGGAATGTATGTTTTTTTTTTGTATTTTGTTCTTCTATGCTGAGAAGAGACGACCAGTGGAGTTGAATCTCAATATTATTATGTTCCCATATATAACTCATTGCTTTATATGATTATATGACTCTGTTCGATGGTGATGAAGGTTTGGCGATCTCAGTCATTCAAATAAGGTAAGGTTTCCTGCTTCGATTGTTAAAAACCTTTACCGGAGTTATTCGATTGGGATTAGTCCTTTACACCTTTACATCTATGATTTTTATACGGGCGATTGTAGATCTGCGTTTTTTTGTTGGATCGTATCCAGTTTTGTACACTCGCAATAGTATGCCTGCGAGTTTATTTTCTTCACCTGAGATTGAGATTTTGGTTTAGATTCAGTTTTTTATACCCGCAATATCGTACACATGATTTTATTTTTCTCAAACTGATTTGTTGTTGGTAGATATCGCCATCCTCTTTTTCTTTCTTCTTTCTTTCTAAAATACTTGCGTCAAACCCACCACTATTATGGGAGAGATCTAAAGTGATTGTTGGATCCCCTTTTTCGATCCTTGTATCTATCTACAACTTTCTTAAGCTCGTTGTTGGGCGTGTACTGGAATGAGTTGGAATATATTCCATGAAATACTTAGTCTGGGTTAACATTTATATCTTTATGCATTTAATGATATAGTATTGTTTACTATTGTTTTGACTTTCAAGGATTGAGTCCAATTGTAATTGTTTAATATATATACTCGCATTATACTAGCATCATTGTCTTGAAAAGAGATATGATATATATATGTATATATATATATATATTTGGATGTTTTGGAAAAAGGGAAAATAACAAGAATCTATATACAAATGTCATGAGTGGGTTTTATATGTTTGAAAAGTGGAAAACCAAGTTGACGATTATATAAATTACTATAGAGATATGAATATATATAATCATTATTTAAAAGTAACTAGTGTGTTGGGATTCAATCCACTAATGTAGATTTAACCTTGAGTTTATGTCAATCCGGAGTTTGTAGACTTAAAGGCATATCCAAGTATAAGGAATCAAAGCTAGACCTAACTGGAATTCTAGTTTACTTATGAAATAAACCTATTGAAAGATTAAGATACTGTGACTTGAAAACACAAAAACTCCCTTATAGAAGCAGCTTCATTTGCTCTTTCAGTTACACAGCATTTTATATGTGGAATCTTTCGAGATAATAAAAAAAAAAATTAAACCTAACCCTAAAATATGAATTAAGAGACTCTGCTTATTATCCCAACATTGAGTAAGAAATCAAACATCAATTTCCCTTACAGGAAAGCATTCGCAATGTATAACTGTTCTTAATACTCCATCATCGAATAGGCAAGCAATGTACAGCAATGTGAGATATTAGTCTGAACCATTCCTTAGCATATAACTAATGAAATAACAGAGTTTATAAAACTAATTCAAAACAGTCTAACTCATTCTGCAATCAAGAAATCGAATTCTACAGGAATTAAAAACATACCACTAGCAACAATCCAAATCGTTTACTAGCAACAATCCAAATCGTTCACTGGAAATAAAAAGGTGTGCAGACTTGAAAAAGGGGGCCCTCCAATGCCTCGTTTACACACGCAGAGAGAGAATCACAGAGCTTAAACTTCAATTATATTCACTATAGTAAATCGATCACACATAGTAATCAAACAACGCTATGTGTTTTCTGTCTCAAAAATAGTGATGCGTTTCTCCTCTGTCTTATCAAATACTTATACAAACTAGAAATGCTATTAATCTGGAAAGCTAATTATGAATTACAATCCTCGAGATCCTCTATCAGATCCATGAAAATAGACAAAATCGGAACTGTCCTGCTTTTGTGCTGAGTGGTAACACAGGTGGTCATCTTTGACCGTCATTGACTCAACACTTGTGAGAGCCACATCATCTATTTGTTGGAAGTTTAACCATCCTTGGACACTGAGGATCATTTCCCCATCTTTCAGTTCATGCCTAGATAGCCTGCAAGTATCCAACCTAGGGGACATTACGGGAAGTTAGCACATCCTATAATTCTGAATAAAAACCTTAGTTTAAATGCCTTAAAAATCTCATAATTCAATTTGTTAAAAAGCAATGACATTTATACCTTTGACCAAAGTTTGTGGGTGAAATTAAGGCTTTATAAATCAGTATGAAGGTTTTATGGAGGGAATTGGAAGATATTTAGATGACAAAAAGAGGTCAAAATGGTGCCCAACATCTCCCCCAAGAGGAAGCTGTTGCATGTCCTCATGCCCAAAAATATTTGACCCTGTTTATATCGAAATTTTGCTGCTGACCCTCTATTGTTAATATCCCGTATAAGATGATGCATTTGTTGAAGCTCGAGATGCATAAAGGACTTTCAGTCTCTCATACTTGGTTTTATAAACCTTCTTTTGTTTATGCCATCTATATGCATGCTTGGAGATTCGTGACCTTTGAACTTTAAGCTTCCAGTTGATTTCTTTTAACTTCTCATTCCTCAATTCTAATTCCTTTATTTCAAGTTTCAACTTCCTAATATTTTCACTATTTTTGGAAATCTTCTTCTTTTCCATCTTCATTGGAAGCTGCACAGAATTGGTGTCCATCCCCAATTCTTCATTCTCTTGTACTGAATCTTATTTCTTTTCTCCTTCCATAGTTTGCTGCTCTAAGAAAGGAGAAGCTGACTCTTTTATTATTTCCTATTTTGATTGCTTTTTCTTTTCTTTCTCTTGCTGATCCAAGAAGAGATTGATTCTTTTTGTTTGTCTTATCACTTCATTAGTTTCTTGGATATCCTGCCCTATCTCACCTACTAGATCTTCTTCTTGACTTTCTAAGGCCTGTATATATTCATACTGTTTCTGCTGAATTTCATCATCTTCTTCCAGTGCTGACTTATTTCAAACTTGCTGATACTTCCTTGGCTTTCTCTAGTAAGTGGTGAAAATCTGGTCTTGCTTTTGAAACTGTTTTTCTTCTCTTATCACACTCCTGGTTCGTATCCTTCTCTGAGGATATTTTGAACTTGCTGCCTCATAGTTGTCTTCATCATCTGTGATTAACAATACCTCTTTCTTTTTCTTTTTCCCCTTTGGTAGTTTTGAGCTTGTTGCTTCAGGGTTTTGTTCTCCATCCTTGGGGTATGTTATCATCAATAATTTGTCTTCTTTTAAACCTTCTTTAGGCAACTCTTCTTGTTCTTCAAATTGATTATGAATTAAAAATTCTGACCATGTCAAATTTTGCTTCTGTAACTCATGCTTGATGATGATTTTGATGAGTCCACAGTGAAAAAGGCTTGTCATTTTATCTTTTGCATGCCTTTGAACAGCCTTAGCCATCTTGGATAGACTCTGTAATAGGAAATGGGGCATATTAATCTCACAATCACCTTTTAAATGCTGCAATAGCTTGATATGGTAAAGATATACAATACTGAATCGGCCTTCACAGGTAATGAATTTTTGGATAATATAGACTACTTCATCCCAGGGATGAACCAACCAGCTCCTTGATATTCCTTTCTTCCAGTTCACTGATCCTGCCCTTGATCTACACAGAAAGGATATCCATGCATTCTCCTTGAATTGTTTAGTTTTGAAGAATCTCTCTCCTTGCTATGGTAGGCCAATAATTTGTGCTAAAATGTCTTCAAACAGTCTGAAGTTCAAGTTTCCCACTATAGCCCTTTCTCCATCAAATGATTCAGCAAAAGCTAGACTAACATTATCATTATGCCCATCAAACTTTCCAAAAAAAGTTACCCACTGTTTCTTTTCAAAAATTTCCATGCATTTCTCATGAATATCAATGGGGTTGAATTTCTCTGGGTTCTAGTCTAGATGTCATTTTGAACTTTGATGGGAAAAGAAATATGCACGGGAAACTTCAAACTTTCAATTTTTAACTCTGTAAATGTTTTCTTATCCCAAAACGACACTCTGAAATGAGAATTGTTGTTGGTCTAGCAGATTCTTTGGCAAAAAGGTTTAAGTTTTACCTCCCTCCTAGTGTAATTTCCTTCAATTCTTCCTGCGCGATACTTCCACGGCAAATTAGTGCCTGCGTCCTTCCTGTAATCCATGCCTTCCTTTCACTAAAAACTATTACCCACAGCAATCGGGCTTTTGCAAAGAAAAAGAGTTAGATTTGGTCCAAAGAAAAATGACCAAATCGTAATCCCCAATATCACCAGTTCATGCAATTTTCAGGGACATTTGTATACTGTCGTGGGGCATATAACCACGTTTCTTGTCATCATTACATGAACATGCCACTTTTCATTCAATTATTCGCTCAGGAAAGAAATTGAAGGTAAGGTTTTTAATTCATCTCCATATACTTTAGTTTCTTTGCATGCCCCACTGTTTGATTACAAATTGTAATGTGGGATTTCTTCAGCTGAAATGGACTCTTTTCACCTTTTGGAAATACACACGGCCATCAATTCTCTATATTCTATATGTTTACTTAATGCATGATGCACTAATGTATATATATAGAAGAAAACATTTGAAATTCCATTTTCTAGTTTATTTTTTATTTTTCTTAAAACACTTTACTTTCTGCTGAGAACGAAACCCTGCCTGTAGATTACAGTATATGTTCTGGCTATTAAAATTTTGCTTCTGGGTTTGATTCTGACCACCATTTTGACCCCTAGGGTAGGATAATGAAAAGTAAATGGAATGCTGGAAGATATTATGAGGATAATGAAATAGGAAGTCAAACTTATGAGGATAGGTAAACATGTCATTACTTAGAAACAAAGAATCATGCAACTTTTAAAGCACAAAAACTAAAATCCTTACAGACTTTGCTTGATATCCCTTTATGACAAGCTTGCTACTTGATGTAGATAATTTGCAGTTTATTTATGATTCATATATGTCCTTCTGATGTCTTCTTTTAAAGATGTCTGCTATCTCAGATCCCTTCTACTTTGCTGGAAGTCAGGTCCCTCTGTAGATTTCTTCTGCTTTACTGGAAGTCAGGTCCCTTTGTATTGCTAGAAATCACTATATTGCTGGAAATCAGGTCCCTCTGCATATGAAAAAGACTTGGAGGGTTCCAAGAAAGCATAAAAATGCTTATCCCCCTCACAGGACTACTTATTGACTTGTCCTCAAGTCAAACAAAAACTTCATTATTGAAAATAAAGCTATGTAAAAGACAGGAAATTTGGAAAAAAATATTTTTATGAATTTTCAATGGCCAAGGGAACCTGGCTTTCCATGGAAAATTCAAGTTTATGTTATGCCAGTGGCCTGGATTTCACAACTAAACTCCCTTTTTTTCTTGTTTGTATTTTTTTTTATATTTTGTTTTTTTTTCTTTTTATTTTATTTTATTTTCTATATCAGATCAGCTAAGAAGCAAGGGAAGGAGAAACACCAATGTGTCTATCCAGCACTTCCATTTCCCTTTGCTGTGAAATCTGCTGTATAAAATCTTCCTTATTGATAGGCTTGGTATAAATTTTGAGCCGATGGCCATTGACCACAAATGCACGTGCTTCATCATCGATTGTTTGAAGTTTGACTAAGCCATTGTCATATACCTCTACAATCTCATATGGACCAAGCCAATGAGTTGTGAATTTAGCTTTGAAGTCTTTGAACTTTGAGTCAAACAATAATGCCCAGTTACCGATGTGAAATTGTTTCTTTTTAATAAACTTGTCATGCCATTGGGCTCGCTGCTGTTGTATCAAAATATTGTGTTCTATGGCAGCCTGTCTCATCTCATCTAGTTGATTCAATTGAAGTATTCTTTCTTGCTGTGCCTCAGAAAGATCCATACCCAAATCTGCTGCTAACTTGAAGGTATGAATTTGAAACTCTATAGGTAGGAGGACTTACTTACCGTAAACAAGCTGATAAGGAGAAAAACCAGTACTGTTTTTCCAGGTGATTCGGTATGCCCATAAAGCTTTAGTAAGCTTAGTTGACCAATCCTTCCTATGCATCTGGACAGTTTTGGTGATGATTCCTTCTAAAGTCTTGTTTGTAGATTCCACTTGGACATTAGCTTGTGGATGGTAAGGGGTATATTTTCTATGCTTAATCTTGTACTTTGCTGCTATCTCCTGCACTAGTTTGGAAGTAAACTGGGCACCCTGATCAGTTACAATCTCTCTAGGAACCCTAAATATGACAAATATCTCCTCAAAAAGAAAGTTTACCACGGTTTGTTCTGTGGCTCTTGGTAATGGTTTGGCTTCTACCCACTTGGTAACGTAGTCTGTACATACCAAAATGTACTTCTTCCCTTGTGATGGTGGATGAATTGGACCAATGAAGTCAAGGGCCCACTTTTCAAACTGTTCTATGAGGATTTGTGGTTGGAGTGGCATTTCATCAGACCAGACTGGATGTCCCATCCGTTGACAAGTATCACAGCTTCTAACATACTTCTTAGCATCTTTGAAAATAGAAGGCCAGTAATACCCCGAATTGTGTATCTTGTATGTTGTTCTTTTCTCTGCAAAATGGCCACCACACGGTTCATCTTGACATGCTTTCAAAATATCTAAAACTTCATCTTGTCGTACACATCTCCTGATAATTAGATCATATCCTGTGTAAAAGAGATCACCATTAACCCATATATGCCTAGCACTTTGTTTAATAATCTTTTTCTTTTCTTTAGATGACATAGATGGTGGTAGTTGTCCTGATGATAAATAGTTAGCAATGTCATCATACCAAGGAGTGATAATAGAAATTGCAAATAAGTGTTCATCAGGAAAACTATCTAAAATAGGAACAACCTCACCAGTATTGTGTAAGCGAGATAGGAAATCTGCCACTTGATTTTCTCATCCAGGTCAATCTAAAACAGTGATATTGAATTCCTGCATTAATAGTAACCATCTGGTTATTCGACCATTAGTGATAGATTTATTCATTAAATATCGTAAGGCTGAATGATCTGTATGGAAAAAAATTTCGTAGCCAGTTATATAATGACGGAATTTGTTTACAGCATGAACTACTGCCAACATATCCTTTTCAGTGACTGTATAATTCAACTCTGCAGGTGTCAGATTTTTACTGATAAAGTAGATAGCATAAGTCATGGTATGTTCTTTTTGTCCCAACGAGGCCCCTATTGTAGTAGCAGAGGCATCGGTATAAATATGGAAAGGCAATGTCCAATTTGGCCCCCTTAAAATGGGAGCAATGGAGAGCTTCTCTTTAAGTGTCTGAAATGCAGATTGACAGTTAGTATCCCATGTAAAATTTACATCCTTTAAAAGTAATTTAAACAGTGGCAAAGCTATCTTACTAAAATCTGCAATAAATCTACGATAATAGCCTGCATATCCTAAAAAGCTTCTTACATCTGTTTGAGTTGTTGGTTCAAATAAATTTTCAATGATTTGAATTTTAGCAGGATCTACTTTTATTCCAGATGAAGAAATGTGATGTCCTAAAACTATCCCTTTAGTCATCATCATAAAAAACTTTTCGTTACTAAGGGAAAGATTTGAGTCAACACACCTTTTTAAAATTTTCTCCAGGTTTGCCAAGGAATCCTCAAAGGCACTTCCATACACAGAAAAATCATCCATATAGATTTCAACACATTCATGAATTAGATCTGCAAAAATGGCCAAGACAGCTCTTTGAAAGGTAGCTGGGGAATTACATAAGCCAAAAGGTAAAACCTTGTAGGCATATGTGCCCCAGGGACATGTAAAGGTGGTTTTGTCCTGGTCTTCTTTTGCAATACTAATTTGATTATACCCACTGAAACCATCTAAAAATGAAAAATATTCTTTTCTAGCTAAGGTATCCAACACTTAATCAATAAAAGGCAATGGAAAATAATCTTTTAATGTTGCCTTATTTAACTCCCTGTAATCGACACATATGCGCCATTTACCATTTTTTTTAGGAACAACAACCAAGGGAGAAACCCATTGGTTGTCGAAGATGGGGTAAATAAATCCTACTTTTAACAACTTCTGCAACTCTTCCTTGACTATCTCTTTTAGTATGGGGTTCATTCTACATTGTGGTTGTCTAAGAGGTCTGATCTTATCATCTGTGTAAATGTGGTGAGTGCATGTTTCATGATGAATACCTGGCATATCAGTGTACTCCCAAGCAAATGCATGGGAATGTTTATTCAGCAAAGTAATCAACTGTTCTTCCTGTGATGTAGTAAGATGTGCACTTATATTCAAATGTTTTCCGAGACTGATTTCAACTATTTTGCTTTGAATATCTGTGATTGAATGAACATTAAAAATATCGTGAAGTGCCAATGCTAGAGAATGTACTGTACAATTTTCCTAAAAATTATAGCCTAAAAATTGATCTGCTATAGCATACTGCATGTCTCTTAATTCTTCAAAAATATCATGTTCAACAATGAAATAATCTAACAAATCTTCGTTGTTTTCTTCCTGAAAATCAAAGAATTGATTGATACTTAGGACAGGCTGAATCGCTTCTTCTTCCTGTTCTTTGGTCTCATTAATCCATGACATCTGATCTAATGTAGAAGGTCTTTGGGCAGAAGGATAAAGTGTAATTTGTTTTCTCTCTGTCCCATGTGAAATAAGCATACTTCCTGACCTACATCTTATGAAAGCATCCGTTGTTGCCAACCAGGGTCTGCCAAGAATCAATGGGTGCCCTCCTAGATTAGACTTTGGTTGTAGCACTATGAAATCGACAGGATACTCCCAGGAGTCTAAAGAAACAATGATATCCTCCAAGATCCCTTCCAGTGTAATTTTGGACCTATCAACTAATTCCAAAACTGTTGTGGTTGAGTCTGAGATTTGTCAAATGAAGGTATTCCATTGTATCTAGTGTCATGACATTAATGGCAGCACCTAGATCAATCAATGTTTTTGGAATTGAAAAATTGTTAACAGTAATTGTAACCATTGGGATTCTAGGATCTACATACTTTTCAATAAAAACAGTGTTAGACATTAATCCTGCTAGATTGCCTACCACATGAATTTTTTATGGATCCTTCCTTCTTTTATTAAGACATAATTCCTTAACTGCTTTAGTGTAAATTGGAATATCCTTTATAGCCTGCAGTAGGGGAATTTTGACACATACATTAGTTAACTCATTCAAAACATCAAAATCAGGTAGGGAGATTGAAATTTTTTCTTTGACCAACCTTTCTGGAAAAGGGGGTGTATAAGATACTAATGTTTTCCCTTTTTTACTGTGATTTTCTGACTGTGATTTTTCTGTATTTAATTTTTTTGGAGTTTTCTCATTTTCTGTTTGTTCTTTTAAGATAACAGGAGATTCTTTTTGTAAGGTTTTCCCAGATCTTAAATTGATATTTTGAAGTAGGAGGATTGAGTAGGGGAGTGCCATTCCATCATCAACATTATACATGGGTTTGTCTATTTTATTATTTGGATTTGGAATTGGCTGAGCTGGCAGTTCTGTAGGCCGAGGTAAAGGATGATTGGATGGCAATTGAAGCTGTTGAGGTTGTGGACCCAATTGAGGAACCATATTGGGTTGTTGGAAAGATGGGACTTGGACTTGATTCTACTGGTATTGGGGATATGCAGAAGGTTGTTGATAGGGCTGTAAATAGGCCTGCTGATATGTATGGTTACCATGAGTATATTCTCTCCAATTTGGAGCAGATTGGGCTAATGGAGGAGACCAAGTTTGCTAGGGCATGGGTGGATTCCATGAATTCTGAATAGGAGTTTGATAATTTGTATGAAACTGCTGCATAGGATCTTGAGACATACCTGAAAATCGTGGCTGCCAAGGTCTTCATTGTCCCATAAAATAGAGAGACTCCATGCTTTGATTCTCCTCCATTTGAGCTGCCTGCAATTCTTTCAATCTGGGGCAATCATCAGTTTTGTGATTTGAAGTACATAAGCCACAAATTTCAACAGTATTTAAAGGACATTCTTTTAATGGGTGTTTCTTTCTGCATTTAGGACAAAAAATAGACAAAGCTTGATCTTTTTGGTCCTGTTGTTCTTGTCTTTTCTTGGTCTTTAATGTTTGGACTTATGTGCCTAAGGTACTCAATAAATCAGTCTTAAAATATTCTAACAGATTGCCTAGCTCAGCTCTGGAGATACCACTGGTTGCAGATTTAGTTACTTTGGTAGTGACATCCCTTTTTCCAGTTTTAGCTTTTCCTCTTGAATACTTCTAACATAAGTCTTGTATCTCATCGAAGGGTAAGTAGGAGATGTCACCTTTACCCATAACATTTAAAATATCCAAATATTCTTCTCTTATTCCTTTTAAAAATATTGTCCAAATGATCTTAGGTGTCAAAGAATTGTATTTGGATTTCTGCAGGTTGTATGAGACTCTTTCTAGGTACTCCTCCAAGCTGTCATCTTCTTGTTGAGACATTATGAAAATGTCATCTTTTGAATCCTTTGATCTGCAATATGCCTGATATTTTCTAAGAAATATTTTCCTCATCTCATCCCAGCTAGTTATAGAATGCTCTCCTAAGCCCATGAACCATTTCAAGGCAGCTGCTTTAAGGGTAGTAGGGAAAAGACGAAGCTTATGGGTGTCATCAGTGTATCCATAAGTTCGACACAAGGTATCAAACTTGATTAGGAAAGAATCCGGATCTTCAGAAGTCATACCATAGAAATTTGGTAGGACAGATGGTGGAATATTCTTCATTTTTACCTCTTCCCCTAGGGTAATGCTAGTGTCCAAGATGGAAAATTTAAAGGTGGCTTCCTAATCTTCTTCTGTTCTTTCATCCCTCTCATGTCTCCTTTCTTCTTCCCTTTCATGTCGCCTCTCTTCTTCTCTTCTCTCTTGTCTTCGTTTATTTTCCATTTCTAACATTCTCTCATACTCCCTTCTCTGTTTTGAAGTTGGTCCTTTTGATGTTTCTTCCTCAGCCATTTTAAAAGTACCAACTGTTGTAATGAATCCTTTTGGAAAATAAGTTCCTATTACTTCTATTTTGGGGGGGGGTTTGATAAATCTTCCTTTCTCATCTCTTTGTATTGACATAAAACTAAAATATATTCTGTGTTTTGTTAAAAATTTTGTTTTTTTCAGAGAACTAAAGTTCCTAAGTCTGCTTCGAAAATGCCTCCCTGGCAACGACGCCAAATGTTGGGCTTCAATCCACTAATATAGATTTAACCTTGAGTTTATGTCAATTCAGAGTTTGTAGACTTAGAGGCATATCCAAGTATAAGGACTCAAAGCTAGACCTAACTAGAATTCTAGTTTACTTATGAAATAAACCTATTGAATGATTAAGATACTGTGACTTGAAAACATAAAAAACTCCCTTACAAAAGCAGCTTCATTTGATCTTTCATTTACACAGCAGTTTATATGTGGAATCTTCTGAGATAATAAAAAAAAAATTTAAACCTAACCCTAAAATATGAATTACGAGACTCTGCCTATTATCCCAACATTGAGTAAGAAATCAAACATCAATTTCCCTTACAGGAAAGCATTCGCAATGTATAACTGTTCTTAATACTCCATCATCGAATAGGCAAGCAATGTACAAAAATGTGAGATAGTAGTATGAACCATTCCTCAACATATAACTAATGAAATAACAGAGTTTATAAAACTAATTCAAAACATTCTAACTCGTTCTGCAATAAAGAAATTGAATTCTACAGGAATTAAAAACATACCACTGGCAACAATCCAAATCGTTTACTGGCAACAATCCAAATCATTCACTGGCAATAAAAAGGTGTGCAGGATTGAAAAAGGGGGCCCTCCAATGCCTCGTTTACACAAACAGAGAGAGAATCACAGAGCTTAAACTTCAATTATATTCACCATATTAAATCGATCATACACAGTAATCAAACAATGCTATGTGTTTTTTGTCTCAAAAATAGTGATGCGTTTCTCCTCTGTCTTATCAAATACTTATACAAACTAGAAATGCTATTAATCTGGAAAGCTAATTATGAATTACAATCCTCGAGATCCTCTATCAGATCC
Organism: Pseudotsuga menziesii; assembly: GCA_001517045.1. Taxonomy (NCBI): domain Eukaryota; kingdom Viridiplantae; phylum Streptophyta; class Pinopsida; order Pinales; family Pinaceae; genus Pseudotsuga; species Pseudotsuga menziesii. The sequence continues at coordinate 36,573 of LPNX010900604.1, forward strand.
ATGAAAATAGACAAAATCGGAACTGCCCTGCTTTTGTGCTGAGTGGTAACATAGGTGGTCATCTTTGACCATCATTGACTCAACACCTGTGAGAGCCACATCATCTATTCATTGGAAGTTTAACCATCCTTGGACACTGAGGATCGTTTCCCCATCTTTCAGTTCACACCTAGCTGTCCTGCAAGTATCCAACCTAGGGGACATTATGGGAAGTTAGCACATCCTGTAATTCTGAATAAAAACCTTAGTTTAAATGCCTTAAAAATCTCATAATTCAATTTGTTAAAAAGCAATGACATTTATATCTTTGACCAAAGTTTGTGGGTGAAATTAAGGCTCTATAAATCAGTATGAAGGTTTTATGGAGGGAATTGGAAGATATTTAGATGACAAAAAGAGGTCAAAATGGTGCCCAACATAGTGTACATAATTATTAAAAGTTTGTCAACCCATGCATGAGTTGGGGCAGCCTTTAGAGGACGAACTCCGTATAAAGTATGGTAGAATATTTTATACACTTTTATAATTGGTCTTAACCTTTAGAGGGCGGTAGAAAGAATTTTCTCATATTTTACATATTTTAATAATTACTCTTGAGCCTTTGTTGAGGACTCTATTTGGTGGGATACATGGATTAAATGTAACACGAGATCATTTAAGCTTTCTAAGAAATTAAAAGACATGTTTTTATTGCTAAGAATTATTACTAGAGTATGAAGTTAACACAAGTAGAAGGGATATCTTTATGCAAGGAGTAAATCTATAAACAGTTATAAGAGAATTATTACTAGAGTATGAAGTTAACATAAGTAGAAGGGATATCTTTATGCAAGGAGTAAATCTATAAACAGCTATAAGAGTTTGGTATGTAAGGAGATAATCCATAAACAGTTATAAGAGTTTAATATTTAGTTTAATATTGAGGATGAAAGTTTTTGGTTTATTATTAAAGTTGAGTTTGTATATAATTATACTAACAAAGACTAAGAACTTAACAAAGACTAAGAACTTAAAGGTTAATTAAAAAGGGTAAATTTACTCTCTGAATGTGTTTTAAAACTAGAATCCAAAGGTTAATTAAAAAGGGTAAATTTACTCTCTGAATTTGTTTTAAAACTAGAATCCCATTAATTCTTGTATGCATTTTAGATCTGGAAAGATCTATGTATGCATTTTTTTTTCTTTCTCTGCATGTCAAATCATTATTTCAGAAGTCTAGGTTTTGAATCCTTATTAAGGAGGTATGCCTTTTTTTGTAATCCTGGTATGTGGTTGATGATACTTGCAGATCTAGGGGATTCTAGTTATGCGTCCTGATATTGACTGTGTCTTTGGATTTGAATGTCTTGGGATCTGGCTGCCTGAATCTAAGTATATGAAAATTTGATTTGGAATCGTTTAAACTCTATATTGGTATGAAACATTTTTCTTCTCTGCATTTGATTTCAAATGAGGATTGTCTGCGTGGAATGTATGAAATATCAAATTTTAAGTGGAACATCCTGCCCATTTGAATGGTAAGCCCAGTTTTTCCTACTTATTTATGAATTGATCCACTCTATTCATTTTTCTAAATTACTCAAAAGTAATTAATTTTTCCATTCTATTCATTATTAAAATACTCAAGAGTATTTGGTTTATTTGTAATAAATTGTTCCATTCTAATCACTATTTTAGTGAGTAATAGTGAATTAGTCAAAAGTAGTTTAAAGTAGTTTGGATTATACATTGCTAGTTTATTTGTAAATGAGTTATTCCATTTTAGTGGGCCTTGGTGAAAGATATTGGGAGTAGATGTGCCACGAAACTGTAAATATTCTCTTGATAACATAATATAAAGATTAACAAGCTTTGGTGGATGTAGGCTCATGGATGGGGTGAACCACGTATATGATGTCTCTCTTTTTGCTCTAGGTTTTATGTTTGTATATACTCATTTTCAGGATGGTAATTAATACATGGATGATGCACAACAAATGAGTTATGATAATTTTGCAATGCAAGCATACAATTAACAATATACTTCATGTAGTAAAGCTACTTGAATGGTTAAATGCATTAATACATTTTCTTTAACATTTTGATAAAGAATTAATATCTTGATTTGAAAGTAAGTAATCAATAATTTGCATGATCTTCCTACCATGATACGGATTTGGTAAAGTGCTATTAGTATTTACAATTATGTGATTACACACTCTCAAGAGATTAACATGGTTTGACTTGTTGGTTATAGTAAAAAGTGAAAAATTTACCCCATTTTCCCAGAATTTTACATGGAGGAATTTTGAGTATGTTACAAATGATATCAGAGCTCAAGTTGCAACACTTGGGCCTTTATGGGCATAACGCAAATCAGAAGGTACAAGTTGGATAAAATAATGATTGAGTGGTCACAGATAACAGAAAGCAATAAGCTAAATATTGAGGAAGACTTCATGGGGAATGTGGGATGGGTAATTGAGAGTATTGGTTCCTTATAGTAAAATGGACCAACCTAAAATACGAAATGAGCTTCTCGAGGAATGGACTTTTTATAGCTAGGTCTTCGATTTAAGCTGCGCGCCTCACGTTATGCTGTTGGCTTCCTCCCAGGCTTGCCTTTACTTTAGAATTGGATTATGGCACATAGAGCTACCCAAGGGGCCTAATTGAATCTATTTCGCAGAGGTTACTCACAAGTAGGGGCTTAATCCACAGAGCACAGGCAGACTTTCCCTCTCCTACTATGAGTCGTTTGTATTCTAAGGGATGAACTGTAAGTATATAACTAATCCATGTTGAAATCACTAATGTGACCATTAGAATGCATATTAAAGTGAGTAGGAAATAAAATAATTATTTATTTTATATATGTCTTTCTCCTTGTCATGATGAATGCACCATAAATTTTGAAATTCATTTAGTAGGAGATGCAATGACAAAGGTGAACTAACCTTGCAGCTTTTACGTTAAAGGAAGTAAAAGAGGGGTGAAAAGTTCCTTCGAGAAATCTATGGTTGGATGAGGATTATGCTCAAACTAGAGTGACCAGTTGATCATCGGAAACAAGATAAGTACCATTTTCAGGTTTTGAGTATAAACATGATTCCTATAAAGATAAATTTGGTTAAGCATTATTGAAAAGGACCTTAGAATATTGTTAAATGCATAGTGCATAGATTCGTTACAATATAGTGTTGTGGACCACTAAATAGAATGTTTATCCTTTGGGAATTTGAAAGGAATAACTTAGATCCCAATTAAACTAATACAAGGAAAAACCCTAAGAAGAAAGATTTAGACGTTATAACCATGAAAAACTTTGTAAAAATATTAAAAAAGAGGATAACTATGTTTCTTAAGTTATATGATCTATCCCTTATATCTCAAGTATTTGAATGATAACCTATGACAAATGGGAGGTGTTGGATCAAAGGAAAACTGTATGTCTTTAGAAAAATGCATTACTAGGAAAAAGCCGCTTGTGGAAGACATTAAATATTGATTAATAGGAATTGTGGTTACAATTTCAAAGTGTCCTTAATGTTTTATGAAGTGCCTCTTTAAAAATTTCAAATGCTAAGTGATAACACTTCCATTTTTCACACATGATTGTAAAAGTGTTGATTGAAAACATAGTAAAAGATCTTGTTAGTCAGGATAATAGGTGGATGACTACTTAATAATTCAGTCTGAGAAATATTGACCCATTTTGGTGTTTGTTGTTGGTAACGGATTAATGGTGTTGTAAATGTAAGTGACTAAATAGAACATATTGGAATTGATTATTAGATATAAAACCACTTATGGGTAAGTGGTGATTTTAGTCTTATTTGACTTGGTATGGGTATATGATTATATGAAAAGCTAAAAGGAAATATTCTACAACTAAAATTTTCACCTTATGACTATGAAATGTTGCATTAAAAAATAGTTTTGGATACTATTAGTATTTGCTGTGACGTTATGAAAAAACGAGATCATTGAAACTGCTCATTATTTTGTGAGTTGATTTTCAATAAAGGAATCTCATTTCGGAAGTGGGGTAATGATGATATAGGTACGTACCTTTATGATTGTACATGTACAAATCAAACAAAATGAATATCAGTCATGTTAAAAGTGCACAGGTATAAATAATAATATTATATCACTTGTTATGCAAAGAATGGGGTGATTCAAATAATTATATTGCACTTATGAGTTATAATTAGGCAAGAAATCGATTGCCTATGCTTATTGAATAAAGATAACATAGAAAGTTTTTTGAAAATGTTCATTGATGGGAGTCATTACATGAAATATTAATTGTTATTGTAACCAAATTTTCATGGCGAAGTGCAGTCATCAGGGACTTGGTTATGGCAATAATATAGAGAGCCATAGTGGGAAGCAAAGTTCCATGACTATAAGCAACCAGATGATACGAGAGACATTTGGCACATGTGAAACTAAAAAGAAGAATGTACATGAGGTACATGTTTGTACAGGAGGTACATGTTTGTACAGGAAGTACATATTTGTACAGGAAGTACATGTTTCCCCTCAGCCAACTAAGCACCAGTATGCATCTATGGGGATGCACAGGAGTAAGCCATATGGTTAGACTTCTTTCCGCATGAATTTACACTATAAGAGACTATCACAAGAGTAGGGGTTCTATGAAGAACCTCCAGGTATCATGGTGTTTGGGAAAGGAATCGTTTGATATCGATGAAGCACCCTAAATAACATAGGTAGGAGATATTCCTGAGAATGGGGTATCGTCCTTAGGTTGGGTAGCTTGGATTAGTACTTGGAGTACTGTTGGTGTTGCACCTAAAAATTCCATGGTTACATGTCTTCCTTTCAGAGAGCCTAACCTGAGATTCCCTTGACTGTATTTTTTCATCTAAGGGAAGGTCGATGCTTTTTCCCAATTATGACAGAGTGTCAACGATGCTCTATCTAGTGGGGTAAAGTGTGTCAGTCCCTCTTTTCCTTTTTGTAGTAGGTGCTGTCGGAAATTATCCCAGTTAATCAATGAGTGTCAGCACTCTTTCACCTAAGACCAAGTGCGTCGATCATCCAAAAATATGAAAAAAGAAAGTTCTAGAAGCTTCCTCACGAAATCTTCTGTGGAGTCAGTTCCTACTGAGTAGGGAGAGGTGGCATTCGCCCCCCTCACCTATTGGGATTACCTTCTATCCACTTCCTAAGTGAATCTCATGAGAATTCTCCTATAAATGAATCCTTCATGAAGTGAGTGGAGGAGGCCAAAGAAAGTACCCTTATTTTGTTGGATTAAGAGCTAGTTAGAGGAAAGATAGAGTGAGCTTGTATGTGAAGAGATTGTCATAGTTGTGAAGTATTGTCGATCTATCGTTGAGGATAAAGCCATCAACATCAAGGCTTGGTTGTAACTTAACTCTCTCATTGTTAATACAAAAGTGTTCCCCTTTCCCATATTTGATGTGTTAATTTCAGTTAAATATTGTTGGATTCCTTGATCACTAACACAGGTGATTAGTTTTCCATGATTCTCTCACTTTTTGTTTTTGTCTTCTGATCTATTTTGTAGGTATTGGACATTGCAAGGAATTTCAGAAAAAAGATGAAGAGGACTGAAATATGAGGTATAATTTTAGTTCCATGTTATTCAAATTGGTTACTTAGGGGAAGGATATGCTGTTGTGCTTTTTTGCTCTACACTTGTGTTTTACAAGGTAGAGGAACAAATCTTGTTCATAAGATCTGTAAAATTCTTGATAACAAAACTAGCAACCATACTGGGGAAGCACTAATCCAGTCAGATCTAGGGTGGATACAATTAGATCTGGAGCAGATCCAATTAGATCTACAATTATTCGTTAACCTTCTTACGTATGAAGTTTGCACTCTCTTCTTTAGTTCATTCTGGATGATAAGGTAAGAAATCTATCTTATTTTCCTGTTAATTTCCTTTGTTAAAAAGTTGTCTTGAATTTCACAGCCCAACTCATTCCAACCTGTTGGCCCCTTTTTGCAGATTTTCAATTTTTGCATCTACAGACCCATCGACGCACCTACCCGTGGATAACAGAGCGCCGCCACCTCTTAGTCACCTTTTTTCTTATGTTACAGAGTGTTGACATTGCCTTTCTTCAGTTGGTACAAAGCACCAACCAGAATTATAGCGCTTTGGTGTAGCCTGTCTCAGTGTGTCGAGGTAGGTACTCTGGACTGCTTAAGTTTTCATTAATTGCCAATTTTATTCCTCTGAAAAATTCCAGTGTGATTTGCTTTAGTTTTCTGATTGTATGATCCTTGTGGTTTCGATAAACCGATTCTTGTTCATTAAGCTCATTTTCAAAAACATTTGTTTTCTTCATTAGTAAAAATCTATAGTGAAACGAACTGCATGAAAATCAGTCTTAGATTTTTTTGGATGTGTGTGATTTGATCTCTGAAAAGTTCATTTCAAAAAAGAAATTGTGGCCTATCATCGAGTTATTTTGTTTTAGATTGCTTTATGTCTTTTATGTTTTAGAAAAACACTTAAAAATACAAAAAGAGACGGATCATTTTGCCTTCTTTTTTGCTTAGAAAAGTTCATTTTCGCTTCCATAAACGTTTTAGGCATATGAATCTTTTTGGTGTGAATTAAGTAGGGTTGATTCTCATAATTATTAGAGGCTTTGTTTTTCTTTTTCCCTTCAGGGAATTACAACTTTAATGGTGAATAAATTTGTGTTTGAAGAATTCATTCCAGAATCACTTGTTAGGTGTTACATTTGAATTGGTAAAGATAGTGGTGGATTTGTGTTTCTGAAAGAAAAAGGAAATGGTCTTTCCCTACTCTAGTTAGTTTTCATTGAAAGAAAAAGAAATGCATCACATATAGATTAATTTTTCATTTTGGAGACAACACCTCATAAATATTCACTAATCATTCAGATAAAATATACGGTAGCTTTAGGCTAAAATTTTTATAGAAGTTTGAATGATAGGCTAGAGATGTGTTCCGACATCGTTAAACGTAGGAATTATTTGTCTTTTGTAAACATTATATGACAATTGAAGTTTGAACTATTGATTGTATATTACAACTACTTGCTCATGATGCCCTATTTCATTTCATGGTTGATGTTATCTCTGATAGTTTTTCGATTGCAAATATCATCCGTTGAAGCTTGAAACATGAAGATTAATGTTTTGTTTGATCATTTGATCACAACGCGATAAGTTATAAGTACTAGATTTTGTATGAAATTTGTGAACTAAATGGCTCATGCTTTACTGATGATCATTAATCTACTACAAAGTTCTTTGTTTTAATATTTTTTTAGGCTAATTCATCATTTTGCATGGTTCTTTGAATATATATGCATCAATATAATTTATAAAGAAAAATGTATCTTATATATAAAACACTGCTAATGCTTCCCTCTCAATGTCTGTTGGAAATTGATGCTTCGTACTCCCGCTTCCCGATTTGGTACCCCACTTCACTCTTGCTCCCAATAGCTATGGACCATCTTCATATGTTGAAGTAGAGGACACGTTAGGGTTTAGACAAATCTTGTATGTTTATTGGCTAAGCTTGGCAACCATACCTTACAGATTGTGAATAAGCTTGGCCACCACACCTTGTTTAGAGATTGTTGGTCCTAACTCTAATAAGGAATCACTATAGTAATATTAACTACTATCAAAATCGTTGATTTCAAATTACATATTAGTTTTTAGAATTTCAGATGTTGCTATGAGTGTCTGCAATGTATCATGTCATATTTCTAGTAGAGATCAGTCAACAGGTCTGTATAGTCATACAAATCTATACAAACAGATCCATGCAGCCTTATGAATAGGTCATACAGTGAGCATCAACCTGCAAGTGGTTTTCACAATTTTGGGCAAGCATATTCTCCACAGTAAGCGTGCAGATTTGTTTGATTTGGTTGTACTATAAAGTTGTCATTTTGATAATCTATGGAAGTTTCCTTGTAAGCTTTGAATTATTAATGAAATCCTGATTTGAAGGAGTAAATTATCTTTCTATTGTGTTTTTTCTTCCGCTGTTTATTTTCTAGCTATAGATGTGACTACTGCTATGTGAATAATTCCATTTATGCAATTAAATAATAGTTTGTTTTGTTGAGAACACAAAGAGAGAAATCACCTAGCGTTAGGAAAATTTTACATGGTATCAAAGTTTCCTTGATTGAGAGGATTTGAAGAGTTTACGAAATTACATTAGTTGTTGGAAAAACTACAAGAACCAACTATAGGTAACCAGGAACAACAATTAGAGTGTTTCAGAGGTAGTAGGTATCAGTTTGGGGAGCTTGTGAGTAAATCAGAGATGGCATTAGCTAGACTTAGGTTCAAGAACATATTGGAAAGTGCCTCAAATTTCCTATCATGTGTTATATTTTTATCATTAAGCTAGAAATACATTAGGATCTTTAACTGAGAGAATAACAAGCATAGCAATCAAACGCAAGAGACAATGAACACAATGTTTATCCTTGGGGAAACCATAAATGGTGAAAACCCCGCAACTTCCTTAGAGATAGAATCAGTACCAAAAGTAGAACCCAAAATAGTAAGTGATCTCCCGGCAGTAGTAACCTTCTTTCTTTCTAGCCCCATTGTCTTCTCCTTCCTCAACTATGCGCTACACTTGAGTGTGTATGAGATGTGTGATAAATAGAGAGGCCAGCTCTCTATTTATACTAATTCCTCACTTGAATAAACCCTACTAGGGCCGACCTCACTAGGAGAGTCTAATAACCCTAGTGCCCCGGAATTGCGAGGACTTTAACCCTTAAACAATAGGAGGGTTACCCACAATGACTTGACATGACTTTTTTACATTATAGATCTTCCCGATAGGAACATAGGGGCATGACATGAATTAAGTACATCCTGGAATAAACATTGGGTTACAATATATAAGAAATACAAGTGAAATACATTCCAAAGTTACATATACATCAACACTCCCTCTTAACTAGGAAGGTATTCTTTCGACACAATTTTCAGCACAAGTCTTCTTCTTTGTATCTTCTGGATCATCATCGAGTCCTCGTCATCTTCAGGTCATCTTCATATTCAAGTCATCTTCATCATCGGATCTGGATCATCACTGGATCTGGATCATCACTGGATCTGGATCATCACTTGATCTGGATCATCACTACTGGATCATCATCACTGGATCTGGATCATCACTGTTGGATCATCATCACTGGATCTGGATCATCATCACTCGATCTGGATCATCACTAGGTCATCATCATGGGTGCTATCTCTTGATTCTTCTCATCATAGGAATCTCTACAGAGCCATCCCTTTTTCATGCTAGATGTACATCTACAGAGCCAATCCTTTTTCATATTCGATGTATCATCTACACAAATCCAGTCCTTTTTCATATTGGATGAGTCTTTGTTAGAATAATCCGTCAGGATTATTGTAAATAAATAAAAATAGGAATATGAATAGATAGGAAGCCAAACAGGCTAAGCGGAAGGTGAAACCCAACCGCCATGATATTTGTATAAGTATAGGCTTTTGCATTGGAATAGTTAATCAATCGGGAGTTATTACCAACAAGTGGTATCAGAGCAGGGCTATCTGCCATAACTCCTGCCTGCTGCATGTTGTTCTGGCATTCTACGATTCTGCGCCCTCCTGGCTGCCAGACTGCCTGCCCATCGCCAGTCTACCCCTGCGCGCATTCATTATGTGCTTTTTCTGCTCATATTTTTTTATGTATACCTAACCCTAAGAGACTGTTATCTGCGCCAGCCCATATTGTTGGAGAATGTGATTTCTGGAATAAAGGATGCATTCTGGCTGAGGCTGCGATCTCTTCCTGCGTGCCGTTTAACTTTCTGAGGCATCAATTTTGTCTTGCAGTTCTATCTCATGTTCCTGTCACAGTCCCCGTCCTTTCATTCTTTATACACTTTCAATTCTCTCAATACGTGCAGAATACCTAACCCTAACCCTAATTTTGCATTATTGGTTCTCCTCACCAGGAAACGATATAGCTTCACGAGAAGCTTAATATTTCCAACCGGAGCGTGCGCCAGAACCACTGTTAAAGGAACCAAATCCTCTGGATCCTCGACCCCCGGATGGTTCGTAACCGGCACCTCTAGTGCCAGATTCATCCTTGTATGACCCGCACTTGAAACAGCTGGAGCGACTGGCAAAATTATGAGCACCGCACCCGCCTGAAGTACAATACCAGTCGCTGACCTTTCTCTACCATTCAACCTCATTCAAGCACATCAAATTTGTTTTATAGAAAATATATATACTACCGCGTCCTCCATCCTATCAGACTGATATATATACTGTGCTGCGACCTGCCAAGACTGATATATATACATCCTACAGACTGATATATATACATCCTATCAGACTGATATATATACTGTGCTGCGGCCTGCCAAGAATACTGCTGCGTGCCATTGATATGGGTTGAAGACTGTTGCTGGTGTAAGAGAAATGACCTTCTGTTTATACCTGCGTGAAGAGTGCCTTCACGTGCTGGAGGAGACAGCTGCGTGGTGTTGAGAGGAAGATTGGAGAATGCGCTTTGGGACTGCGTTGTGATATATGATGGTATCACTTGTTGAAGACTGCGTTGATCTATATATCGACTGCGTTGTGATATATGATGGTTGAGTGTATTATTTGTTGCAACCTATCTTGTGACTACGTTGAGTGTATTATTTGCTGCTACCTATGAAGATGGAGATGCGTTGGTATGAATACTGCTCATAATATCTATCAGTGTGCAAGCATTAATATTATATCTCAATCCAGACCCATGCTGCGTTGATATTGAGACAGAGAGCTCGTCTTGGTGATATATCACAGATATATTAAGTGACTGATATATGCGTTGATTTATTGCATTGAAGAGCCTGCGCTGGAGATTAATATAATGCATATGTTATATATTGCTACTGATATATGCTGA
>LPNX010900604.1:51330-108713 GCA_001517045.1 Pseudotsuga menziesii
GTCAGGATTATTGTAAATAAATAAAAATAGGAATATGAATATATAGGAATCCAAACAGGCTGAGCGGAAGGTGAAACCCAACCGCCATGAGATTTGTATAAGTATAGGATTTTGCATTGGAATAGTTAATCAATCGGGAGTTATTACCAACAGTCTTCACAGAGCTAGTCCTTTTTCATACTAGATGTGGTGGCTACACAAAGCCAGTCCTTTTTCATAATGGATGAGTCTTCACAGAGCTAGTCCTTTTTCATACCAGATGTGGCAGCTACATAGAGCCAGCCCTTTTTCATACTGGATGAGTGTTCACAGAGCTATTCCTTTTTCATACTAGATGTGGCAGCTACATAGAGTTTTCATACTGGATGTCGCATCCACACAGAGCTAGTCCTTTTTCATACTAGATGTGTCTTCACAGAGCCAGTCCTTTTTCATACTGGATGTGGCATCCACACAGAGCTAGTCCTTTTTCATACTATATGTGTCTTCACAGATCCAATACTTTTTCATACTAGATGTGGCATCCACACAGAGCTATTCCTTTTTCATACTAGATGTGTCTTCACAGAGCTAGCCCTTTTTCATGTTGAATGTGGCATCCACATACATCTGAAAATGGAAGGAACTAATCCTCTCACCATGTCACAACATTTACATCTGACCATGGAAGGAACCAATCCTCTCACCATGTCGGAAGGGTGCAGCACTTAAATCTGACCATGGAAGGAACCAATCCTCTCACCATGTCGGAAGGGCACAGCACTTACATCTGACCATGGAAGGAACCAATCCTCTCACCATGTCAGAAAGGCACAACATAGACACATTACTTCCTCTTGAGAGGAATCTCTATCTTGAGAACACCAATCTTCTCCCTGAAGTACTCAAACTTCACCCTAGCCAATGGCTTCATCAACACATCAGCTATATGTTCATCTGTCGCAACATACTGGAGCTTCACTGCTCCTCTTTGCACCATATCCCTGATATAGCGATACTTCATCTCGATATGCTTTGACTTGTCATGGAATACTAGATTCTCTGACAAATTTACACAACTCTAGTTGTCACAGTATATACAAGTAGCATCTAACTGGAGATCAAATAAATCAGACAGTAGCTTCCTCATCCATACTGCCTCACAACTAGCTGAACAGGCTGCGACATATTCTGCTTCAGCTATACTCAGTGCCACACAGGATTGCTTTCTACTAAACCAAGAGATCACACCTGATCCCATACCAAAGAAACACCCAGAAGTTCTCTTCCTATCGATGGCACTGCCTTCCCAATCTGAGTCAACATAACCCTCTAGGTTAATCCTTTGATCAGTCTTATACTTGAGCCCATAATCAACCGTACCCTTTAGGTACCTCAGAATGTGCTTTGCAGCAGTCATGTGAACATGTATTGGATCTGTCAAATATTGGCTCAAGGTGTTCACGGTAAAGAAAATATCTGGTCTTATGTTCGTCGGGTACATCAAGGATCCAATCATCTGACGATACATCGTGGCATCAATCAACACTAAAGAAGCATCACTCAATAGTTTCAGATTCAATGCCATAGGTGTGGTTAATTCCTTGTAGTCCATCATCCCAAATCTCTTCAGGATCTCTACTGCAGACTTCCCTTGTCCAAGGAATATTCTATCTATATTCTGCCACACCTCCATACCTAGAAAATAATGCATCATACCCAAGTCCTTCATTTTGACCTCGAAAGCAAGTTTTCTCTTCATATCAGCAATCAACCCATACATAACTGTCACAAATAGATCATCTACATATAGTAGAAGCATCACTCGATTGCAATCTTCAACCTTGTAGTAAAGGTTGGAATCTGCTTTACTCTTGGTAAAGCCCAAACTAGATAGAAAGCTGCCAATTCTATCGTACCGTGTCCTGGGTGCCTGTTTCAAACCGTACAGGGATTTCTTCAATCTGCACACATGAGACTCCTTGTCATGTGTCTCAGAACCAAGTGGCTGCTCCACATACACTTCCTCTTCCACTACACCATTCAAGAAAGCAGTCTTGACATCCATTTGGTGTATCTTCCATTTCATCGCTGCAGCTAGAGAAAGTACCGATCTGATGGAAGTGTATCTGGCTACAGGTGCAAAGGTTTCTTCATAGTCGATTCCTTCTTTCTGGGAGAAACCATGAGCAACGAATCTTGCTTTATATTTCTCTATGCTACCGTCTGCAGCATGCTTAATCTTGTAGATCCACTTGGAAGTTATAGCTGACTTCCCTTTTGGTCTTGGGACAACATCCCAAACATCATTTTTCATGATCGATTGATACTCTTCGATCATAGCATCCTTCCATTCTTTTCGTTTTGCTGCTTCTTCATAATTGGAAGGTTCTTTATCAATGAAGTCACATAGTAATGCTACATAACTGGAACAAGATCGGGTCCTCTTTCTTTCTCTGAGATTATCTTTTGGAACCCCATATCTTTCTGTACCTTGGATAATCTCTCGTACCCAAGCAGGTTTACTCCTGTGAGGATTATTTTCCTGTGGTGGATCTACAGGTTTTTGTGGTTCTTCAAATTCTCGATCTTCTTCTTGAGTTTCTTCGTTCATGATTGTATCATGAATTATGGGAGCTTCTACTTCTTTAGGTTCTTCAGTAGGTTTATTTATGTATTTGATGTAGGCTGAATCTTTGTCAAATGTTACATCTCTGCTGATGTCAATCTTCTTGAACCCTAGGAAGTATATTCTGTAAGACTTCGAGCTTTCAGAGTATCCCACAAATATACCCTTCTTTCTTGAAGGATCTAATTTTGTCCTCTTCTCTTTGGGAATGTGTATGTACATTGGATAGCCGAATATTCTGAGATGGCTGACTTCTAGTTTCTTGCTGGAGAAGACTTCTTCAGGATTCTTGTTCTCAAGTACTCTATGTGGAGTATGGTTCTGTACATACACCGTTGTTCTGGCTGCTTCTGCCCAGAGATGCATAGTAATATCTTGATCATGAAGCATAGCTCTTGTAGCTTCCATGATAGTTCTATTCTTCCTTTCTGCAATCCCATTCTGTTGTGGATTATAAGGGGTGGACAACTCCCTCTTAATCCCCGAGTCTTTACATATTTCTTTGAACTCATTCAAAGTGAATTCTCCGCCATTATCTTGATCTTCTTTTCAGTGTGGTTCTCAATCAAGGCTTTGAATTCCTTGAACTTGCTGAATACTTCATCTTTGTTCATGAAGTAAATCCATGTCTTTCTAGAAAAGTCATCAATAAAAGAAACATAGTATGCATACCTGCTTAGAGAACTTGATGACATTGGTTCGCATACATCGGAGTGGATGATTTCCAAGATTCCTTTTTCCTTGCTCTCGCTACTTGGAAATGTCTTCTTTGTATTCTTTCCTTTGCACATCCTTTGCAGACTCCATCATGTTTTTCTTGAATTTCTGGAAGACCTTCAACAACTTTTCTTGCAAGTGGTAGTGCTCTATAATACACATGTGCAAGCATTCTATGCCAAAGTTCATTTGGTTCTACTGAGCCATGAACCAAAGCTTGTTATGGTTGGCCCTTCAGCTTGTATAGACCTCCTTCTTGTTCCCCAATCACTATTGCATCGTCAAAATTATTTCCCTTTGGCCACATAAGAACTTGGCCATCTACAAAAGCAACCCTCATTCCTTTAGCATCCAATGCATATATGGAGAGGCGGTTCTTCTTTAGTCCTAAAACAAATAATACATTCTTCATCTTCATAGACTTTCCAGAGTCTAGTATATACGAGGATTCACCGCTACCTTTTATTGGATACTAGTAGTCATCCCCAAGATTCACCTTGTGAGGTGACTCATGTTTAGATAGCTTCACAAATGATTCTTTGAATCCCATCATGTGCTTGGAAGCACCATTGTCTATGAGCCAATCATTGCTTCCATGTGAAACCACTGTGAAACAGTTCCCATAAGAGCAGAGATTAGCACATATTCTTCATCACTTGAAGAATCACTTTCTTGTCTGAATCTCTTTGAGGAAGGTTCATCATCCTTTGCAGCATGAGCATGATGTGTTCTCTTGTTTTCCTTCTTCTTCTTTAAGTTCCCTTTATTAGGGCAAAATTTGGATATGTGACCTTTCTCATCACATGTGTAACATCTAATGGTAGACAGATATTTTCTAGGGTGTGAGATATTACCTTTGGAGTGATGATGGTTCCTCTTGGTTTTCTTGGAGTGAAATGTCAGAGCTTGATCTTCACTTCCCATCTTCTCTTCTTGAGCCGCTATCTGAGATTTTTCTTAAGAGCATTCTTCCCATAGTCTGCTAAACTTGAATAACTTCTTTTTGGCATAGATCCCTTGAATGAAAAAGTCACGTGATCTAGGGAGACCATTCAAGGTGGTCATCACAATCTCTGCATTTTCCACTTCTTCATCTACCGCTTCCAGTTGTTCCTTGATCTGAGATACCCTTGTAAAGTAAGACTAAATAGTGTCAGCATTTTGGATCTTTACATTCTTCAATTGGTTTCTCAGAGTCATCTTCTTGCTTATGTTCTTCCCTTCAAACAATTTGGTTAGGGCATCAAACATATCTTTAGGTGTCTTGAGGGAGGAAAAATGTGGTATGAGGTGATCCTTGATAGAATTAGCAATGATTCTCTTTTCCATAACCAGCTTCTTCTGATGTAAGACCTTAGCCTCATCTCCCTCTGGAACTGGAACCTCCTCATTGATATAGGAGTCCAACTCATTTTCTTCCAGGACTAGGGAGATCCCATACTTCTAGGCTTGGAAGTTATCATCTCCCTCAAGCTCTTCATCAAGCTTGGTATGATGAGACATCTTAACTAAGAACCCCAAATGGAAATACAAAATATTTAGATCTTACCAGGTCAAGATGTCGAATCTGGATTTGGAGCTAAAATCCTACAGTGTTGGTTCAGTAGCAAATTAGGGTTTTGCTTTTCCGGAGTTCTGTCCAACCAAATGGTTTAAATTTGATTTCTAACTTCTATTTTGGAGAGGAGATCAATCCAGGCTTGGGCTCACTGAAAAATATTTATTCTGTGAGAAGCCCTAATTTCCGGCAGTAGTGTCAGGTCCAAAATTGAAAAACCTCATAATTGGATCTGCTTCGACAGAAAGATGCGCCCTAAGGAGGAGAGTTAATCCAACCTTCTTTTTCTGAAAATTTGTAGAGGAAGATCCACTAAGTAGGAAGCCCTAGTTTCCGCAGCTACACAGTGTTTCTTCTTAGGTTAGCTCTGATACGATGTTAGATTTTTATCATTAAGCTAGCAATACATTAGGATCTTTAACTGAGAGAATAACAAGCACAACAATCAAACACAAGATACAATGAACACAGTGTTTATCCTCAGGGAAACCATAAATGGTGAAAACCTCACAACTTCCTCAAAGATAGAATCAACACCAAAAGTAGAACCCAAAATAGTAAGTGATCTCTCGACAGCAATAACCTGCTTTCTATCTAGCCCCAGTCTCTTCTCTTTCCTCAACTATGTGCTACACTTGAGTGTGTATGAGAAGTGTGATAAATAGAGAGGCCAACGCTCTATTTTTACTAATTCTTGACTTGACTAAGCCCTATTAGGCCTGACCTCACTAGGAGAGTCTAATAACCCTAGTTCCCTGGAACTGCAGGAACTTTAACCCTTAACCAACAGGAGGGTTACCCATAATGACTTGACATGACTTGTTTACATTATAGATCTTCCCGATAGGAACATCAAGGCATGACATGACTCAAGTACATCCCAGAATAAACATCAGGTTACAATATATAAGAAATACAAGTGAAATACATTCCAAAGTTACATATACATCAACATCATGGAATTCAAAGTAACTCTTCTATCATAAGAGAATAATCTATGGGATGTCATCAAAGATGTAGTAACTACATTGACAAATACACAAGCTTTGGAAATTCACAAGAATAAAGAAGTTAAATCCAAAAGGATGATCGTGGATGCTATAAAGGAACATGCGATCCCTCATATATTGAAGCAGAATATAGGGAAGAATATGTTTGAGGCCTTTTTTAGCATAACAAGACATCGAACATAAACAGGAACATGATATTGCATAACAGACTTAAATATGTAGTGATGTCCAGATCACACGAATTCACCAGTTACTTGATGAAGGTCACATGGATTCATGATCAACTAGCAGTAGTTGGGGAAAAGGTTGAAGTTAAAAAGCTAGTGAATCGAGCACTGAATGGGTTTCCATCTTAATGGGAAGTGTTTGTCTATGGTTTTTGTGCTCAAGAGAATATTTGCTCACAAGAAAGATAGTGGGATGAATGTATCCAGAAATAGATTCGGATTGAGTTAAAGGCCAACAAAGCAAGAAGGAGCCAATGATGATGCCCTATTTGGTTGAACAAAGAAGGGAAAGAGTATACTCGGATTGAGTTAAAGGACAACACGCATGGAGGAGATAGTGACCATGTCCTATTTGGTCAAACAAAGAGGGAAGTGGAAAAGGACCCAGCAAGGGTAAGGTAAAGATTGAGGAGTCAACCTCACAGCAAGGGAAGGACTTGAGTAAAACCAAGTATTCCATATGTCATAAGCATGGACATTATGCATCATAGTTTCCAAACACCAGAGAAGAATAAGGGTAAAGTGAAGCAATAATAGCAATAGGTAGTAGACTCAGGTAAAGCTCAAATGAATGAATTTTCCTTTAGGTTCAAGAAATATTTTATGATGGCATCATGCCTTTCTTATAGCATGGTTCCGAAGAATGCTTGGTATGTGGACAATCAAGCATCTAGGCATATGACATCAACCTAGAAGTTATTTTCAAGTTTTAAAGAGCATCGAATAGCAAGAGTTGGTACGACTCCTCCTTTCCAACTTTAATTGAATAGCTCTTTATACTTTAATGATGTGTAGTTTGCTTCAAGTCTCCAAAAGAATTTTTTTCCAGTTCCAATAATGGAAGATAAAGGTTTTTCAATAGACTTCAAGAAATAACAAGTCCTTATAAGAACAAAGGATTCTGTCCCAAGATCAACTTGGGTGATCAAGTTTAGGGAAGCAAATTATATAGGTTACAAGGTTATATTGTTTAGTTCGTAGTGCATAACACATGTAATGTCCCGGTTTTGACCCCGTTACATTAGATGTATATGATGTATAAATTGTAAATGATCATGGTGTGGAGCTAAAGGCCAAGGCCCCACCATTGATCGGTTATGCTATGTTTGGGGATTTAAATTTGTCACCGATTGTATATCGGGGCATGCGGCATATATTATGTTGGTCATCATGTAAATATGCATCTATAATTAATTAAATGAACCCGACCAGCTACGATCGTGGCAAATAAATCAAAAGGGGCATGATTTTCACAAGGATAAGGGTGGGGGGAATTGTTAAACCTTGGCCAATGAGAGAAAAAAACCCAGGTGTCATCTTCCCTTGTTTAATTCCAACCACTTTCATTAAGAAAGGCTGTTGGTGGTTGAGGCAGTTAATGGTTTTTGGGAGTGGGGTGGCAGGACTGTCAGTCCTCACCCACATGCACACTCTACCCACGATTTTGCTATTCTTTCCCTCACATAGACATTCTCCTTCCTCTCCACGATTTGCTGAGCACCCACGCACTGCAAATTCGCGTCCTCCTGTTAGCTGTTCACCCTCACGCACTTTCCATTTGGCCGCTCACTGTTTTCACGCACAGGATTTTTCCTGGGTTTTACCCACGCGATTTTCTCCTGCAAATTCGCGTCCTCTCCATTGCTGTGCATTCTCACGCAGAGGGATTCCTTCCCATTTTTGGTCTTCACGCACAGGATTTTGCTGGATTTACCCACGCAGCAGTTTTCCTCTGCGGATTGGTGAATAGTGTGGCCATATCCTGTACTCACGGGACGATTGTGGGTTCTGCATTGTTGCTCATGCTCACCCACAGGCTGGGAGACTGTAATTTCTTCCCCAGCTCGGTCTGTATATGTTTTCTTGGTGATTTCGTTGCCCAGGACGGGATGTGTTTTCCCACGTTGTTGGTTGTGGTTGTTTTGGTCTTCCTTACATGCTAGGGGCTATTGTAAATTCTCCTGAGAGTCATTTTGGCCACGATAGGGCCAGTAATGACTCAGAAGTTGTTTTCTTGTTTAGGCTGTGACAGCTGACTTAGTTGCTTGTGTGCAATGGTTGGTCTTCGGACTGTGACAGGAGCAGGGATGTTGGCTTAGATTTGCTTGATAAACCTGGTGGCTGGAAACCACACAGACAGAGCTAGAGGGTTGGCCTTCTTCTCCATCACCCCTGAATAGCACTGGAAGGGAATGCAGGGCCTGAGGGACTGTGTAGCAGAGAAGGGACTGATTCCTTGTGTTGGGTGTGTTTAGGTGTCTTAGAGGTCAGGCTAGTTCTGGTGTAGGTGTTCTTGGCTCTGTAATGAGCTCACCAGCTTAGCAATTTGCCTTCTACAGCTCCTTGATGGCCTAATAAACCCAACTCTGTTGGCTTGGCTATGCTTGAGTATGCTTACCTATGAGTTAGCCTGCTAGTTCCCTTATTCCTTGGAGAATCATGCCCAGCTTGAGGGTGGCAGCGTTGCTGAGAGATTGAGGAGCACGCTGGCCTATGGTTGGGTGGAACCTTGCAGCGACGTAGCTGGTTGCGGAAGGAGATTTCATAAGATAAGTGATCTTGTTCATTTTACTTCTGCAACCTTATTTTCTGTCAATGATATGAAAATGATGAATATGTTAAAAGGAATGCTTGTGTGAATGCATGTTGATTCCGCTGTGCAAGATGAATAGTTATAGTTGTGCATGATAAACAACTTCGTTTATGCATGTTATACTGCAATGCATTTTCTTTCAGCATTTTGTTCTGCAAATTTTATGCCTGTACATGTTCATGGGGCTCTTAGCCCGAGTGGTTTAAGCTTGTAGTTGCGTCCTCTTTGTCGGTCGGAGGCATGGGGACATGACACCTCTTTTTCGGCCAGAGGCATTGGGACATGACAACACAAATAACTTGTGTGAGCTATGGCACAAGAGGATGGGGCACTTGTATCACAGTGCACAACCTACTTTGAGAAAGATTGTCATGGGTCTTCCAGAGTTCAACATTGAGCAATAAGTTGTATGCAAAGGATGCTTGTTTAGAAAGCTTTCCAAGGTTGCTTTCCCAAGCAACAAGAACAATTTTAAAGGGATTCTAGACCTAGTACATTCAAATGTGTGTGGATCATTGTCAATAGAATCAATCATAGGAAGCATGTACTGTGTTTCCTTCATTTATGATCTCTCTCGCAAAATTTGGATCAATTATATTAGGACTGAGGATGGAGCCTTAGCAATCTTTAGAAGTTAAACTCTAGTGGAGAAATAAACAACAAAGAAGATCAAAGTTTTGAGATCGAAAAATGGGTGTGAGTATACCTCCAATGCTTTCGAGGATTTTTTCAAGCATGCAAGAATCAAGAGGGAGTTCATTGTTATGCACAACCCATAGTAGAACGGGGTAGCAGAGTGGAAGAATCAATTCATCATGGAAATTGCTAAGGACGTGATACATGACCAAGATTTTCCAATGTTTCTCTGGACATAAGCATGCAACATAGTAGTCTACATTCAAAACAAGTGTCCTCACTAGATTTTGGAGAACAGGACACCAAAGGAAGAATTAATTGGTGTGAAGGAAGAGGTGCCCCATTTTTGCATCTTTGGTTTTCCAGTTTATATCTATATACAAGTTGAGAAGAGGACCAAGTTAGAGCACTCCAACAAGAAGTGCTTGTTTGTTGGTTACAATGAGTGTTTAAAGGCCTACAAGCTCTATATTTCAAGGGAGAGAAAGACAATTGTAAGTGAGGATGTAAATTCATAAAAAGACTTTGCGTCCATAAAGTCCCGTGACCCTATTCCAATGACAAAGGATGAGGAGCAATGAACTCTGAAGCTTGATCCAATGTCACCAACAACTTCTAGTTTAGGGTATAACAACGTTGAAGCATACAGGAGGAGCAACCAACTCTTGCCAGTTCTATCAAGAGATCTATATGATTCACTCAGACATTGAGGGATGCTCGAGAGCATGTTGAGATTCCTAGCAACACACTCAGGGAGAGCAAACATCTAAAGAAGTTCCAGACTATGTGGCATTAATGAGCAGCATCATAGATTCTGAGCCTTCCAATTTTCAAGAAGAAACTGACCCAACAAATTTGGAGGAATGCCATGGTTGAGGAGTACACCTCCATCATGAAGAATGATGTATGGAACATTATGCCTAGACTGAAGGGTAAATCAATAGTTACTTCCACATGGCTCTACAAGATCAAGCATGCGATAGATGGCAACATAGAGAAGTGCAAAGCAGGGTTTGTGAAAGAGTGTACTACGAGGAGACCAATGTTTTAAAACTCGAAGTCAAACTTCAAATCAATCAAGGGTCAACTCAAACTCAACCATGACTGAGAGTGTCACATCCCCATCCCTCTACTGGAGAGAGGACGCAACCTACTATAAATCCAGGCAAACTAGCCCCATTAACATGATATAAAATGCATGAATCTTAAAAACATACACATATGTATAAAACATGCAATCTACAGCAGAAGCATACACATTCAAGCATTCACATACATGTTGTTCATACTCATAAAATAAGCAGCATTCATCCTATTCAATCATTTAACATGTTCATGATAATTTACGAAGAAAATACAATTGCATAGTTAAATACAAGAATACTTATCTTGAGAAGAAGCTTCCCGCAACTAGCTATGTCACTGCAACGTTCCACCCAACCATAGGCCAGTGTGCTCCTTACTCTCTCAACATCACTTCCACCCCTGAGTTGGGCATGATTTCCAAGGGGAACTAGGGGACACAAACTTACACATAGCAAGGCCAAACAACTACTGTCAAGCCAATAACCTCATCCAAACACAGTTAGCCCACTAACAGATGGATTCTTGGACTTACTCATCCAAGCCAACACAGGGATGTACTACACAGTAAAATGCAAGTTCTGGGTATGAACCATAACAGTTTTGGCAACAAAACAAATTGCCAAGATGGGTGAAAATAGCCCCCTAACAGCAATTTGATTCCCAGGGACGTTTTGGCCCTAACGTGGCCAAAACAGACTCAACAACACCTAAGAAATCGTGGGTCTCTTCTCCCACTTTCAGTGCAACACAAAAACGGTTTGCCTCAGTCGGGTAATGAGGATAAACGATCAGCAAATCCATCAGACAAAGAGCCCAACTGTTGAGCTTTTCCCAATCAACTTCCCAAACATGGGAAAACTCCAGAACCTGCAAACACGTGAATGAGAAAAGCAGATTGCTCCCCAAATGGAAATCCCACATGAGGAAATAAAATGCCTGCGTGCATGAGGAAAAATGTGGCTGCCAGTGCGTGAGGGTGAGCTATGACTACCTTCGTGAGTGAAGAATGCATCTCTCTTCCTCCACGTGAGGGTAATGGATGAGAGGTCTCCCTTGGGAAAGTGTGTGGCCAAATTCTAACAACCCTGCCAAAATTGACAGTTTCCCATACTCCCCTTTCCCCAAGGCAATAACTGCCCAACTACTCCTTGGAGAGTTAAGTGGTTGGTTGAATAAGACAAGAAAGTAGTTGCCAACTCTTTTGGGTTCTTTTATTGGCATTTGGATTTTTCCTATTGGCCCAAGGTTTGAATACCGCCCCCCCTCGCCCCCTTATCCTTGGGAAATCATGCCCTCATCTCTTTAATGTTGCATTAACATAGCTAGTTGTGGGTATTTAATTAAATTACATATTTACATGATGTCCAAAATTATAATGTGGCGGTTAGCACAAAATACCATCGGCATCGATTGTAATCGCCGAAACATAAAATGATAAATCAATGGTGGGGCATTTTCCTTTAGCTCCATAGCATGATTAATTACAATATTTACATCATATATATTTAATGCAAATGAGGTCAAAACCAGGGGGTTACATTCCCCTCCCTCTTCAACAACACTGTCCTCAGTGCTCAACAAAACTGAACAAAAATGCTACCCTGGTGTTTCCAACTTATTTGTACCATATTTGGGTTACCTAAGGAGCCGCCATTTGAAAAACATGATAAATGTTTTTTTCCAGTGTATCAGATGATCCGCCTTTGTCCCTAGCCAGTTTTGGCTAGTCAGTATTTGTTTTGAGTAATTATGACCATGGCCCCGCGGGGTTTGTAATAAAATGTGCTAGTGGGGTGCTAGTGGGCCTAATGGTTAAGAGCATGTGTTTCCTCTTAGGAGGTCACAGGTTCAAATCCAGAGGGGGGTAGTGTATGTACACCTCTATAGACTTTAGCAGTTAAATCGCTGTGCAGAGGGGGGTCCCTTGTCCCACAAACAAGGGGGTCTCATACACCAATTTGGTGTCTCGCTTGGCGGTGACCTTAAAATAGATTATTATTATTATTATTATTATTGAGTGCTTCGGTCTCCTAAGACATAGAATTTCAACTAAGGTATTCGAGGGAGTTTTTTTCGCTTGACAATTATACTTTTCCTATAGCTAAGTGTAATTGACGAGGTTTTCTCCTGCTTCCTCCAAAGTTGGAATGCCCGATTTTGAATTTTGGGCCTTGGGGGGTTATTAGAGCCCAACTGAGTATGTATAAACCTACTAGAAATTATTAGAGTAGACTATGGTCATGTCCTAAGTCACTAGGACCCTCAGAAATAAAATCCATTTTTTTTTACCAAATGCGTCAAATTTTGGATTTTTTAATTTTTTATTTTTCCTAAGTTTTTAATTAAATTTTTCCATAATTTAAATGGAAATTTTAATTTTGTAATAAGTCAGTCATCCGGAACCTTAATTCAGTGATTGAAGGCTCTAACCTTAAGCCAAAAATCATTCATGATCAACCAGCGAGCTATCTCCAAGTTTCAGAAGTTCATTCAGCCTCATAATTAATAATTTCTCAAAAAAGTCATTTACCGAGAAATTATTAATTAAAATATTAAAAATGGATATTTTGGAGAAAATAAAAAACTCTCCATAATTAACCAAATTGAATAAAATAAAAGGCTAAATGACATGGCATTGGTCATTTATGATGATTCAACTTGGCACAATCCTCTTTAGTCAACAATCGGAGAGCACTAAAGGTACATTCAGTTAGCAGACTTGTCATCTCTAGCTAAACTCGTGAATTTGGTGATTTGGAAGGCTGTGATTGGTCGGGTGATCATTACAAAGATGGAAAATAAATGCAAAAGGTGTTTGGTGCAAACCCTAAGGGTTTTGGCACCTATCATTACCAATCCACACTCTTCAGGGTCTCATGCCTCCATCCAATGCTCACATCCCTCTCTCCTTGATAGTTGCGCCCTCACACGTGTGGGATTTTCAGTGGTGAGTTTGTGAAGTTTATGGTTGGGAATGGGGGATCCTTGCCTAGGTGGAGGCCACCCCTCACTCACACCAACTATTTCTTAGGTCTGGGCTCTCAGTTATGTGCCGAGCCGGTTAGGTTATGGGATTTGGTTTTAGGGTTTTAGCTTGCTCTCTTTGTATAAATAGAGGCTCTTTCAACTCTATCAGGGTGGATGATTGATGTAGAGAACCTATGGTGAAATATTGTAATTCTTGTTGCTCTCATGCAACCTATTTTAATAAAGAAAGGCTTTGGAGGCTCATGTTGTGTAGATCTTGGATGCATATGTTCCAGTTAATGAGGTGATATTATTTCAATTTATTTGCTTTTGCTAATTTGTGGGTATTAATAAATGCTTTAGAGGGATTATAAAATCACGTAAGAATAGGTATTTGTAGCTTTCAAGTTACCTATTTATTTCATTTGCTTCCAGAAATCTAAAAGAGCATTGTTTTATTCAGTTATATTTCATGCTTTTGTGATTTCATTTAGTAAATAATACATGATTTAATCCCCATTTTGGCAAGTGTATAAGTCTTTTTCTGAATATCATTTCACCGCACCAAGTAAAAGGTTGATCTAAGTTGCATCTCCTTTTCTTGGAGCCAAGCATACGTTTCTAGCAGCTGCATGCTATTCGGGATCCAGGGTGGTTTCAAAGATTCAATATCCAAGTGGTTTTATCTCCTTTATTCACCCTAAAATTAAATTTTTCAATTTTTCCACTTTATGTTTGCAAGTAAAAATCTGATCTATAAGGCTAATCATTTGCATCTTACTTGCTCTCATTTCTAGATCTAGGAAGTGTCAAATTTTTGCATTTTACTTAGATCTAGTTAGTACTTGAAGTAGCATAAAAAATTCCTATCTTTGCTTAAGTACTAAGTGTAATTTTTCCATGTATTGTACTGTCTAATCCACCATTTTGCAGAAAAATAGATCGCTGGTTTTTCTTTTTTCATGACAGGTTAGGCGGAAATGTTGGCAAAAAATTAAAGATACAAGCTCCAAGAAACATTCATTTTTCCCCCTTCTTCATCCCCCTTCTCCAGGTTGCCTTGAATACATTCTCAAGACCACAAAAGGACTCCAAACTTCAAGAGATTTGTAAAAAATAATAAATATAAAGTGGGATTAAGGCTCCCATGTCCCTCTTCCCCCATTTGGGGGAAGCTTGTATCGCCTCTTTCTTTTTTCATGTTTTTTTTTGCTTAATAAATTTGCTAAAGTAGAATAGGATAGAATAGTTTCAATTTTTAGAATTTTTTCTTTTCATTGAAGTTAGATAGAAAACTTGATTAGTCCATTACTTAGTTAGTTCAAAGTTTTATTTACTTTCTTTGATATACTATTGCAAAACCTCAAAGATATCAAAATCTCTTGAATCTCACCATAAGGTGGATCAAGAGTGCTCTCTGTCGGAGAGTTTGTTTAACTGTCTTTCTTTTATTAATTTTTATGCACTTTAATTTTTTCAATTATTAATTAGTCTCTAAAGTCTCTTGAACTTGTCGTAATCCAAATCAAGAGCACTCTCTATCTGAAAGCATTCCCACTACATACCCTTGCATCAAGCATATAGTTTAGCTAAGTCTCTTGAATTGTTGTCATAAGACAAATTCAAGAGCGCTCTTTGTCAGAGAGTTTTAATTAATTTACTTAATAAAATTCTCGAACTCACATTCCCCACTTAATTAATTTATCTCGTTGATTCCCTTTCCTGAGTATGCTCTGACCGACTTAAAAATTGGAGTACCAAGAAACGACATTGGATTGTTAATATTGCAAGACTCATCTTAATAAAAAAATTCCCCGTAACCAATGCACTAGCATTGTAGAAAATTTCCTAATTTTTTCTTAGCAAAGGCGCCAGAACTCCCCACTGTCTATAGTCTCAGCTAGCTAGTCAATCTTCACAATACCAGCCTGAGATACTAGGCGAGCCGTCATGTCTCCAATGAATTAACTTGGAATATTTTCCCGGCTATTGAAACCTATCATTGAAGCCCTAAACAAGACCATTTAAAACAATTAAAATATACCAAGAGCACTTACACATCATTACATCCACTAGCTTTATTTCAGGACTTGGTTTTATTTCTTAAAGCATTGCAGAGCTTTGACTCCATAAAGGAATTGGTCTATTAATCTATGTGTGATTGTTACATCTGGATCACTTGTCTTTAGCTTATTTAAATATGTATCTGTGAATGCATCTTTATCTTATAAAGTTTTGATATATTTTTCATCTTTTAATCTAGTGCAGCAACGTGGATTGTTTTTTTCTTATGCTTGAAATTCATAATTATAACCATTTCTAATCACAATAACTCCTAAACAACACCCATCCACATCCAAACATCAAAAACTGAACTTAAACATTGAGCCATAGGAAAATCTTTGTTAGGTACTACCCCCTGGCTCCGTTAGGAGTTAGCCTAAATGGAGGAGTTAGGATTAGGTGACAATACCTGGCTTTGTGCTTGCCACCAAGGTCACACCTCTGCCAGTTTCCTAAGTGAGGAAACAACTTTCGAAAGATTTATGTTGCTGGTGTGCAATCGTAAGACAACACTTGGCACTAACTCAATGCTCTGCAAATTAAACAAAAATGGATGTGCCAATTGTATGGCATCCTCCAGGTCCCATGTAGCCTCATCGAGATCGTGGTGCTCATTCTGCATTTTCACTTGTCCAATGGTACGATCTAGAACTCCTCCTTGGTCCCACTACGTGGTTGTCTTGTGTATGGACTCCTCCAAGTCCTTTATTGCATGCATTAGTACACACCAAAAAATCTTTTTCCAGTCTTGGAGAATCCTTATCAACAACTTGGAACATCTCCAATGTCTTTGGCATCTAGTAATACCTATGCTCAAACCTGAAGCTATGTGTTAATTCCCATGTTAGTATTCACAAGATTTTCCCAAATCATATATGAATTACATGCACATGTATATCGACATAAAATCAACAAGAAGTTGCCAAGTTAACCAAATACTTATCTTCCTAAATATCTTCTTTTGGTTCCACAAGTGTCTGACTAGGCTTAATACAACCATGGAATTCACAACCCTACCCCACCCCACACCCGAGTGTGCTTTAAAGGGTAGCCAAATTTCTGTAGGCCTCAGATCACTTGAAAATATCTTTCAACTAAGATTTGACAGCTCTTCTTCAAATCCTAAGGCTCCCTCTAGGTTCTCACCAAGCTCAATGCCCCCTTTCCGAACACAACAACAAATTCATTCACATGTCAGATTCATTCCTATAAGGTGCAATCTATAATAAGATTTTCAAAACCATGGCTGCATCATATGTTCATGTATATTTGCATAAAATCAACAACAACAGAAGTTTGATAAGTAAACCAAATACTTATATGTATAGCATCTCTCAACCGAGATCTGATAGCCCTTCTCTAGAGCCCAACACCTCTCTAGCTGCTTAATGGAAGCTCTGCTTAAGGCTCAACACTTCATCCCAATGCTTACCAATGCTCATGCATGTAGCACCTCTCAACCAAGATCAGGTAGCATTGCCCTAGAGCCTAACAATTCTTTGGGTGCTTAATGGCAGCTCCAGCTTAAGAGACTAGCACCTCCTCCAGTGCTCGCCAATCTTAGTGAGTTTCTTTCCAAATATCTAAATGAATCAACTCACTTGTTAGATTCACTTATATAAGATGCAACCTTTAATAATATTTTCCAAAATACTGACTGCATCATATGCATATGTGTAATTACAGAAAATCAACAAGGATTTTCCAAGTAATCAAATACTTATCTGCATAGAATCTCTCAACCGAGATTTGGTCATCTCCTTGGGTGCTTAATGACAGCTCTTGACGTAAGGGCCTAGCGCCTCCTCCAGGTGCTTACCAATGCTCAGGAACTTCCCTTTTGGACATCATAATACCTAGGGGTTATTCTCTTCACGGAGGCCCCACTCTTGTGACAGTCCCCTTACGATGTGAATGTGTGCAGAGATAATTCTAACCAAATGTCTTACACCCTAGGCATCCCCAGTGATGTATACCGGTGCGTAGATTGCAGGGGAGTTGAAGCTATGTACTCTTGTACATCCTTCCAGAGGAGTCATATTTCTCAAACGCACCCTCCCGAGAGCTATGTACTCGAAGGAGGACCACCATCATCTCACCTTCGTTACATACAAGCATGCAGTTTATATGAGATGCCATTATAAAAATAATTGCAATTATAGGTTTTCAAACCTATCCCAAACACGTCCCTCCGAGAAGCCATGTATCCAAGTACATCTTTCTGAGGAGCCATGTACATCCACTACATATTTTCATCATCTTACCTGCGTTACATACAAGCAGGAAGTTTATATGAGGCGTCATTATAAAAATAATTGCAATTATAGGTTTTCAAACCTATTCCAGGCACATCCCTCCAAGAAGCTATGTATCCAAGTACATCCTTTCGAGGAGCCATGTACAACTAGTACATGTTTTCATCATCTCACCTACGTTACATACAAGCATGCAGTTCACATGAGATGTCATCATAAAAATTTAATCATAGATTTTGAAATCTATTTCAAGCTTGGATACATTTCCAATTATCAAATGATTAATAACATTGATAGTCAAATCCAAAATTTGAATTCACATTTCTGCTTCCCATAGAAATTGGATTTTTTAATCATGAGATCGTCCTCATATTGTTTGTTTTTTGCAAGTGGGGAGTACTCATCCCTAAATTACACATGCTGCCCAAAACCTAGGCATTCACATACAACATGTCATCTTGACACCATTTTAGATCAGCCAAATATTTAATAATATACAATTAAAAACCAAATTTAAAATCTGATGTTCAAAATCTATTCTGTTCAAAAGTTAGATTGCAGACCTGAGATCCTTCTCATAGCACATGGTAGTTTCCTGCCTTGGTTTCAGTGGGTACAACCAGACTGCTTTGCTGAAAACTCTACCTGTAGTCTTCAGAAAAGGCCATTTCCTCACGGAACTACAAGTTCACATGCAGGATTCTTCATCCTATACATAGACTCAGCTTTACCTGCAAAATATCCTTCAGTGAACCTCCTGTAGTATCCTGCAAGCCCCACAAAAGATCGTATATCTATTAGCTTTCCTGGAGGAGGCCAACTCATCATGGCCTCAATCTTTTCAGGGTCTACAAATATTCGTGGGTAGAATCCATCTTGATCATTCTGCTTTATCATCTTCTTCATTCATGAAATCATCATTTCTTATCCAAATGATAAGATGAATAAGAGGTTCTTCAAGAATTGAGTTTTTCATATTCCTCATCACTTGAGGGATCTTCTTTGAATGGTGAGAGCTTGATCTTCAATTGCTCCCATCTTCTTCTTCTCTTCTTATTAGTCGAGCTGAAACTAATCACTTACATCTGGCATACATTCTTCACATGAATGAATCCCATGATCCTAGGAGGCCATTCAAGGGTGGCTATCACCACTTCTGCATACTTCTTCTACTGCTTCAAGTTGTTCTGCATTCTGGATCTTCACATTCTTCAACTGTTTTCTCAAAGCCATCTTTTGATTTAAGTTCTTATCTTCAAATAGCTTGATCAAGGAATCAAACATCTTCGGTGTCTTTAGGGAAGACACTTGTGGTATAAGTTGATCCGTGATTGAATCAACAATGATCTTCTTGGCCTTGATCAAGTTCTTCTTGTGTAAGGCTTTGAACCTCATCTTTGTATGGAACTTGAACCTCTCTACTCATGTAGGTGTACAATTCATTTTCTTCAAAGAGATAAAATACTTCCATGCTTGGAAGTTGTCAACTTTACCAAGCTTATCATCAAGTTGATGTGATATATCACTTTGAAATGAGATCCTCAAATGCAAATAGCAAAAGATTAGATCTTACCGATTTGAGGTGTCCGTCCTGCTTCTAGAGCTGGTTGATCTAG
The DNA here is from genome assembly GCA_001517045.1 of Pseudotsuga menziesii. Lineage (NCBI taxonomy): Eukaryota > Viridiplantae > Streptophyta > Pinopsida > Pinales > Pinaceae > Pseudotsuga > Pseudotsuga menziesii. Next base: position 70,668 of record LPNX010900604.1, read on the forward strand.
GGCTTGTCAGAGAAACCATAATTTTCAAAACTTGGAATCTTTCATATCTGATTGGATAGAAAGATATATCTCTTCAAATGGAGCCGTCCAATGTACTTCTTTTCTGAAAACAGTGGAGGGAAGCTCCCAGAACAGGAAGCCCTAGTTTTCCAATTTCTTCTGCAGAAATGCCTGCCACTGTTTCTGTTATATCTTCAAAATTACGGCTGATTTATGTCTAAAATTTTGCACTGAGGTAACATCTTATGTCCCTGATCCAACACCATAGGTTTCATCAAAATTTGTTTCACCAATTTGTATTTATGATCCTTTTCCCAAGGTGACCTGTTACAGGACTGTTCAGAACAGCTAAGTTGTACGGCCTGCCATGTGTCACTGTTTCATCTTCTAGTTCTAAACTTCAGACCACAAAAATTAAAGTTCGTGATTTTTTTGGAACATCTTCAGGAATTCCATTTGAATATTTGTAGCCCAGGCTACAGTAGTTCTTCCCAGGTGTCCTGTTTATGGATGAATTATGGAAGAGGCTAGAACCCTAACTTGGACACAGTGTACATCAGGATTTTATCTGCGGCCTCTACAATTTTCCGCTCCTGAGCCTTCACCAATATCATAATATAACGAAAGCACCAAAACTTAGCAGTTTTAGTATTTAGGGTTTTTCTAGCTCGGTGTCAAACTAGGGTTTGACTTTCCTGGAGTTTCACCCAACCAAAAATATTGATCCAGGTCTCTAAACTTCGATTTTGATTAGGAGAGAAATCCTATGCTAGGCTCACTCAAAAATTCCTCTTCTGCAAGAAGCCCTAATTTCCTGCACCGAAAACTGAAAATGCTCAGAATCAAATTCCGCTTCGACAGAAAGATGTGCCCTTCAATGGAGAGTCAGCCTAGCCTTCTTTTGCTGATCGATTGTGGAGAGAGAACCAAAAATTAAGAAGCCCTAGCTTTTGTAGCTGCACAATGTCTTCTTTCAGGGTGGCTCTGATACCATGTTAAATTTTCATATGCTTAACTAAGACATTAGTATTTCATTTCATTTTCATAACAAAAGCATATAAATAGGATCACTGAAAGATAGACAAGCATAACCATACAAAAGGAACACAAAGATTTATCCTGGGAAAACCCTAAAGGGAAAAACCTAGCAAAAGCTTCCTCAATACCTCAATATAGATGTCCCCAAAAATATAAAAGATAAAACCAACAAGGAGATCAAAGCCTGATCCTCCTCCTTCTCCAGCTACTTCTCTTCTCCACTAATGCACTACACAAGTGAGAGTGTGTGCTCCAAATGAGGAGAGATACACCTCTATTTATATTCATTCGTTCACTTCAATTAACTCATTCAACATGTAGGCTCGAGTTAATCATGTAGGCTCGATTTAATCATGTAGGCTCGAGTTACACATGTAGGCTCAAGTAACCACACTGGGGTGCTAATGATCCACCTTTACAATTTAGAGGGGACAACCTCATGACTCTTATTAGTTCTTCCGATTAGAAGCATCGGGGTACAAGATAATACAAGTGGTTCTCCTGATTGGACCATCGGGGACCACAAAAGATACATATAGAATATTCTTCAAAGTTACATTATTTCAACACTGCCCCTTAACGAGAAGGGTATTCTACAACAACAACAATAGTAGGAGAGAGATTGAGGACATCATCCACATCATCAGGGTAACACATCTATAAATCATTGGAAGCTTTTCAACATTATGTAGTCTTCATCTTCAATCTTCAGTCTTCATCATCATTAATACTTTGACTGCTTCAATCAGCAACATCTTCAGCACTTTGACCTTTCAATCAACAACATCATCTTTAGCACTTTGACCTTTCGATCAGCAACATCATCTTCATCACCTTGACCTTTCGATCAGCATCATCTTTAGCACTTTGACCTTTCAATCAGCAACATCATCTTCAACACTTTGTCCTTTTGATCAGCAACATCATCTTCAGCACTTTGACCTCTCGATCAACAACAACATCATTATCATACTCTGATCTTTTGATTAGGAACATCATCATCATCATACTCTGATCTTTCAATCAGGAACATCATCATCATCATACTCTGATCTTTCAATCAGAAACATCATCATGAAAACATCATCATCATCAAAACATCATTATTATCAAAACATCAACATCATCAAAACATCAACATCATCATCATCAAAACATCAACATGATCCTTCCTTTCGGAATTACGGGATCAACATGTATGTGGTACTCAAACGATCCTTCCTGTCAGAATTACAGGATTTAGGTCTTTACGGAGTTACTAACGATCCTTCCTTTCAGAATTACGGGATCAACACATCTGTGGAACTCAGACAATATTTCCTATTGGAATTATGGGATCAAATCAATGATCCTTCCTTTCAGAATTACAGGATTTAGGTCTTTACGGAGTTACTAACGATCCTTCCTTTCGGAATTATGGGATCAACACAGTTGTGGAACTCAGACAATCCTTCCTGTTGGAATTATGGGATCAAGTCTTTACGGAGATACCAATGATCCTTCCTTTCGGAATTACAGGATTTAGGTCTTTACAGAGTTACTAACGATCCTTCTTTTCGGAATTATGGGATTTAGGTCTTTACAAAGTTACTAACGATCCTTCCTTTCAGAATTACGGGATCAACACATTTGTGGAACTCAGACAATCCTTCCTATTGGAATTACAGGATCAACACATCTGTGGAACTCAGACAATCCTTCCTATTGGAATTACAGGATCAACACATCTGTGGAACTCAGACAATCCTTCCTATTGGAATTACGGGATCAATTCAATGATCCTTCCTTTCGTAATTATGGGATTTAGGTCTTTACAGAGTTACTAACGATCCTTCCTTTCAGAATTACGGGATCAACACAGATGTGGAACTCAGACAATCCTTCCTATTGGAATTACGGGATCAATTCAATGATCCTTCCTTTCGGAATTACGAGATTTACGTCTTTACGGAGTTACTAATGATCCTTCCTTTCGGAATTACAGGATCAACATAGATGTGGAACTCAGACAATCCTTCCTCTAGGAATTACGGGATAAACACACGTTCTCAAGTACCAAAGTCATAGGATCCGTTCTAAACTGAAGTTCATGGATGATACAATCCTACCATCTTCTCGATGACCGAAGTTCACCGGATCACTTCTGGACATATATCCCAGGATGATACAATCCCTCTTCATTCTCAAAGACCAAGGTCTCTGGATCACTTTAGAGCAAGTTCCCAGGGATGATACAATCCCACTTCATTCTCGAAGACCGAGGTCTCAGGATCACTTTAGGGCAAGTGTCCAAGGATGATACAATCCCACTGCAACATCACTAGTCCCCCTTTCGGGGAAGGTCTTTCTAAACTACACCAAGCTTGTCTCGAAAGTGTTCGAACTTTACCCGAGACAGAGGCTTTATCAGCACATCATCATCTAAACCATCTTCATCTACATCTTTAGTATGTGAATACTAAACTATCACCATCTGTATCTCCAATATGTGAGTACTGAAAGCATCATCAGGTCACCATCATCTGCATCTACAGTATGTAAATACTGAAACATCATCATCTCTATATTTAGTATATAAATACTGAATCACCATCATCTGAAACATCATCATCTGCATCTTTATCTTGAATGTAGAAATACCGGATTTCTATGTGTTATGATGGAACACAAGGTTCTATGTTATCACAACTCTCGCTATCACATAGAATCAATGTAGTATCCATCTTCAGTTTAAAGAGAGCCGATATTAGCTTCTGAAGCCATATGGCTTCACAACTTAGCAGAGCAATCTGCTATGTATTCTACTTCAGCCATGCTACGAGAAACACTAGACTGTTTCCTGCTAAACCATGAACTCATAGCAGACCCCAAACAAAAGCATCTACCTAATGTGCTTTTCCTGTCTAAGATACTTCCAGCCCAATCTGCATCTATGTAGCCATACAATCTATACTCATGGCTACCGTCATAATATAAACCAAATTCTATAGTCCCTTTCAGATATCTCATCACATGTTTTGCAATTACTAGGTGAACCCGTCTTGGTTTAACAAGATATTGATTTAAGGTGTTCATAGCAAAAAAAATGTCTGGTCGGGTATTTGTTAAGTACATCAATGACCCAATGATCTGTCTGTAATGAGTCATATCCACTAACTCTGATGAGTCATCAGCTAACAGCTTCAGGTTGGAGTCCATGGGTGTGGCCATGACTTTGCATTCCAACATATTGAATCTCTTCAATATCTCTACCGCATACTTTCCCTAGTTGAGAAATATTTCTTTTGAACTTTGCCATACTTCTAGACCTAGGAAATAATGCATTAACCATGTTTCTCATTTCCTATCAAGGATAAGTCATCCACATATAATAACAGGATGACAAGTTCATCTTCTACAACCTTGAGATAAAGGTTAGGATCAGCTTTAATCTTGGTAAATCCCATGCTCGACAAGAAACTATCTATTCTTCCATACCAAGCTCTGGGAGCTTACTTCAGGCCATAGAGGGCCTTCTTCAACTTGCATACGTGATTCCATCTGGCTTCAACTTCAAATCCTCATGACTATTCGATGTAAAACTCTTTATCAATCATACCATTAAGGAAGGCTTGTTTTTACTTCACCATGGAAGAAACTACCATGATAGTTCTGAAGGAAGTGTACCTTGCTTCCTGGAGTAAGTGTCTCTTCAGGATTAATTCCCTCTTTCTGAAAGAAACCTCTGGCCATAAATCTTGCTTTATACTTCTCGATACTTCCATCAGTTGCATGCTCTGTTTTGTATATCCATTTGGAGGATACCATACTCTTTCCTTCTCGTTTGGGAACTATATCCCATACATCATTCTAGTATTCTTTCATCATAACATCTTCCATGAGTTCATCTTGTCAAATCATCAACATATCCTAGTCTTCTGCATTCAAATTTGAAGGTTGGAACCCACTTTACTCTTGGTAAAGTCTCGATCCATCAAGAAGCTGTCCACCATGTCGTGCCGTGTCAAACTCAGATATCTTCTGTAGTCACTCCCCCTGAAGTGGAGTATTATCTTCCTTCTTCATTCTGTATAGGTGGTTCTATGCTTGATATATACTGGTCAATAGAGTATGTCATGTCATAGTCTATTCTTTCTGAGGCAAATCACGAACCTTTCTTTGTACACTTGTTCTTGTAGATCCATATGGAGGATACTATGACTTCCCTTTATGTCTTGAAATCATATCCTATACATCATTCCCCATGATCAATTGTTATTCTTTGATCATAGTTTCTTTCATTGCATTCTTTTCTTCATCTTGAGTTATCTCTCATACCCATGGTGGTCTTCATCCTTTGAGGTGGATCTACCACTCTCTGAAGCTCTTTCTTTCGTCATGGTGTCTCTGACCCTGGGAGCTTCAGATTCATTTTTATTGAATTGTCATCACTTGTTCTTTGGAACAAGTCTCATCCTTCTTTTCTTGTAGGAGGTTGTACAGGACCTTTCCTAGAATTCAAGTGCACCAGTTGCATGGTTAGAACTATTTCATAAAACATATGCATAATGACAAATTCTTATGCATCATGCAACTATTTAGCCAATACAACATTCATCCATATCTCACAGAAACTTTCTAGATGCCTTCCATCTCTACCATGACATCATTGAGATTGTGCACTATTCCAATATGTCAGCAAAGAGGTTTGATAAGTAGCACTGGAGAGTTGTATAGCACCATGAGCTACTTACCCATCACATGTATATTAATAGTATTAATGTAAACAATCTATCATGCATAACACATCAACTGAATACAATCAAATGTATAACAAAACAATATCATGAAATGGCAATTGAATACTTATCTTTTATTTGTTTCATGGGTAGACTCCATATTGATCATTCTGCTTTATCATCTTCTTCATTCATGAAATCATCATTTCTTATCCAAATGATAATATGAATAAGAGGTTCTTCAAGAATTGAGTTTTTCATATTCCTCATCACTTGAGGGATGTTCTTTGAATGGTGAGAGCTTGATCTTCAATTGCTCCCATCTTCTTCTTCTCTTCTTATTAGTCGATCTGAAAGTAATCACTTACTTCTGGCATACATTCTTCACATGAATGAATCCCATGATCCTGGGAGGCCATTCAAGGGTGTTTATCACCACTTCTGCATACTTCTTCTTCTACCACTTCAAGTTGTTCTGCATTCTGGATCTTCACATTCTTCAATTGTTTTCTCAAAGCCATCTTCTGATTTAAGTTCTTATCTTCAAATAGCTTGATCAAGGAATCAAACATATTCGGTGTCTTTAGGGAAGACACTTGTGGTATAATTTGATCCATGATTGAATCAACAATGATCTTCTTGGCCTTGATCAAGTTCTTCTTGTGTAAGGCTTTGAGCCTCATCGTCGTATGAAACTGGAACCTCTCTACTCATGTAGGTGTCCAATTCATTTTGTTCAGAGAGATGAAATACTTCCATGCTTGGAAGTTGTCAAATTTACCAAGCTTATCATCAAGTTTATGTGAAATATCACTTTGAAATGAGAGCCTCAAATGCAAATAGCAAAATATTATATCTTACCGATTTGAGGTGTCTGTCTTGCTTCCAGAGCTGGTTGATCTAGGGCTTGTCAGAGAAACCCTAATTTTCAAAACTTGGAATATTCTAGTTCTGATTATATAGAAAGATATATATCTTCAAATGGAGCTTTCCAATGTACTCCTTTTCTAAAAACAGTGGAGGGAAGCTCCCGGAACAGGAAGCCCTAGTTTTCCAATTTCTTCTGCAGAAATTCCTGTCACAGTTTCTGTGATAGCTCCGAAATTACGACTGAATTATGTCTAAAATTTCACACTGAGGTAACCTCATATGTATCTGATCCAACACCATAGGTTTCATCAAAATTTATTTCACCAATTTGTATTTATGATCCTTTTCCCAAGGTGACCTGTTACAGGATTGTTTAGAACAACTAAGTTGTATGGCTTGCCACGTGTCACTGTTTCATCTTCTGGTTCTGAACTTCAAACCATAGAAATCAAAGTCTGTGATTTTTCTGGAACATCCTCAGAAATTCCATTTGGATCTCTGTAGCCCATGCCACAGCAGTTCTCCCCAGGTGTCATGTTTATGGATGAATTCTAGAAGAGGCTAGAACCCTAACTTGGAGGGATCATATCTCCAATAATATAGAGAATATAAGGCTAGAATTTGGACACAGTGTACATCAGGATTGTATCTGCCTCCTCTATAACTTTCATCTCCTGAGCCTTCACCAATATCAGAATATAATGAACATGCCAAAACTTAGTAGTTTTAGTATTTAGGGTTTTTCTAGCTCGGGGTCAAACTAGGGTTTGACTTTCCTGGAGTTTCACCCAACCAAAAATATTGATCCAAGTCTCTAAAATTTGGTTTTTATTAGGAGATAAATTCTATGCTGGGCTCACTCAAAAATTCCTCTTCTGCAAGAAGCCCTAATTTCCTGCAATGAAAACTGAAAATGCTCGGAATCGAATTCCGCTTCGACAGAAAGATGCACCCTTCAATGGAGAGTCAGCCTAGCCTTCTTTTGTTGATCAATTGTGGAGAGATAACCAAAAGGTAAGAAGCCCTAGTTTCTATAGCTACACAATGTCTTCTTTCAGGGTGGCTCTGATACCATGTTCAATTTTCATATGCTTAACTAAGACATTAGTATTTCATTTCATTTTCATAACAAAAGCATATAAATAGGATCACTGAAAGATAGACAAGCACAACCATACAAAAGGAACACAAAGATTTATCCTGGGAAAACCCTAAAGGGAAAAACCCAGCAAAAGATTCCTCAATATAGATGTCCCCAAAAAGACAAAAGATGAAACCAGCAAGGAGATTAAAGTCTGATCCTCCTCCTTCTCCAGCTACTTCTCTTCTCCACTAATGCGCTACACAAGTGAGAGTGTGTGCTCCAAATGAGGAGGGCTACACCTCTATTTATATTCATCTTTTCACTTCAATTAACTCATCCAACATGTAGGCTCGAGTTAATCATGTAGGCTCAAGTTACACATGTAGGCTCAAGTAACCACATTGGGGTGCTAATGACCCACCTTTACAATTTAGAGGGGACAACCTCACGACTCTTTTTAGTTCTTCTGATTAGAAGCATTGGGGTACAAGATAATACAAGTGGTTCTCCCGATAGTACCATCAGGGACCACAAAAGATACATATAGAATATTCTTTTAAGTTATAATATTTCAACATGTCCCTCACAGTGACTTTGCTCATCTACCCATAATCAATACACAACCAGAGTGTACTATCTTTCTTTCTCACAAACAGAAATGGTGTTCCCCAAGGAGACACACTTGGTCTAAGGTAATTCCTTTCCAACAAATCTTGTAACTTCATGTTTAGCTATAACAGTTCTAGTCCGTTCATCCTACAGGATGTATGGGACACTAGTGTTGCTCCAGGCACAAGCTCAAAAGTAAAATTAATGTTACTCCTTGGAGGAAGCCTTGGAATTTCATCTGGAACAACATTTTTGAATTCCTGTAGCATATGAAAGCCCTCCAACCTAGGATCATCATACTCTGCTGCCTCCAAAACATGAGTCGCATCCACTCTACAACCTTTCCCATAGAACTTCTTCAGCTGCATTGCTAAAGACTTCCTTCTAGAGATCACTTTTGGAATTCCTTTCACAACCCTTGGGTTTCCTTCTTCATCCAAGCACTTGAAAGTCTTGTTGTAACAATCAAGCTTTTCTCTATGTGCTTCCAACCAATACATTCCAATAAGGACATCATATGATCCAAGTGGTAGAATATTCAGATATGCACAGGTGAGTGACAAATCCATGACCAATGGAAATTTCATTACCACCTCACAGCTGACATCCTTCTGGATTCCAGTGGCTAGTTGGACTAACCATGATCTTCTATGTTTTGATTTCCTCAAAGTGCACATCTCAATAATTCTAGGGGTGATATAGTTGTGAGTCAATCTAGGGTCAATCAAAACAGAAACAGTCTGTTCAACAATCTCACCCTCAACTTCCACCACAATTGAGTTCTGACCTTCCTTGTGGTCTACTAACACTGCACAATTTTTAGGAATGATCCCTACTTCTTAACCCATAGTTTCAAATTCTTGGGTACTAGGGACTTGACCCTCATTTCTATTCTCAAGTGGACAATACCTGCACAGATGGGGTCCTTCACATCCCCAACATTTGAGAGGTTCTTTTGGATTTTTCCTCATCACTCTGGTCGGATCAATCACAGCTTGTGATGGCTTCCTTTGCTGCTTTGGGAGGTGGGGAGGTTTGAAACGTTTCTTCCTTGGGTTAAACTTCTCATTATTCTCATGGGAACTTCTCCTACTCCCTTCTACCTCTGTTAACTCATGCCCATATTTTATCTTCCTTTGGAGATATTCCCAACTCTGTAGCATGGTTGTAGTCAACTGGTTTTGCTCTACCAAAGCCTTGACCAACCTCTTATTTTCTTCTTCACAATCCTGCAACTCTGCCCTCGAGCTTCTTATGGTAGTTGCAGCATCTGGGGAACTCTCTTGTTCCCTCTTCCCAACAGCTTCATTTCCATGACCTTGGGCATTGTAAGTTGGCCTTGCATACCCTTCCCCATGTGGAAAAATCAGGCGCAAATGGGTTCCTCCACATCTCCAGCATTGGAGTGGCTTTCTGCCCTCTTGTGAGTCTCTTAGATTTTCCCCAATGGCATCTTTCCCGTGTCCATAGGGATCCTAGGCATCATCCATGCTGTTAATTTTCTTGGCGTTGATATTATTTGACCTCCTTGGTTGAACCAAGATCAACTCTTCAATCTGTAGTATGACTCTGCAAAATGTGTTAACAGCATCATTTGTTAGTCAATCTCAGAAATTCAAATTGCAAGCATGAATGGTCAATGTGCTTTTCATCGGGTTGGCTAATGTTTAGCAATTCTGCTAATTAGCACTTCTTCTGGTTGCATTTCCCTTTCTGCAATAACAACTATTTTAGGGGGACGACAAGAGTCAAGGGGGGTGGGTTGAGGGCAGCGCCCTTGTTTTTTTTTTTGTAAATCTTTTTTTTTCACGCAATCTGGCACATAAGATCGCTGCTATTTTTCACCTTTATGGTCCCTGTAAATCCCACTGAAAATCTGCTAAAATTCTTTATTTCAGAGCAAATCATCTTTTCCACCCGATCGTAAAACTCATCGAAGCTTTTTCATCTGTCGGCTTGACTCACATTTTCCCTTCCGATGCGTCAGCAAAACTCATAATTTTTTTCCAATCGAAAAAACTCGTCTTTTCCTTACAATGTGTTAGCAGAACTCACCGAGTTCATCCTATGTATCGGCAAGCTTGCCCTTTTCTTTCCAATCAGAAAACTCATCAAACTTTTCTGACGTATTGGAAAAACTTACCGAGTTCACCCGACATGTACAGAAACACTTTGTCTTTTCTTTTCGACATGGGATTTTTGACACTTAGACAAATTTTTGAAAAATTTGTCTAAGTGTCGGAAAAACTCACCAAGTTCATCCTATATATCGGAAAGCTTGCCCTTTTCTTGCCGATCGGAAAACTCATCAAACTTTTCCGATGTATCGGAAAAACTTACCGAGTTCACCTGACATGTACAGAAACACTTTGTCTTTTCTTTCCGTCATGGGACTTTTGACACTTAGACAAATTTTTGAAATTTTTTCTTTATTTCCTCGACATTGGCAAAACTCATCCGAGATGCATCGAAAAACTTATCTGGGGTGCATCGAAAAACTCATCCAAGAAATTATACCTTCTTTCCTCGGCATCGGAAAAACTCAACTTTTTCGCCCGATGCACATCGGTGAGACTGGCCCTTTTTCGCCCGATATGCATCGGAGAAACTCACTAATGTTGCTATCAATCTCGGCAAACTAGCCACATTAACATGATATAAAATGCATGAATCTTAAAAACATACAGAGATGTATAAAACATGCAATCTACAGCGAAATCATACACTTTCAAGCATTCACATGCATGTTGTTCATACTCATAAAACAAGCAATGTTCATCCTGTTCAAGCATTTAACATGTTCATGATAATTTACAAAGAAAATACAATTGCAGAGTTAAATACAAGAATACTTATCTTGAGAAGAAGCTTCCCCGCAACTAGCTATGTCGCTGCAACATTCCACCCAACCCTAGGCCAGTGTGCTCCTTACTCTCTCAACATCACTGCCACCCTCGAGCTAGGCATGATTTCCAAAGGGAACTAGGGGACACAGACTTACACACAACAAGGCCAAACAACTACTGTCAAGCCAATAACCTCATCCAAACACAGTCATCCCACTAACAGATGGATTCTTGGACTTACTCAGCCAAGCCAACACAGGGATGTACTACACAGCAAAATGCAAGTTCTAGGTATGAACCATAATGGTTTTGGAAACAAAACGAATTACCAATATGGGTGAAAACAGCCCCCTAATAGAAATCCGATTCCTAGGGACATTTGGCCCTAACGTGGCCAAAACGGACTCAACAACACCCATGAAATCATGGGTCTATTCTCCCACTTACAGTGCAACACAAAAACAGTTTTCCTCAGTCAGGTAATGAGGATAAACGGTCAGCAAATTCATCAGACAGAGAGCCCAACCATTGAGATTTTCCCAATCAAATTCCTAGACATGGGAAAACTCCAGAACCTACAAAAACATGAATGGGAAAAATAGATTGCTCCCTGAATGGAAATCCCATGTGAGGAAATCAACTGCCTGCGTGCATGAGGAAAAATGCAGTTGCCAGTGCATGAGGGTGAGCTGTGACTACCTCTGTGAGTCAATAATGCAGCTCCCTTCCTCCCTTGGGGAAGCATATAGTCAAATTCTGACATCCCTTCCAGAATTAACGACTGCCCCAACTCCCCTTTCCCCAAGGCAATAACTAGCCAACTACTCCTTGGAGAGTTAAGTGGTTGGTTGAATAAGACAAGAAAGTAGTTGCCAACTCTTTTGGGTTCTTTTATTGACATTTGGATTTTTCCTATTGTCCCAAGGTTTGAATATCCCCCCCCCCTTATCCTTAGGAAATATTTCCCCCATCTCTTTAATGTTGCATTGACCTAGCTAGTTGTGGGTATTTAATTAAATTGCATATTTACATGATGTCCAAAATTATAATGTGCCGGTTAGCACAAAATAGCATCGACGTTGATTTTAATCACCGAAACATAAAACAATAAATCAATGGTGGGGATTTTTCCTTTAGCTCCACACCATGATTAATTACAATATTTACATCATATATATTTAATGCAAACGGGGTCAAAACTAGGGTGTTACAGAGACAGGTTTAATTTTAAAGACTTAGTTTACTAAATAATACATAACATATTATAATTTTAATGGAAAAGAAAAATACTTTATAAATTCTAAGCCATTAGAGACAAAATATGCAAAGTCTACACACATATATAGTAATATACCATGTAATGGTGAATATATCAAAATGGCATCAAGTCCAATACATATGTGAAACAAAATACATAATCAAGAATCAAAATTCAATATGCTACAAGGTACTAACCTACTACATATCACCGATCAACATGATCAATCATCAAACTTATCACCACTATTGGAAATGGGATCCTTGGCATGACCTACAGGACCGTCCTCTAGCATGTCTATTTTTAGCAATTCTATATTTTGCAGGTGACATTTAGACAAAGAAGAGTAGGGTGACTTTTGGTGTCTTTTGATGGTTTAGTGGACTTCTGTTCAATTCAATGCAGATTGGTTAACTAGAATTCTAAAAACTACTACTTTGTTGAATTTTGGATGGGATGTGAAATTCTATTTTCATCATATGAGGTCCAATGGGGTTGGAATCCCTCTCAAACATATTGAAACACTTAATGATAATATGAAAATTTTAATTAAAATGGGTAGAAAGAAAAAATTAAGAAAATGAAAACTTTTAATTTTAGAAATTTATATTATCATACCAAGTAAACATGTTTCACTATAAAACAAGTTGTTTTCAACCCCAAATAGTGCTATTGTAAAAATATTTCAAAGCAATTTCACGCGACAATGAAGCAAGTTTAGAGTCTTACTGTTTGGATTTTTAGGTCAAATTTTACAAAAAAATGAATGGAAGTGTCACATGTGCACACTGTTGAATGATCAAGCCCACATTGACTCTACCGAGTTGATCGATTTGGTAGACATTGACTAGGCCAATTTGGTACCAAACCAATCATTCGAACTGGTTTAAGGGCTAAGTAAATGCGGTCATCGATCAACTTGGTTGAATTCAAGTTCAAGTTGACCAAGTATGAAAACATTGGAGGAGAATTTAAATAATTTTGTTCAAATCGTCATTAACACTTCCATTAGAGAAATGATGTCTTTAGTATCCATTATGGGATGGAGTCTACATCAAATGGGTGTAAAGACAACTTTTCTCAATGAAAAAATCAATAAATAAGTGTACATCAAGAAGCCTCAATGGTTTGAGATCAATGGGAAGGAGTCCCATGTTTACAAGCTAAGAAAGGCCTTTTATGGACTCAAGTAGGAACTGAGAACATGGTGTTCCATGATCAATGGAAACCTACAGAGTATGGGCTTCACTAAAAGTGAAACACATCTCAAATTGTGATACCAGACATGTCCATATAGGGAAACATGTCCCGTTTCTGACACGGATATGCTGACAAAGCGTGTCGAACACATATCTCCAGCGTGTCTTGATTTCGGGCGCGTGTGTCCTGCGCTTGTCAGGACGTGTCTTGAAAACAAGACACCTTTTTTGAAAAACTGGATCTATATGTCTATATTTTTAATATATATAATTTTAAAATATATATATCTATATCTATATCTATATATATACATATATATATATATATATATATATATATATATAATGTGTCCTATGTGTCCTGATTCCAGGGGTCACCGTGTCTGTGTCGGACACTCAAATCACCATGTCCTTCATGTCCAGTGTCCTCATGTCAGGTGACTTAGATCTCAAATTATATTTCATATTTGTTGAGGTTGATCTAATTATGTTGGTGGTGTATTTAGATTACCTAGTGCAGAGAAGCTCATTGAAGGGTGCAAGGAAAATATGGCAATTAAGTTCGAGATGAAGGAGTCAAGGACATTCGCATGATGCAATACTTCTTGGGGTTGGAGGTTTGGCAGAGACAATGGGATCTTTTCCTTGGGAAGGATAAGTATGCAGTAGGAATCGTAAAGAGATTTTAGATGGAGGAATGCAAACCCATGGCCACACCTATGATTACTAGTCTGAAGAAGGTAAAAAATTCATGTTCATATTTGGCGGATACCATGTTCTATAGGTGGTTGATAGGTTCCTTGATGTATTTGGTCAACAATGTGCTAGATATAAGGTTTGCAGTGAACACCTTGAGTCATGTCATGGTGAAGTCGAGGCAAGGGTAATGGGTGTCTATGTGTGATTTTAATCACTCTCAAGGGGGTGACATGTTCATTTTAAGGTTTTGTTGGTTCATTTTTTAGTGCTTTGATGATTCCCTAACAATGATTTTTGTAGATGGATGTTCGTCGAGCATATGGACAGATGAATGGAAATGCTCAAATAAAAGTACGATCCTTCAAAATTGTAGAGATATCATTTCTGTAGCACAGTTCTAAAAAATGAAAAATATTTAGTTGGTGGCATGAGTAATTTTGTGTAATAGATCAATAGCAAGACCAAGCATGCCTCAGACTTTTATCAGAAGAAAAGGAGGTGTAATCAACCTTTTAAACCAAATCTGGGCTTATTTTAGACATGTAATGGGACAACAAACGATAATAACTAGAATTATGGGCACTGTCTAAGCAGTTTGAGGAATCTTTCCAACCCTTGATCAAGCTAATTTGCACAATTTGGAGGAGGTTCTAGGCATTTTCGGCCTCTAACCAGAGTGAAGGGGTTGTGGAAAGCATCATCCATAATTCTGGACAATTCTCTGTGTAAAACCAACAATTAGAAAGGATGGAACAATCCTAAAATAGTAGTAAACAACCCCCATTTGTAAGTTCTGGGCATGAGAAAAGACAAATCTGTGTAAAATCAGTGATTCTAGCAAGAAATTTCATCATTCCTAGATCCCTATGGGTAAAAAATCCTAAAATAGCATTTGTGAGAGCCCAAAACTATTAAACAACAACCCTTTATCAAGTTGTGAAGATTTTGAACACATTATGGGTGGTTTTCATATAACAACAGTAAAAAAACAACCTTAAAATTTCTCTAAAACCAGTTCAAACAACCAATAGTAGCAACCTTATAACCAAGGTTTAGTTGGATAAATTGAGCCATAGAGGGGTGGCTTCTAGCTCTTTATGCTCGTTTAGGAGGTTCATCCACCTATTTGAAGGGAATCTTGTATTGTTTGCAGATTAGAGGAGGCCAATATACCTGTTACTAGCTTATTTGCACCATAGTTTGATTATTTGAAGAGCCACCATTTGACAAACATGATGAATGTTTGTGTTCCAGTGTATCAAATGATCTTCCCTTTGTGCCTAGCCAGTTTTGGATAGTCAGTTTTTATTTTCAGTAATTATGACCATAGCCCCACGGGGTTTTTAATAAAGTGTGCTAGTAGGGGTTTGAGTGGTTCGGTCCCCTAAGACATAGAATTTCAACTAAGGTATTCTAGGGAGTTTTTTTCCATTGTAAATTATGCTTTTCCTGTAGCCGAGTATAATCAACGAGGTTTTCTCCCGCTTCCTCCAAAGTTGGAATGCCCGATTTTGAATTCTGGGCCTTGGGGGGTTATTAAAGCCCAACTAAAGTGTATGAATCTACTAGAAACTATTAGAATAGATTATGGTCATGTCCTAGGTCACCAGGACCCTCAGAAAAAATTCCAAAAAAACTTTACCGGATGCGTCAAATTTTGGTTTTTTTTTTAGTTTTTTCCTAAGTTTTTAATTAAATTTTTCCATAATTTAAATGGAAAAATTAAAATTGTAATAAGTCAGCCATCTGAGGTCCGATTTCAATGTTTGAAGGCTCTAACCTTAAGCCAAAAATCATTCATGAGCATTTGGCTAGCTAACTCCAAGTTCCAGATCATCATTCAGCTGCATAACTCATAATTTCTCAAAAAAGTCAGTTTCAGAGAAATTATTGATTAAATATTAAAAATTATTATTTTGGAGATAATCCAAATCTCTCCAAATTAATCCAAATTTAGCGAAATGAAATGCAGAATGACATGGCATCATGCATTAATGATGATTGGGCTTGGCACAAATCCTCTTCAGTCAGTAATCAGAGAGCATTGAGTTCACATTCACTTACCAAACTCGCCTCCTTCAGTCATGCGCACGTTTTGGTGAGGTGGAGCTTGTTTATTGGGTTGTTGATATGTTCGAGGTTGGAAGATGAAGTGTGGTCCTTGATTCATGGTATGCTATGGTTTTGGATCCTCCAAACCTAGCGCAAGCTCTCCTCTATGAGCTCACGCATACCTACATTCACCTCACGTGTGCCCTTCCTCAAGCTTCATGTCAAAGGCTTGGATGCTCATGCTATTACTTGTGGAGAGCTTCTATTGGGTGGATTTGGTTGGTTAGGGTTGGGAGTGAGGGAGCCTTGCCTAGGTGGAGGCCTCCCCTCACTCTCACCCTCTTTGTTTTAGGTTTTGTGCTCATGACATGGCTAGATGGTTAGGTTTTGTGCCCTCCTTGCATGGTGTGGTGCTAGGGTTTTAGCCTTCTCTCATTGTAAAATAAGAGGCTCTTATGAGCTCTTCAGGGTGGAAATTTTGTGGTAGAGTTACTCTGAAGGAGTTGTATCAAGCTTTGCTTTGAATTGTTAATAAGAATTTCAACTTTGGAGGTTTATGAGCTCTTTGCATGTGGTAATATCTCATGGTTGAGGTGATATTGTCTCTAGCCCTTATCTTTTAAATACTTTGAATGAGATCAATTGTTTTGTTAAGCTCAAGAGGGCCACTGTTGGCACAGTAGAATAATCATTTCTTGTTTCAAGTTGGTTATTTATGCAAAGTAAATTAGAATCTTGATGAACATGAGTAGTTAGTTATACGTAATGTTGATCTTGATTTAATTCTCTTAGCATACTTTCATATGATTTGATCTCACTTTTGTATTGAGTTTTGGTGTTATCAGGCTTCACAAATTGAAGAAGGGTGTGAGTTCAGCTACATCTATCCCAAGCTTCAAGCAACCCTTTTTGTTTAACACTTTGTGATTGTAGGACCTACAGGGATCGTCTTCTTTTCATACAAAAGAAAGTTGGGAGTTTCTCTTCCTCTCTTGTGTTCCATCCACAAGAAATCCTTCCTTTGTTACCCTTTTCTTTATTTTGTTTTGCATTGCTCAAGAAGTAGATCCATTCTTTCACTATTAATATTTAGATCTATCTTCCTTTAGGCTTTGTTAGATATAATCACTGAAGGGATTTATCATTCATTAGATCTAGGAAAATATTTTTACTTTGCATACAAGAATTTTTCAAATTTTTTGCAAATACAAAAAAATTTCCAAATTTTTTTATTCTTGCATTGTCTTTCCCATCACTTTTAAGTATTATTAGCTTGCTGAATTTTTACTTTTGTGACAGGTTAAGCGGAAGTGCTGGCGTAAAATTGAATATTCAAGCTTCAAAAAAAGACTCATAATTCTCTCTTCTTCATTCCCCTTTCTACAGCTAGCTCCAGAAGCCTTCCAAAGATAGGAAAAAAGGCAAAAAGAATCAAAAGAAAGGCATTGTAAAAGAGTTAATAAAAGAGCAAGTGGGATTAAGGCTCCCACACCCCACTTCCTTCATTTGGGGGAAGCCTGTATTGCCATTGTCCATATTTCATTCTCTTTACTTTGCTTTATACCTGCAATAAGTAAAATGGTGAAAGTAGAATAGGGATAATTAGCTTCAATTTGTTGAAAGGTTTAGCCGGATTTGATTTCATTAGGATATTCTTGCTAGTTTCCTCTTATTCTCATGCAATCTGCTTTCATGCTAGATTAGACTTTGATTTTATTTTTGCTTGCATAAAAGTCATCAAAAAGGGAAAATTTGTTTGATTAGTTGCTAGTTAGTGGTTTTCATTTCATTGAAAAGATTAAATAAAAAAAAGAGCCAAAATATCTTGAATCTCACCATAAAGTGGATCAAGAGTGCTCTCTGTCAGAGAGTTCGTTTAATTTTTCTTTTATTTCATGTACTTTTGCTTCACTGTAATTTAACTAATTAATTTCTAAGTCTCTTGAACTTGTTGGAACCCAAGTCAAGAGCACTCTCTATCGGAGAGCATTCCCACTACATTTCCTCGCATCAAGCATATAGTCTAGCTAATACTCTTGAACTTTTGTCATAAGAAAAAGTCAAGAGCGCTCTCTGTCAGAGGGTTTTAATTAATTTATTTAATAAAATATTTCAACTTAAATTCCCATCTAATTAATTTACTTTGTTGATTATCCTTCACCTAGTATACTCTGTCGACTTCATAGTTGGGCTCATACTCAGAACGGTGAATGGACTTGCTAAGATCCCAATAACAACACAACTAAAATTTTACCCCATAACCAACGCACCGGCGTTGTAGAAAGTTTCCCGAGTCATTCCTAGTAAGGGTGTTGGAACCCCCGCTGGCTAGAGTCTCGACTAGCTAGTCAATCTTCGTGAAACTAGACTGAGATACTGGGTGGGCCGTCATGTCTCGAACGGAGTAACTCGGAATACTTTCCTAGTTGGTCTCTTGATACCTTTTGTTTAACCTTAAACAAGACCATTAAAAAAAATTTAAAATAAACCAAGATTAATCGCAATACACATTCATCGACACTATTTTGAGACTCACATCCTCATTATGCTTAAGCATTTCTGATAAGTTGACTCCATAAGGCACTGGTTTGTTCTTTTATGCATTATTGATAATCTAGGCCATTTGTCCATTGGATATTTTGAGTAAAGTTTATATCTTTGAATGCTATATTATTTCGTGAGTTCTCAACATATTGTTTATCTTCTAAGTCTTATGATAGCAACGTGGATTGCTGTTTTGTCTCATGTTTATTTTTCAGTTATCTAATATGCAATCTTCGTTCATCATAAAAAAATCCTAAAAAACTCCCATCCACATCCGTAACCGTTAGAAACACTTAAAACAACTTAAGATCCATAGAAACTCTTTTGTAGGGACTACCCCCCTTGGATTCATTAGGAGTTAGCCTAAACAGAGGAGCTAGGAGTAGGTGATAGTACCTAGCTCTATGCTTTCTCCCAAGGTCACACCTCTCCCACTTTCTCAAGTGAGGAGACAGCTTTTGGAAAGTTTCTGCTACTGGTGTGCAATCGGCAGCCAACACTACATTCAAGAATATTGTTTTGTTGTTTGGGAGGTTTATCCATTCCTTCGAGTATTACCCTATCTCTTGGAGATGGATTTCCTTTGAACTTCTATCCTCGAAGGGTTTTATTTCAAACACTTATATGGATCTAGTAATGTGGTGGATGGTTGAGTTGCTTTGTACACGTCTTAATGGAGCGACCCCTCTTTGGAAGTTTGATTTGATTGACATGTTGACATTAGGAACCTTTTCGTAACATAAGTCAAACTTGGCATTTTTTGGAGAAACCCTTCATGTAGGGTTGTTTTTGGACATAACTAGCCTTCAAACCTATTGAAATGCCCAGGTAATGGAGCAGCTAAGCAAGGACAAGTGAGATTAGTCAACCAGATAGAGAGAAACAAAGACAATGAGATATCATTATGAATTTCCCATTTTCATTTAGAGAATATACACATATAAATAAAATCTAGTGTGACCCTTGGTTTCATATTCCAAGCGGTATCTTGGACTCTTGATGACGCTTGATATTCACCTATGACTCTTCATGTGAATAGTAAATATAACATAATTTACCCTAACCACAAGGATTAGGTTTCCAACATTCACCCACTTAATTCGAAGGGGTGTTTATGAGTCCAATAATCTTCTAAAAAAAGAGCCGAAAATTGGATGTAAACAACTGCCAAAGGCTGAACATCTCCTAATTGATGATGTGGCCATATGCCTAGTAAGCTAGAAAAAATTGAAGTCTTCTACTAAGTGGTAAAAATGAAGTGCTCTCTAGATTAGTGGTTTTAGAATGACCATAAACTCAGTGGTTTTGGATGACCAAAAAACAAAAAGATGAGCAGAAGCAACAGAAGCTAATGTTTTCTATTAAATGGTGGTTTTAGGCTTACCACAAACCAATAAAATTGGTTTTGGAAAATTACAAACCAAAAACTAGCAAAAGCAACAAAAGGTGATGTCTTCTACTAAATGGTGGTTTTAAGCTAACTACAAACCCAAACGATAGTCTTAAAATAGCCACAAACCAAAAGCAAATGGTGGTTTAGGCCTACCACAAACCAAAAAAGTTAGCAGAAGCTTGATGTCTTCCACTAAATGGGTGGTTTTTGGCTAACCAAAAACCAAAAAGATGGTTTTTGGCTGACCGCAAACCAATGGGTGCTCTAGAACATGGCTCTAACTTTGTATTCTAGCTATAGCTATGAATCTCGCTCAACTCTAGGCTCTAGCTATTGGATTTGGGTTCTGATTATGGCTCAAGCATTTTAACAAGATCATAGGGCTTCAAAACTTGAAGCCTAGTTGTTAATCCATGACAATCCTCCTGTCATGTACAAGGTGAGAAGTAGGAAGAATTATTACTGCAAGTTGTGTCAAAACTAAAGACTCAATTCTTTTGTATTACAAATATATTTTCTTGGTTATTGGTGACCATTGCAAAGAATGGATCAACCCATACCAAATATTCAATCTTGCAAGTTTCTTCAATTTTGAACATCTATCTAAAGAGTGATTATGCTAAAGATAGAGATCGAAACATTGATCCTCCATGTGGCCAGTTCAATGACAATGTTGGCACCAATGTCAAAATAGGATAGGTGAAGATGAATCTTCTTGAAGGAATCCAAAACTCTAAAACTAGACTGGTCTTCCATAATTGGGAATATGAAAGGTCACTTTCTTATCATATCCGATACTCGTTCTATGTTTTTTGTTGCTAAGTTCTTCCCAAGGTCTGATGATGGGCATGGAAAGATTATGCTAAATATGTTCATGACATGCTTCACTTTTTTGCATCTGACATTGCTTCACTGAGTTGGTCATCTACTAACATTTGATATGAATCATTATCAAACTCAAAAGAGGGTTGTTCTTAACAAGAACTAGTTCACAACATCAATTCCTTCTCTCTATTTCATCAAGCTAGAGGTGTTCTACTTGTGCTCATGAATCCTACAAACAAGTTAGAATAGATTGGAAAGTTGCTTTGTTGATAGTGATTGTGTCATTAACAGTAGCAAGTATTAAAGTGTTCAGTAACTCTAATAATTCTTTAGTTCGAGACATTTGAAACATTGACTCAAAATTTAGACGGCTTCTTGAACGTTCATCCTTTAACATTAAAAATCAATATTCCAACTCTCAAAAAATAAGGGTGTTGGTTTCTATTGAGAATTCACCCAATACAATACAAGTAAACACACACAATGACTATGTGCAAGTTGTAAGTTACATTATTGGGACATTTCGAAAATAGAATAGGCAAAGATAATTGTGAATCCTTTAACTCTTCGATCCTCTGGACATGAATGCTCTGGTTTCTTCAAGGATGCTCAAAATGGTGAGGTTGAATCTAAAGCTGAAATAGTCTTCAAAATAACGATGCTAGCAATACGCCTGAACAGTTGAGAAACTCTAATCATGAACAAACAGTTAGGGTATCAAACACTAAACAAAACCAATATGCAGCTCAGCACATCCACACACCATGACACTTTTTCCTTGAATAAAAAACATTGTGATTTTGATGACTTAATGAGAAAAATTATGAGTTTATGAGTCTATAATTGACATGCATTATGATTTGTCGATGTGCAATGATTCTAATTTCTATCGACTATTTGTAAATGTTCTAGTTTCTAAAAAAAACTGGATCTATGTCTATCTTTTTAAAATATATAATTTTTTAATATATATATATATATATAATGTGTCCTTTGTGTCCTAATTTTGGGGGTCATCGTGTCTGTGTCAAAGACTCGTATTCACGTGTCTCTATGTCTTGCATCCTCGTGTCAGGTGAATTAGATTTAACATACAATATTTTCATCTTTGTTTTCAAGTTAGAGTTCAAAGCAACAAACAATGTGATGGAGTACGAGGCTTTTATTCCTAGGTTAGAAATTGCTAAAGACATGGGAATCAAAATTTTAAATATAGAGGGAGATTCAAACTTCACAATGCTTCTGGTAAAGAACAAATTTTCATGTAAAATGACAGGCTAAAGAAATACAGAAATGCAGTTTGGGAACAATGAAATATTTTGATACTTTATCCTTAAAAGAAATCCCAAGAGAACATGAACAATAAAGCAGATATTTTAGCAATGTCATCAGCTACCTTCCAACCCTGTGATGAATTAATGAAAGTCCAAGGCAAAAGGGAATTAATATTCCAACCTTCCATCCCATACAACTTTGAGCAGGTTTTCGGTGATATTAGCCACATTCTAAGATTTATGAACAACTTGCATGAATTTTTAGACTTCAAAGTTAATTGGCGGGTAGAATGGAATGAATATCCTAAAGGGTTGGATCCTAAAAAAAGTCACTTCCCAAAGGACTCGTCCCTTTAGAGCAGATTTTTCACAGACATGACATGTACAAGAAAAATAAAGTAATTAAACCTGGTGAGTACATCAAAGTGAATATTGCATCCATTTAAAACCTCACGATGATTAAGACTCGAGAGAGGAAAATGTACATCCCAAAAGGAAAGAAAGTACATAAAAACTTAGTAAAAGAATATAGAAATGTTTTTTCCTTCAACTATAATGAGCTTAAGGCATATAAGGAAGATATTATCCAGCACACCATTTCATTAAAGAAAGAGTTGAAACCTTTCAAACAAAAATTAAGATAAATTAATCCTAAGTTGGCTCCATTGATTATGAAAGAACTTCAAAAAACGATGGTAGTAGGTATCATCACCTCATTAAGAACCTCGACGTGGTTATCAAACTTAGCAGTGGTCAAAAACAAAAACAGTGAGATCGGGTTTGTGTAGACCTCAAGAACCTAAATATATCTTCTGACAAAGATAATTACCCTCTCTGCAACATGGATAATTTGCTTCAAAGAGTAACATGTTCAGGGATCATGTCTATGTTGATGTTTTTTTGGGTTACAACCACGTGTACATGAAAAAGGATGATAAGAGAAAGAAAACTTTCACTACACCTTCGGGCACCTTTGAGTATTTGAAAATGCCCTTTGTCTTATTAAATGTAGGTGCAACTTTTCAGAGGGCCATGGACTTTACCTTTAAGGCTTAATTAGAAAGATCATATAAATATATCATGATGACTTATACGTTTTCTTGAAAGAATGATCAAATCACATTAGAGTCATTTAAGGCAAGTCTTTGACAAGATGTCACAAGTATGATATTTCATTAAACCTAGCTAAGTTAGTGCTAGATGTTGATGAGGACAAGCTTTTAGGGAACATTATATCAAAGAATGAGGTAAATAAAGATATGGAAAGAGTGGCAGCTATCAACAAAGTTCCTTTACACCATAAAAAGAAATCCCTTAAGTCTTTTCTCGACAAGATAGATTTCATTAGAAGATTCATCCCTAAATTTGTCGAGACAGTTAAACCTATCTTAAAACTCCTAACAAAATATGTTCAATTCAAGTGATGTGAGGAAGGAATAAAAGGGTTTAAGATAATTAAGGACAAATTCGAAATATTTATAGTATTGATTAATCTTGTTTATTCAAGAGATTTTCATATTTTCCCCTTTGCCTTAGAAGGCACCATTGCAAGAGTTCTCCTTCAGAAGAAGGAGAATAGCCTATAGACTTCATCTTAAATCGTAAAACTATTACAATCTTATATCTAAATTAACGGTGGGACTGAGCTCTAAACTCTCACTCTAGTTGAGGCGTACCTTGGTATCCAAGATCTTTTGAGTGTATCTGACCCCTGGGTTGGTGCTTCCCAAGCATCGACAATCTATTTTGATCAGAGCTATTTGATGGCTTTGTGGGGTGGTTCTTCTTGTTTGTTTCTGAGTATGTTGATTTGATGTTCTTGCTTGACTAACAACATAAATTTTATGTGTATGTTCATTTTTTCCATGTCATTGGTCAAAATGACGTTTATAATTGGGGTGTCGATAAGGAGTTTTTGTTGTTTTTTTTTTCTACTGGATTGACTTCTTTTTGAACTATGACAAAGACTCAATTTGTATTTATTTCTTCTTCCTCAACTAGAATTCATTTTTTAGAAACTCTAGATGCTTCCTTCTGGATTTGCGCTCCTTTGTTCTCCAGTAGCTTTTTATTACTCTGAATCTTCTTGAACCTATCGTCTTGCAAATTTTGTCCTCTTTTAACTTCTCAATTTGTTCCTCTAGTTCTTGATTAAGATTTCTTAGTCACTAGTTTTCTTCCTCCTTTTTTAATATTCTTCCTACGAGGTCTTCATTGGGAAGTTTTGTCTTTCGACTATGTTTCAACTTCTTGATTTTCGTAAGTAATGTCTTGTTATGAATTCTTAGTCGAAATAATTCTTCGGTATTGCTTGCTAAATTGTCATTGATTTTCATAGTTTCTAGCTAATGTGTTTTCTTAATGTCATCATACTTCCACTAGAGTTTTTCTTGTTCTTGTTGATGTTGACATATCTTTTAATCTTGAACTTCTAGCTTCTTCTAGCCTTGCCCCAATTCACATCTTTGTCCTTGACAAGCTTGTTTGATACTTTATGTCTTCTTCGAAGTCGTTATAGCTTCTATAAGTTAGCTTTTCGTTATTCTTTGACTTTTGGACCTGGTATTCTAAGTTTTGATTGTGACTTTTCAAATGTGATATTTGTTCACCGTTATTAGATAACATTTTTCTGAGACCTTCATTATTTTTTTCCAATATTTGATTTTGGATTTCTAAAGTATGATTCCTTTGCTCTTGAATTATTTTAACCAATTCCTGCTTATCCATCTCGCATTGTAGATAATTATTGGTCACTTTGTAATGTTCTAACTGAGCCAAAAATGCTTATAACTATGATTGTAATTCTGCTTTTATAATCATCATTGCTAGCTATTAAGACTTTTCAACGTAGTTTTCTATTCTTCCTATTTTTTCCTTGGAAAAAAATCTTCTTTGACTTGACTTGTGTCTTCTTCTTCTTTTCTTTTGTATAAAGTAATTATAATTAATACAATTGAATAGTAACAATAATAATAAATATGTATTTTTTTTCTTTTTCCACAAGAAAATCCTTAGGGTAATAATAATAATATGTATTATTATTATAAGGTTAAAAAAAACTTTACTAAAACAATACTATAGTAACAATAATATTATTAGAGTAATTTTTCGTTTTTATAAAAAAATTGTTTTTTTTGGGTGTGTAGGGTTTAATGGAGCGGCAGGAGTTGGAAAGAAGGGCAACGAGGTGGGAGGAGCCACAAAGGCAAAGTGTTGGGAGAGGAGTGAGAGGGAATTGATGGGGAGCGCGTAGGTTTTCGCATAGGTGGTGGCGCAAGTGATGAGGAGGGCATGGAAGAATATGGAGGAAGGGAGAAAATAATAGGGTGTTGTGGAAATTGCGTGGAAGGGGGAAGAGCGGTGGCATGGATGGGATCATTGAGTAGAAAGGAGAGCATTAGAGTGTAGTGTTGGAGGTAGTGAGAGTTTGAATGGGTGATGGACTGGTGGGAGGGAGGAGGTGGTAGCAACAGTAGTGACGAGGAGAGTGGGAGGAGCAAGGACTTGTGATCAAGCTACGGGGAGTAGAAGGGAGGGAGCTACGAGGGTTGGGTAGATGCACAAGGAAGGAGAAGGATGTGCAAGGAAGAAGCGAGCACAGGGGAAACAGGAGGTGAGCTGCAGGTGGACGAGAAGCAGCAGAGGAGGGAGTAAGAGGGAGGAAGGTGAGGGCATTGGGGGGTGGATGAAGAGAGAAGATGGTAGGGAGGATGGCAGCATGTGTAGAAGAGGAGCATAGGCATGAGGGAAGCGATTTGGATGGATTTTCTGAGGCATGTAGCACGAAGGCGCACATAGGGATCCTGGGGGACTGCAAGGGCACGCGTAGCAGAGGAAGGGGGTTGCGATGAAAGTGAGCCCAAGAAGAGTGCAGGTGAACAGCAGCAGAGATGGAGGGAGATTTGGTGTGTGGAGGATTGTGAGGTATGGCCAAATACCAGATTCAAAGAAACCTTGAATATTTTGGCTATAAGCCAAGTTAGGAGAAACTTCAAGATTATGGCTACCCGTCAGATCAGAACCTGGCTCTAATACCACTGAAAAAGAGAAAAAAAATTCTCTTACAAAAATATCCAGCATAAATACACCAAGTAATCGATGGATGGATAAATAACAGAACTCAGAATATATATAATTGATAAGATAATGATGTTTTACAATTACATTGCCACGACTTTTTATAATCCATTTTGCATGTTTTCAATATAAGTCATGTCTTTTGACTTTTCATAACTATTTAATTATTTATTTCTTATTTTACTAATTATTAATATTAATTATATTAATATTTGTAATTGATGTTGATTTATATCATTTTTTATATAACAACAATGTCGTAAGATCTCTAGTTTTCATTATGAGAATTTTGAAGTCTAATATGGGCCTCATAAGGAAAATAATAAAATAAGAGTTATAATAATAAAATAAAAGTTCTAAATTTTGGAGGGGAAAAAGAAAAACTATTTTTTCTTATTGTATTTTTGACATATCTCCTTATCGGTTCACCCAAATTTCGAGTTTGGGGACTCGTTGGATGTGGAATTTGATTCTACATCCAATTGATACCCACATTGCATAATTTTGAGGTACCCATGGCACCCAAAAATGAAAATTTCAATAAAAAAACGTATTTTAGGGACTCATTAAATGCAAAATTTAATTTTGCATTCAACCCATACCAACACTGCATACTTTGGAGGTACCCACAACACCCAAAAATGAAAATTTCAATAAAAAAAACAGAATTTAATTTCACATCCAACCCATTCCGCATCCAACCCATACCCACATTGCATACTTCTGAGGCACCCATGACACCCAAAAATAAAAATTTCAATAAAAATTTCAATATTAAAATATGTTTTTTTATTGAAATTTTCATTTTTGGGTGTCGTGGGTGCCTCAGAAGTATGTAGAGTGGGTATGGGTTGGATGCAGAATTAAATTTCACATCCAACGAGTCCCCAAACTCGAAATTTGGGTGAATCCATAAGGAGATATGTCAAAAATACGATAAGAAAAAAGTAGTTTTTTCTTTTTCCCTCGATTGTTTTTACAAATTTTTCCCTTATGGTTAACATCATCATCTTGAATCCTATTGGTTCTTATAAAGTGAATTTCAAAGGTACAATTTTTGTTTTGAGGCCCATTTTTTACCTCAAAACTCCCCTAATGTGAGTATTCTTGTTTATTCATTAGATTTTAGGATATTCTACTTTGCCTCAGAATGCACCATTGCAAGAGTTCTCCTTCAAAAGAAGGAGAAGAGCCTATAGCCTTCATCTTAAATCTTAAAACTATTACAATCTTAGATCTAAAATTAATGTTGGTACCGAGCTCTAAACCTCCACTCTAGCTGCGGCGTACCTTGGTATCTAAGATCTTCCAAGTGTATCTGACCCCTGGGTTGGTGCTTCCCGGGCATCAACAGTCCTCAAACTTGCCACCACCGAGAAAAAGTATCTCATTGCCTATTAGTTGCATTTTCTTCTTTACTTTCCCTAATATATTATGCTAATTGTTTTTCTTTCATAGATTAGTTTTTATAGACAATCTAGTTCTAAGGACTAACCGCAATCTTTAGTCATTAGATCACATTCCTTTTAGTTGGCGAATCAACCTTGCAATCAAGGTTTAGTAAATTAAATCATATTTAATTTTAGTTGGTTCAAGGAGTAGTTAAAAGAACTTTTCTATCATATATCCCTTTATAACCTCACAATCCAAGTAGCATCTAGATTTTCTTACCTATCTCATTTACTTTTCTGCTTAAAAGGCATTGATCTTGTCTTGTTATATCTTGCTCATGCTTTGAGTACTAATCAGATACCTTAGATTTGCTTCATGTCAATACTATAGATATCTTTATCTTGGTAGTTTTTCTTTACTTTACAAGTACACATCTATATTCATATATTTTATACTTCTTGTATTAACTCCTGAGTTCTTTTGCTTCAACGATTAGTTTATTTTTTATAGGTACTAACCCCCCCTAGTTTTGCTCAGAAGTTGGCCTAAATGAAGGAATTGAGTGTTAAGGTGACAATGACACCACTCAAGGATTTCCCCCAAGGTCGTGCCCAGTGAGTTAAGATTTTTCTCACCTACAGGTGCATATTAGACAACATGGTGGAAGGTGACTCCCAAATAATAATCCATATGCTCATAAAACTTTAAAATGGTTCCTCCCCTAATAAAGTCTCACATCACCCACAATTAGAAGCATGTCTTGAAAGTTTAGTTTATCCTCTTCCTCTTATTGCTACTCTAATACCTTCACAAGTTACAAGAACGACTAATAAAGTGGCATATCGAATAGCCAACAAAGGTGTGCCCCGGAAGGAAGGGACTATAGATATGGAACAGGCTTCTTTGTTGAATTTCTAATTTTTAGATAAGTTGCATTTATGATTTTGTTACTATTGTACAATTCATTGAAGAAATAAAAGCATCCTCATTTAAAGAGGTTTTCCCTTTGGGGTTTTTCTTAGGAAATTTGCCAAAACATTCATAGTCTAAATTTTCATGTATGGTTGAGTTTAAATTATGTTCTTGAAGGTTTGTAAAGTTTCCTTCATGTTTTTTAGTCATGTACAATTTATGAGAAAAATCCTTATGCAACAAAGTCCTTATACAATGTGGGCATTAAACTTTTGCATTAAAACTTTAAAAACTAGGTTAGGGAAAAAAATTTAAATGGTATCAAAGCGAGGTTGAGAAGAGAAGAGCAGATTTATAGTTAGTAATTTTAGACTTCAAAGGGAGTTTTTTTTTCATCTAAGGAAAATTTTGGACTTCATATTTTCAGTGCGATGGCTACTAGTTTGAGGTTGGAAGACAAATTGGATGAGTCAATGAACTTTGTTCCTTGGAAAGCAAGGATAGTACTCATTATGTAGGAGAATGAGTTGTGGGATGAAGTGGTGAACCACACTCAAGCTAACCCAATACAAGTACCGGCTACCAAATATGCAACAACATTGTCAACCTTAAATAAATAAGAAGGATATCAAGGCAAAGAGGATCATCCTTGATGCAATAAAGGACCATGTGATCCCACACTTGACCACTAAGACTTGTGCTTACCTTATGTGGGTTGCCTTAACCAATTTGTACCAGAGCTCCAATGAGTACCGAAAGATGGTTATGAGAGAGAAGTTGAAGAGTATAAAGATGGAAAAATCTGAAAATATGACCTCTTATCTTACTCAGGTCACTCAGGTTAGGGAGGAGCATATAAAGGTTGTGCAGGGTAGTGACCTTGTGAGGTATGCACTGAATGGAGTAACCAAGCAGTGGGCAGTCTCTATGGAGGCGATTGTTGCATGAGAGAACATGCCTTCTTGGGATCATCTCTAGGATGAATTTGTAAAAAAAGAGACCTGATGAAATTATGTGTAGGATAGCTCATCAAATCGTAAGGATGAAGAGGAAAATGTTTCCTTGTCAGCCACAAGCAAAAATTCCAAGAGGGGCCCTAAGGGAGGGGCTATGCAGGAGAAAGTTGGGAAAAAGAGGGACCTGAGCAAAGTCAAGTGCTATGCATGCAATGTGTTTCACCATTATGCTTTTCAATATCCTAATAAGAAGAGGGGAAAGAAGGAGAAGGAACAAGTTGTAGCTACAATCGAGATAGAGAGATACGCTGGAAAGTTTGAGAAAGAATTCTCTCTTGTCACAGTTGCTTTGACTTGCGATAATAGTAGACCTGTGGATGTAC
Organism: Pseudotsuga menziesii; assembly: GCA_001517045.1. Classification (NCBI taxonomy): domain Eukaryota; kingdom Viridiplantae; phylum Streptophyta; class Pinopsida; order Pinales; family Pinaceae; genus Pseudotsuga; species Pseudotsuga menziesii. Next base: position 100,797 of record LPNX010900604.1, read on the forward strand.
GGAAGTGGATAGTTGAGAGTGTGTATTGTGATCACATGACTGAGATGCAAGATGCATTCCTCACTATAGAAACTATTCCAAAGCATATCATACAGGATGATGAGGGAAGTGTATGCAAGTAGAGGAGTGGAACGAGTACAGTTCCAGCTAGAGTTTCCCTATGTTCCAAGGCTGAAAGATAGCAGAATCTCTATTCCATCTTTGGAGGGTGCAAGATATGCAGTGGTGTTCTAGAGTGAACACATAATTATCTATCCAATCGGATTGGAACCAGTTGATCCTGTGTTGATTGGTCATCGGAGAGATGGTGAGTATGTGGTGTGTGGTCAGCGTACATCAGGAGGATTTGGGTAGAAAACAAGATCAAATCCTAAGACAAACTAAGAGCGATAAACTCCAAGGGTTGATGTGGAACCGAATAGTTAGTTCTTAGTTCAGAGGGGAGAGCGAGATTCTCTAAATATTGACGTGGTACTGAGTATTCGGTCTTCGATTTAGGGGAGTATGAGAGAGGATACTTCTTCTAGTGTTGGTAAGAGGCTCAGCTAGTATGGCTTGTCGCTAATGGATGAGCAAGATGAGACTTCTCGACATGTGGCACTAGTGCAGAGTGCAATATTTGTAGAGAGGCGTTTTCCAGAGGCATAGAGAGCTTCTACAGCAGACAATGTAAGACTAGAATGTGATTCTAGTGGAGGACAAAACAAGAGGATTTCCTGCAGGAGACCAAGTTGATTTCTTGAGAAGAAAAGCATGCAGCAAAGAGAGAGACTGTGGCAGGAATTCCTAGGGAGTCAAACCACAGTAGAGCAGCATCAATATTGAGGAGAGACAAAAGTCAAGGTGAAGGAACACATGCACGAATTGCAAGGTTGCTGGCATGATTTTTGAGAAGTAGAAGTGTAGCATTCTATACAGGCTATACAATTATGTACAATATGTACTATTCCATACAGTCTCTACGGTTTTCCTGTAGTAAAGGGCACAGTTTTCTAGGCTATGATAGCACAAACTTTGAGGCAGTTTTCTAACTATTGCTATGGGAACAAAAGTAGAGAATTCTGAAGACTACTATCACTAATTTCGAGGCTGAAATTATTACTGTGTGAAACATTCACTGTATAGAAATTGAGCACATATTTGAAGGCAATGGTGTGCACAGAATAGGAGACAGTTCTGTCCCTATTTTTCAAATCTAAAAATTGTGTTCAGAGGTTGAGATAACTGCATTTCTGATTTTGTTACTGTTGTACAATTCATTTAAGAAATAAAAGCATCCTCTCTCTCAAACATGTTTTTCCTTCAGGGTTTTTCCTGGGCAGTTTTCCACAAATTTTAGTCTGAATATTCAAGTATGTCTAAGTTTAAATTCTTCTCTTGAAATTTTGTAAAGTTTCCTTCATGTTTTTCAATCATGTACAGTTTATGAGAAAAATCCTTCTGCAACAAAATTGTTGACTGGGTGGGAATTAAACTTGTGCACTAAAACTTAAAAAACTGGGTTGGGGAAACATGTAGAGAGATTACATTCTTCCTCTTAGATGGCCCTCTTATGGCCCTCTGAAATCTAAGTGCATTTCCCTTGCAGGAAAAGACTACTAGATCATGAGGATCTAGTGAGAATCCCCATAGATGATGATCACCATGGATAGGTTTTTTTAAAATTCTCTTTATCAATGCTTTCTATGTAGATAACATATTCTATTAACTGTTGATTCCAGTTACTTTCAAAGTTTTCAGACAACTCAAACTATTCATAATTTGGCTCAGACTCTATGGACAATTGCTCTTTCTTTTCGGTTGTCAGACTGGTTTCCATAGTGGTAGATCAGTAACAGAATCCTATCTATAATTATGCTTATTTTAGATTAATATAATTACTCTTACTATCTTTAAAAAAAAATACATCCAATTCTCTGTTAAGTTTAAGAATGGTTATGTGCTCAAACAATTAGAGATCTATGCTCTATAATTAAGGAATCTTCAACTCTACAAATGATTCTTTCAAATTAGATTAGGTTCAAAGAAACAATGTTATACCTAACAATAGTATTTTGGCACACAAAATTGACAAGGAAAGGATAATCAAAGACCTTGGCGTTCATCCACAAAAGCACTAAAGTAGGGTTCAAGATTGTGGGTTCACAGTTAAAAGAGGTTTTGTCTTTTAGTTAATATCTATTTTAGGTAACTTTCAATGATGAGCATATGGTATGAGGATAGATTGGATGGTGTATCCAAATACATGCCATGGAAAGGAAGGATTAGTGCGGTTTTAAAAGAATGAAAAATATGGAGTTTTGCAAACACTAAGATGACCAAACCTACAGATAAGGATGAACTTGAAGAGTTTGAAGCCCTTGATTCTAGAGCCTAGAGAGTGATCCTAGATGGAGTGAAAGACTATCTCATCCCACGTTCAGCAGAAAAGAAAACAACTAAAGGCAATGTGGGATACACTGAATCAGTTGTTTGAAGCCAAAAATGAGAACCGCAAGATGGCACTGAAGGACAAGCTACACAATGTCAAGATGAACAAAGATGAGGGTGTAGCCTCCTACTTGGCTCGTATGGCACAAGTCAAGGATGAGTTAGAAGTTATAGAAGAGATTGTTCTTGATTCAAAGTTGGTGAGGATAGCCCTTAAGGGTTTCACCAAGAAGTGGGACGTCTTTGTGAAGTAAATTGTAGTTAGAGGAAAGCTTCCCAATTGGTCCAGAATGTAAGATGACTTTACTTAGGAAGAGATCCCAGAGGAGTCTCAGGGTAGTCAGGTCAGTGAAGAAGTGGAGCAAAACATGGCACTTGCAACAAAATCTAACAAAAATAAAAAAGACATCAGTCAAGTCAGATGTTATCCATGTGGTCAGATGGGCCATTATGCCTGTAAATGTCCTAAGAAGAAGAAAGGGAAGACAGAGAGAGACATGGTAGCATCTGCAACAGTAGAAAAATATGCTACAAATTTTGAGAAAGAGTTTTCTCTTGTCTCTATTGATTCCAGTAGAGGGAGCTCTATTGTAACGTCCCCAACCCTCCTACCTACGAAGAGGACGCTACAATGTCATTAAACATCTAGGAAACTAGCCCCATGAACATGAAGATACATAATACCAAAATTCTTGAACATAAAACGTGCTAAGATGCATAATCCTTTACATACATAGTGGAAGAAAACATACATTCATTCAAGCATTCAACATGTTCGTCATCATTCATTAAACAATAAATATAAATTCAGAGACGAAATGGTCAATAATACTTATCTTATAAAGGATTTGTCCCACAACCAACTACGTCGCTGCAACGTTCCACCCAACCATAGTCCATCGTGCTCCTTAATCTCTCAGCAACGCTGCCACCCTCGATCTGGATATGATCCCACAAGGAATAAGGAAAAAACAGGCTTACACATAGCCAAGGATACACAAAACAGTAGATCAGCCAAGCTAACACCGTTGGGTTTATCAATCCATCCACAAATCATCCAAGCCAACACAGTTGGGTTTATCAGCCATCACGGAGATGGGAAAGGCTAATTGCTAAGCTAGTGAGCTCATTGCAGAGCTAAGGACACCTACACCAGAACTAGCATGGCTTCTAGAACACCCACACACACCCAACACAAGGAAATCAGTCCCTTCTCTGCTACACCATCCCTCAAGCCTTGACCTCCCTTCCAATGTTATTCAGGGGTTGTGGAAAAGAAAGCCAGCCCTCTAGCTCTGTATTTGTGGCTCCCAAACACACCAAGTTTATCAAGCAAACCAAGCCCTCATCCCCACTCCAACACAGTCTGAAGACCAACCACTGCATACACGCATCCAAAACAAGCTATTCACAGCTTGGACAGGGGAAAACAACTCCTGAGTCATTCTTGGCCCTATCGTGGCCAAAGCGACTCCATAACAACCTACAGCAGCCCAAAACGTAACAGCAAACACAACCAACAAAACGTGCCAAAAACAACAGTCTGTACTCAATAATGAAGCCACAGGAAACTTACATAGTCCGAGAATGGGAAAGTAAAACCAACTTTCATCCCGTGCCTCTGAAAAGAACATACACACAGGCCACAATCGATAGGGAAAACTACTGCCCCCATCCCATAACGTCAATGGCCAAATTGGAACCCCCAGCTCTCTACGTGAGGAACCATCGTGAGTTGGAGAGTGCCCATGTAGTCATGGGGAGAATGGAATAATGGGTGTCATGGTTTTTCCTGTCAGCGTGAGGTTCAACCCACTGGTGGAGTGTGCGTGTGGGCAAGGACTGATAGTCCTGCCACACTCCACTCCCCAGCAATAACTCCCCAACTAATAGCAGAACTTTTAATGAGTTAGTTGGATGAGACAAGGGAAGGTGAGCAAATAAAAAGGGTGGTTGACAAGTAAAGGGGTTTAACAGCTGACACATGGATTTTCCCCATAGGCTCAAGGTTTGATAATTCCCCCTCCCTATCCTTAGGAATATCATGCCCTTTTCAATATGGTTGCAGTGACATAGCTGTTTGGGGGTTCATTTAATTAAAAATGCATATTTACATGATACCAAAACTATTATGTGTCGTATATCATGATATACCATCGACAATGATTCCGTTCGCCGAAACATAAAACAACCAAATCGATGGTGGGGATTTTGCATTTAGCTCCACACCACGATTCATCACAATATATACATCATGTACATTTAATGCAACGGGGTCAAAACCAAGGTGTTACATTCCCCTCCCCCTTCAATAGCACTGTCCTCAGTGCTTTACAAAATTTGAACAAAATGCTACACTGGTACCGCCTCAATGTTCCGCAGAATTGAACAAAAATGGATGTGCCAATCGCATGGCATCCTCCAGCTCCCATGTAGCCTCTTCAGGTCCGTAGTGCTCCCATTGCACCTTTACTTGCCCTATGGCCTAGTTCCGAAGCATTGTGACCTTCCTATCGAGGATGCACATTGGCTCGGTTCGGAACTCTCCCTCGGGTTCCACCTGAATCACATCCCAATTTATCACATGGTTAGGATAATGTACATATATCTTAAGTAAGGAAACATGAAAAACATTATGATATCTAGTGCTAGCAGGCAATGTAATTCTATATGCAACTGGCCCTATTCTTTCAAGCACTTCAAACGACCCACAATATCCTGGTGACAGCTTGGCACAATTTCCAAGCTTCAAGGAACTCTTCCTTGCCCTCACTCTAAGATAAACATGATCCCCAACACTGAACTCCCTGTTCACCCTATTCTTATCTGCATAGCTTTTCTATCTGTCCTGTGCTGCTTTCAGATTCTACCTGATCTTTACAACCTCTTGCTCCATTTCCTTGAACGATTCTGGTCCAAGCACAACCCTATTCACTGGATTATCCCAAGTCACTGGTGTCCTACACCTTCTTCCATACAAAGCTTCATACGGACTCATCCCCAAGGATGCCTGCTATCCATTTTTGTAAGCAAACTCTACCAAGTGTAAGTAATCTTCCCACTTGGTTGGTTTGTCCATCACGTACATGCGAAGCATATCTTCCAGTACTCAACTAACTCTCTCTGTCTGCCCATCGGTCTGAGGATGGTATGCAGTGCTAAATCTTAGCTTTGTACCCAAATTTGCAAAAAACCCCTTCCAAAAATTGGAAGTGAACTTGACATCTCGATCAGAAACTATTGCCTTAGGCAATCCATGCAATTTGAAAATCTCCTTCATGAATATCTTTGCAATGTCATCAGTCTTATGCGTAGAATTAACCGGTATAAAATGTGCTTCCTTATTCAACTTGTCCACCACAACCATGATGGAATCATGTTTTCTCCAAGTCATCGGTAATCCCGTAATAAAATCCATGGAAACAAATTCCCATTTCCATTCTGGAACTGGAAAAGGCTGCAACAAACGTGCTGGGTGTTGATGCTCAGCCTTTACCTGTTGACATTTCATGCACCTGGAAATGTATTCAGCCATATCCTTTTTCATTCCTGGCCAAAAGTACTGTTTTCTGGAAGTAGCACTCATCTTCTGGTATCCTGGGTGACCAAAATATGGAGCTTGATGGATTTCATCCATAACAACCCTCCTCAAATCTGCTACATTTGGAATATAAATTCTTCCTTTATAAGTAAGGAGTCCATCTTCTTCCAATTTATATCCCTCATACCTCTTCTCAAGACTTTGCTTCTGCAATTTGTCTCTTACCGGCTCATACAATTCATCTCTGGCAGTACGATCAACAATCTGCTACCTCAAATCTGATTGGAAAATACTAAGGGATGCCACATGCATTTCCTGCACCTTCTTGCCGAGTGCATTAGCTACCTTATTCTATTTTCCCTTTATGTGCTTGATTTCAAAATCAAACTCACATAAAAACTCCATCCATCTCGGTTGCCTAGCATTCAGAGTAGGCTGATCAAATAGATACTTCAGACCACAATGGTCTATCCTGAGCTCAAATCTTCTACCCATCAAGTAATGCCTCCACATCTTGAGAGCATGTACTGTGGCTACAAGCTCTAGATCATGAGTGGCATATTTTTTCTCATGCTCCTTCAACTTTCTTGACTCATAGCATATCACGCGGTTGTCCTACATAAGGACTCCTCCAATCCCTTGTTCACATGCATTGGTACATACCACAAATTCTTTCTCTGGTTCTGCAACTTTCAATACTGGTGCACTAGTGAGAAGATTCTTCAACTGCTGGAAGCTTTCTTCACACCTTGATGTCCATTCAAAATTCATCCTCTTCTTTTGCAAAGAAGTGATGGCATGTGCAACTTTGGAGAATCCCTCAATGAATCTCCTATAGTATCCTGCAAGTCCAATAAAAGATCATACATCTGTCACATTTCTTGGAGTAGACCAATTCATAATGGCCTCAATCTTTTTAGGGTCCACAGATATACCCTCCTCAGAGATAATGTGACCCAAATACTGAATTTTGTCTCTATAGAAGTCACACTTTCTTAGCTTTGCATACAACTGATGCTCCCTGAGCAATTGCAATGTCAACCTCAAATCCTCTTCATGTTCTTCCTCATTCTTAGAATAAACAAGAATGTCATCAAGGAAAACAAGAACAAACTTTTCCAAATACCTGCTGAAGACACTATTCATAAGGCACATAAATGTAGCTGGTGCATTTGTGAGACCAAATGGTACCACTAACAACTCACAACGTCCATATCTTGTTCTGAAGGATATCTTATGAAATTCTTCATCCTTGATTCTCACCTGATGGTAACCAGACCTCAAGTCAATCTTGGAAAATACCTTTTCTCCTCTCATTTGATCAAAGAGGTCATCAATCCTAGGCAAAGGATATTTATTCTTCACAGTAACTTTGTTCAATTGTTTTTAATCAATACACAACCTGAGTGTACCATCTTTCTTCTTTACAAACAAAACTAGTGCTCCCCAAGGAGACACACTCAGACGGATATACTTCTTTTCCAACAACTCTTGCAGTTGCATCTTCAACTCTAGCATCTCTGGTGTACTCATCATGTAGGGTGTCTTGGACACTAGTGCTGCTCCTAGCACAAGTTCAATTGTGAAATCAATGTCCCTCTTTGGAGGAAGTCCTGGAATCTCATCGGGAAACACATCCCTGAATTCCTGTAACACCTGATAGTCCTCCAACCTAGGAGTTTCATCTCCTCTCGGCTCCAAAATATGAACTCCGTACAACTGGCAACCTTTCCTACAGAACTTCTTCAACTGCATTGTTGAAACCTGCCTTACTGAAATCACCTTTGGAATACCTTTCAAAACTACTGGGTTTCCTTCTTCATCCATGCATTCGAAAGTCTTATTGTAACAGTCAAGCTTCACTCTATGAGCTTCTAACCAATCCATTCCAATGAGAACATCATAGGAACCAAGTGGTAGAACATTCAGATCTACACAAGTGATCA
>LPNX010900604.1:116442-152936 GCA_001517045.1 Pseudotsuga menziesii
AGATCATGGTTTTTCCAAATTTTGCAACATCAAGGATCATTGTAAGTCAACTTTCAAGTTCTCCCCTCCTTTGTCTTTACAAAATTCATATTTCTTTGGTCTAGTAAAGGTCATGAGGCATAGGGCATCCTCCTTGTTATGGCTCGCTGGTGGGATACACATCAGTCGAGACTACAAACGTGGTTGACAGCTTCAACATACTTCATCAAAAGATTTGGAGGGAAGAAGCTAGCAAATCAGGCACAAATACCAGTCTTCACACAAGGATAAGACCCGGAAAAACACATAAGTATATATTAAAAGGAATGGAGAAGACTTGGTTATAAATATGAGCAAATGTGGCTGCACCTATTTCCATCAACATTAGAGGATTTATGAAATAAGTGGTACAATATGGAGGAAGCACAAGATGAAACATTATTATAGAACAAACATAAAGAAAACTTCACCAAGGACTTCAAATTCATACTGGAAGATGACAAACTAGTCGAAGCAACAAAACAGATAAAAATCTTCCAACAACCGACTATTAATAACAGTTCGTCACAAACTCACAGCCGACCAAAAGCATCATGTAATAACATTCGATCAAATAAAATACCACGTACGACAAGAATTTGACTAGAAACTGAGCGCACAAATGGAAAAACCTTTCAGTAGAAATCTGATCATCCGGAAACAACAAAACCAATTAGAACAATATTGAAGGTCGAATCAACCGAAAAAGAAGAACCTGACCAGATGACAACAGAAGACTTCCTAGCATCATTTTCAAAATTCAAGGAAGGAAGTCGACAAATCAATGAAAGAAAGGCACCCGAATGGATGGACGAAAAGGTTAAAATGAAAGAAGTCGACATCTCCAATGATGATAGAACAAAAATGGCAAGAATAGGTTGTTATTGGAACGAAGAGCAGACAACAGAAATAGTTAACCTACTAAAAGAATTTCAAGATGTATTTACACGGGATTATAAAGACCTTAAAGGTTTAGTTCAGGAAATGGGTGAAATGAATATTGATATTAAACCTGATACAAGACCTGTAAAGAAATTGATCTGATCCCAGGGGCGAGCCCAGAAAGTCATCGAACCCGCTCGAAACAATCGGGACCAATAGGATCGTTTTTCTGACGTTAGTGCAAGTGAACATGAGCATAATATAAGTGTGTAACATAGAATCATCCACATGAAAATGAAAAATCATTCACGCACTTAGGGACACGATTTGATTATGGAGTTCACCAGATCTCTTGGCTACGTCTCCGGGCCTACTCCAAAATAGAGTGACCAATCCATTGCAAAGATGCACAAATACATAAGATACATCACAATGGATTCACCTGCAGAGTCTTCATCATCTGTTCATCTCTACCACCACACCATAACTGCCTCTGATGGGTCACATAAGTGCACAAGCTATAGGACTCAATCGAAGACTGCAGAAATCAAGCAAGCAAATGCATGCCTCCTTTGTCTCGAGAAGTTGCCAAACTTGGACATGAAGATATTTTCCCAATGTAGCCAATCACACTCTTTCAACTGACTCTACGAGCCACGAACCTCGAGCTACGCCACATGATCTTCTGCACGATAGTCTCAATAGACGACAATATGTTTGCATGACAAGTGCATTAATAAAACCAACGTCACACTCTTACCAACCAATCCCTTCACCTTTGTCCTTCGGGATGAGAGTGTAGATGGTCGCTACTTGCCTTCAAATGCAAATTGAAATGTTTCCTCCTCGAACTGACTCTGGTTCTTTGTCTCCTACGTTGGATCACCTTCGGACATGATGGAGCCATGCTTGCTCTCTGAGCTAGAACTACAAGGTTGGAGCCTCTCCATGAGCTTCTCCAATGGAGACCCCCAATGGGGCCTCTCAGATGCTTGCTTCCTCTATGGGCTACATCTCTCCAAACTTGAGCTCCCTTCAAATGCACATGGCAAGTGCTTAAATAGGAGAAGCTACTCTTGGTGGCATGATACATGTGATTCTCCAAATTGGGATTAGTTACAAATTGGTTTGGCTTTTAAGAACATAAACCAAAAATATGGTTCATGCCCACATGCCCATGGGTTTTCAAATTTAGTTACTTCCCCATAATGAAATTTACAAAATCCAACAATAATCCATTACATAAAAAAATCCCTTTTTTAAATAGCATGTTGGTTTTTCAACCATAAACCAACTTGTTACAACTTCTTTACAAATATGGCATGTTTGTTTTTTGTTACAACCATGCATTAACTTCATAACAACTCAAGGAATAAAATAAATGAGTAATATGTGAGTAATTTTTCCACTCACTTCAAATATTAATCATTTTACAATTTCTCATGAGTAAATGCATGAATGTCCTAAAACTCATTTCAAGCACAAATGCATTTATGCTAGTCATCATGCCATGTCATCATGCCACATCATCATGCCATGTCAGCATGCCACATCACCATGCCACATCATCATGACACATTATCATGCCATGTCATTAGAATGCACTTTTTGACTACCATGTGGCATCTTGAGGGAGTGCCACGTGGCACTTCAGCCAAAATTTTCCCTGTTGGGGCCAAACTTCAAAACGCAATATCTTTTGCATCTGGAGTCCGTTTGACACACCGTTTGCACCATTGGAATCGGCTTGACGATCTATTCGACATGGTAATATTTTTGTTGCAATATTATGATTTTGAAAATTGGCCTTTTTAGATCCTCCCGGATCATTCCTCCCTACTGGGAAGGCTTTTGGTCCCCAAAAGCTTCTTGCAGGTATGCTCATCTACTTCTTGCTTCATTGGTGCCTGCACAAACTGCTTCCAATTCCTGTATTTTTACACACTGCAAACGTTTGCTCATAACAGTCCACAACCTGCAACACTTGTCAGCCTGCTCTAATACCACTTGATCTGATCCCAGGGGCGAGCCCGGAAAGTCATTGAACCCGCTCAAAACAATGGGGACCAATAGGATCATTTTTCTGACATTAGTGCAAGTGAACATGAGCATAATATAAGTGTGTAACATAGAATCATCCACATGAAACTGAAAAATCATTCAAGCACATTAGGGACACGATTTGATTACGGAGTTCACCAGATCTCCTGGCTACGTCTCCGGGCCTACTCCAAAATAGAGTGACCAATCCATTGCAAAGATGCACAAATACATAAGATACATCACAATGGATTCACCTACAGAGTCTTCATCATCTGTTCATCTCTACCACCGCACCATAACTGCCTCTGATGGTTCACATAAGTGCACAAGCTATAGGACTCAATCGAAGACTGCAGAAATCAAGCAAGCAAATGCCTGCCTCCTTTGTCTCGAGAAGTTGCCAAACTTGGACATGAAGATATTTTCCCAATGTAGCCAATCACACTCTTTCAACTGACTCTACGAGCCACGAACCTTGAGCAGATCAAAGACTTGCATAATGTTGCAAATCGCACTCTTTCAACTTACTCTACGAGCCACGAACCTCGAGCTACGCCACACGATCTTCTGCAGGATAGTCTCAATAGATGAAAATATGTTTGCATGACAAGTGCATCAATAAAACCAACATCACACTCTTACCAACCAATCCCTTCACCTTTGTCCTTCGAGATGAGAGTGTAGATGGTCGCTAATTGCCTTCAAATGCAAATTGAAATGTTGCCTCCTCTAACTGACTCTGCTTCTTTGTCTCCTACGCTGGATCACCTTCGGACATGATGGAGCCATGCTTGCTCTCTGAGCTGGAACTACAAGGTTGGAGCCTCTCCATGAGCTTCTCCAATGGAGGCCCACAATGGGGCCTCTCAGATGCTTTCTTCCTCTATGGGCTACATATCTCCAAACTTGAGCCCCCTTCAAATGCACATGACAAGTGCTTAAATAGGAGAAGCTACTCTTGGTGGCATGATACATGTGATTCTACAAATTGGGATTAGTTACAAATTGGTTTGGCTTTTAAGAACATAAACCAAAAATATGGTTCATGCCCACATGCCCATGGGTTTTCACATTTAGTTACTTCCCCATAATGACATTTACAAAATCCAACAATAATCCATTACATAACAAAATCCCTTTTTTTAAATAGCATGTTGGTTTTCAGTCATAAACTAACTTGTTACAACTTCTTTACAAATATGGCATGTTTGTTTTTGGTTACAACCATGCATTAACTTCATAACAACTCAGGGAATAAAATAAATGAGTAATATGTGAGTAATTTTTCCACTCACTTCAAATATTAATCATTTTACAATTTCTCATGAGTAAATGCATGAATGTCCTAAAACTCATTTCAAGTACAAATGCATGCATGCTAGTCATCATGCCATGTCACCATGCCACATCATCATGCCACATCCGCATGCCATGTCAGCATGCCACATCATCATGCCATGTTATCATGCCACATCATCATGACACATTATCATGCCATGTCATTAGAATGCACTTTTTGACTACCACGTGGCAGCTTGAGGGAGTGCCACGTGGCACTTCAGCCAAAATTTTCCCTGTTGGGGCCAAACTTCAAAACGCAATATCTTTTGCATCCGGAGTCCGTTTGACACGCCGTTTGCACCGTTGGAATCAGCTTGAAGAGCTCTTCAACATGGTACTATTTTTTTTGCAATATGATGATTTTGAAAATTGGCCTTTTTAGATCCTCCCGGATCAGAAACGGCCTTACAAACTTGCTCACAAATATAAAGAGATAGTGAAAAAAGAGATCAAAAATATGTTAGCAGCTAGATTCATCTACACAAATGAGCAGTCAGAATAGGAAAGTACAATGGTCATACAACCAAGGAATCATGACCCAACAAGATTGAGAATCTGTGTAGACATTCGGGAGCTAAACAAAGTCACCCTGACAGACCCATTCCCAACTCCGTTTGCAGATGCAATCCTAAATGAAGTTGCAGGACATAAGTGCTATTCATTTACAGATGGTTTCTGAGGATATAACCAAGTACCGATCGCCAAGGAGGATCAAAAGAAAACAACATTCATGTGTGAATTTGGCTCATTCACTTATAAATTCATGCCATTTGGTCTGAAAAATGCACCAGCTGGATTTTCAAGAATAGTAGTTAAAGCATTCCATGAATACATCTATAAAACAATCGCTATATACTTCGACGATTGGATGATTTACTCCATGTTAAAAGATCACTGCAAATGGATAAGGCTAATGCTATAAATATGCCGACAAATTCAGATATCACTTAACATAAAGAAATTCATCTTTGTAACTCCTATAGGAATTTTACTAGGACATATTGTATGCAAAGAAACCATCAAAGTTGATTTCGCGAAAATAAAAATCATTCTCGACTTGAAACCCCTAGTCAATCCAAAACAAGTTAGAGTTTTATTAGGGCATATAGGCTACTATAGGAAGTTTATTCACCACTACTCAGATATGGTATATCCTCTAGAAGAGTTATTAAAATAAAATCAGGAGTACGAATGGGCTGAAGAATGCAATGCATCTTTTGACACTTTAAAGAAAAAATTAGTCAAAGCACCTATTCTCCGATTTCCAAATTGGTCAGTCAAATTTCATGTACACATCGACGCATCAAGCATAGAAATCAATGCAATATTGACTCAACCAGGAGATGATGGGATGGACTACCCAATTGTATACAGTAGCAGAAAATTAAACAAAGCAGAACATAATTATTCCATGACAGAAAGGGAAGCATTAGGAATGGTCTTTGCACTTCAAAAATATAGACATTATGTGTTAGCCAACCCTTTTATATTCTACACCGATCACCAAGCATTGAAATATCTAGTAAATAAACCACTACATCATGGAAGAAGATGTCGCTAGTTACTATTATTTCAAGAATTTGAGTTTGAAGTTGTAGTTTGACCGAAAAGGCTAAATGTTGGACCCAACCACTTGTCGCGAATCGACACGAGGGAGGAACTGACAGGAGTTGAGGACGATCTTCTAGATGCACATCTGTTTAGAATACAAGTTTCACTTGCTGAACTAGAAGAGATAGCACAATTCTTAGAAAATGGACAAGCACCCGAGGGAATGAGTACCAAACAGAAGCAAATTTTAGAAATGAAATTTGCACCTTATATTCTAATTAACAGCTTCCTATATAAACTAGGATTGGATGAGGTACTCCATCGATGGCTTATGGAGCATGAAAGAGAGAGAATAATGCGTGAAGCACACTATGGCCTAGCTGGAGGAAATTTCCAGTCTGACAGGGCTGCTAAAAAGATCCAACAGTCGGGATTATGGTGGCCGACATTATACAAAGACTATCGAAAGTTTGTCAGTAAATGTGATTGTTTTCAACAATTAGGTCGACCCCTACCAAGCACTGAGATGCCCTTAATATCGCTAAATCCAAGTTTAACATTTGAAATTTGGGCTATCGACTTTATAGGACCATTCCTAGTTCCTGCTAGAAGGTCAAGAGCACGCTATATCATAACAACAGCTGGATACGTTACTAAATGGGCAGTGGCAGAACCTGTCGAAACTTGTTATAGTGAAGTAGCCACCAAATTTATATACGAAAATATCATTACTAGATTCACTTGTCCATTAAATTTAATCAGCAACTAGGGATCACGTTTTATTAACAAAACTATTGCAACTTTAACAGACGATTTCAAAATCGAACATAGAAGGAACACAACCTATCATTCTCAGTCTAATGGTGCGATTGAAGCATTTAACAAAACTTGACAAGGGGATTAACAAAATTTTGAAATATAGAAAAAGATGGTTGGGATGAGAAAATTCCTGTTGTCCTATGGGCATACAGAACAACATATAAATGATCCACAGACCAGACACTATTTAGACATATCTATGGGCAAGAAGCAGTCGTTCCCCTACATTTTCAACAACAGACACTAGTAATCGTCGACATATTACATATTAATTCCAAAGAGGCTAAGGAGTGACTAATGCAACTAGCTAAGTTAGAGGAACATCGACTAATCTCTATACAACACTAAGAAATCCAAAAGCAACAAAAGAAAGCATGGCACGACCAAAACATCAAAAAAAAAAACTTGTCAGTTGGAGACATTGGGTTATTATATAACAGTCAAGTCAAAGGTAAACCTAAAAAACTGCATACAGAGTGGATGGGACCTTATATCGTTGAAGAAATCAATGCCAATGTGAACGTTACAAGGCAAAGTCTTTTGGAAACTTGTTAATGGTGCCCGACTAAAGCGGTATGAAAACTGAAAAATCTATAATAATAAAAAATGGTTTCATAACTGTTAACAAAAATTGAAAATATCTATGAAAACCTAAAAACAACAAAAGAAACAATCCAGCAAAATCAAAATGACAGGGACTTGGATAAACTCTCAGGAAGGAAGTAGCAGAATACCATTTGGAAC
This sequence comes from Pseudotsuga menziesii, assembly GCA_001517045.1. NCBI lineage: Eukaryota > Viridiplantae > Streptophyta > Pinopsida > Pinales > Pinaceae > Pseudotsuga > Pseudotsuga menziesii. The sequence continues at coordinate 123,841 of LPNX010900604.1, forward strand.
AATTAGCCACCAACAACACAACCATTGACACGACGAATACTTCCCATCCCACTGACAGTCTCACAACCATGATGCATATCGACGAAAAGAAAGCCCAACTGTCCCATCAAATCATCATGATCACCAACAAAAGGAGCACCAAAACAAGCATGTATTAAAAGAACTTTCGATAGAGCGTCCTTCACAATCAAACTCGCCATTAATAGCTCCATTAACCAAATCACTTCTCGCTCCACCTATAAATACCACATCAGATGATGATTTCACATCATTCTACAAAGAACTAGAGAGACAGAGCTATCAGACCCTCGAGACTAAGATACCTTTTCAAGAACCAGAGCGCTTTACTGACAGAATGGCACCAAAAAAGACAAGATTTGCAACCAACAAAGTAAAACAACTAGAAATCGCCACAACCCCATTGATGCAAAGACTGGAGAACATCAACAAAGCAAAAGTTCAGGAATCATCATGATCAAGATTATGGGTAGAGATCAAAAATGGGCATACAAAGACAAAAAAATGACAACAAAAGCTCAAAAAATAAATGCCAGCAGCATTATGAGTTACGTAAATGCACCACTCATGGAAAGCTTTGGGGGGACAAAGGAAATTATAGCAAAATTCATTATTATTCAGTACCACAATGGGAAATTCTACTTTGACAGACCTATTGAGGTATCTGATGATGTCATCTACAAACTTACAGGATTATCAAACAAGGGTGAACTAGTTCCCGTAGGTTCAAAATCAAGATTGGTCGAAAAACTAACAGGCACTCCAACTGAGAAATTCTAAAGGACTGGTAATCAGCCAGATTAAGTACACCACAACCAAGATAGTAGGAAAATTTGTCTCTATAGGCCTAACAGCTACAGGGCACAGATGTGATTTAAGACTCGACATGTTGGAAGTCATCGACAATGTAGAGAAAACAGGGAAAACTTACTGTTGGGCACAATACCTAGCCGACCTCATTAAGAATATATGTACAAAATGTCAGGAGAAAGGAGAAGAAATCAGATTCCCATCTCTAATCATATGGATTGCGATGTATTATATGAGACCTTTCGAACACCCACAATTTCTTGAGCTGACAAGATTCCATATGTGGAATTTCAAACCATTTTCAATGGCTAGGAAATCTCAGGAGCTAAAAGAGGCCAAGGTCTTTTCAGACACTTGGTTTCAAAATTTAAAGATCAAAACGTCCAGAGGGAGGGTACCCCATAATATTCGAAGAAGTTTTCCGCCATCAGCACATATCCATCTAGAGCTAGACCACACTGCATCCCGGTTCATCCAAGGAGTTGCAGGAAAGTCCAAGTATCTCGATTATTACCCATCAATCAAGGATATCTTCACAGAACTCGCCTGACAATCTAATACAAAGCCGACCATACCGAAAATTGCAAAGAAAATTGATCAATCGATTGTTGAGCCCTTGACCTACTAGGGAAAAAAGGAAGATTATGAAGTACATCTTCATATCAACACTTTTAACCTAGAGGACACTCTAGCAGAAGAGGTAAACATTATTCAATTAATTACAATACCGTCGACAAAACAACAAGTTGAACTGACACACCAGGAGGAGGAGGCTGAACAGACAGATGAGGAAACTCAATGCGACAACTTACCACCGGAGTATGCTATGATAAAATAGAACATCCAACAACTTGATTTGGAAATATCTAAAGCCCAGAAGAAGAAAAGTACTCCAGTTAAAGGAAAAGGGAAACTCAGACTCATTCTCCTAGAGGAATCTGACGATGAGGATGAGTTACATGCTGGAGCTATTGAAATATTGGAGGATACTGCTAAGAATAATATATCCATCGAAGACCAGTTCAAAAAATTCATGGAAGAAGAAGAAAAGTAGTCAAAAGAAAAAAAGGTAAGAATCGCCACCCCTCCCGAGGTTCAATCTGTTGATTTAGCCACCACTCCACCACTTCCGTCCCCAACCCAGATAGTCCAAGAAGAAGTACCAAACCCAACCTCTGTTACCCCAACAATCCCATATATGCAAGCATTAACTAAAAAAATTAAACAAAAATTTGATAAAGACGTCAACCTTCAAGAGTTTATTAACCAACTACCCAACCTTTTCCCTTCTGTTTAACAAATAAATACAACAAAACCAGTTGTTGATTCAGGCCCTTCATGACAACTTCTTGCAATTTCCCAGCACTCTGACTAACGACAACAATTTGTAACAAAACCCCATATTGTCAGAGTTATTAAATCCACATTTCAAATAAATCCCGATAAAACCTCTCAAGTTCTCACAGCACACATTTCATCATTCATACCATCCACTGGAAATCCCTTACTTTCGATAAATGAAGCAGATGAAGGAGCCATATCAGGTTAACTTGATGCAAATGACCAAACTGAAACATTAGCAATAAATCAAGAAATGGTCGACCTCATCGATTCTGGCGAGCCTAATGAACCTGTCGACTCACCACCAGTAGTTGAGAATCCTATGCCAATAGATGTCATCCCGAACCTCCCATCGACTTCAGAGCACCTACCCTCACCTACACCACCCTCAGCCATAGTTCCACCTTCTACACCACTGGAAATTCCACAACCATCCACTGATCCCCTTTCTAAAACAAAGTTGATAAACCCCGACTTACCAAGTAGTACAACATAACAACAACAGATAGAACCATTGCCGATAGGAGCAGATGATGCACAAAATAGAGACCAATCGCAGCGAAAAAGAAAAGAAAGAAAAGAGAAAAAGAAAAAAGAGAAGGAACAACAACAAAAATAGTCGACACAATAGCAGATACCATCGACCATCCACCTGGCCCAACTAGGGTTGACCACAACAGTGGATACACATACAATTAGAAACAAAGATTTGGATCGACTGTTGGAGGCCCTCAATAAAGAATCCAGAGTAAGGAAAGAAAGAAGACAGGCACAAATTGAAAAGATTAAAATAGAACAAGTCGAACTCCTAACGAAATGTAGATATCTGGCACAACAAATCATTCCAGTACCAGAGGTAGCCGACACCTAAAAATCGTTGGAACATGCATACCAACTATTTGAAAGTGTCGTGTCTAGTCTTCAAACACAACTACAGGAAAAGAAGGAAGAGCAGAAGGAACAGACCTCTATATTGTTAAGAAATCAGTATACAACAATCTCAGAAGCTCACAAAGTACCAAAAGAACATTTTGAGGAATCTATTGTCACAAAGGAATTCCTAAGAAGTTGGGTCATCTATTATAGCCAAATATTTCAGCAGATAAGGAATACACGTGAGCACTTTAAATCACTACAGAGTCAGCGATGAGACACAGAAGCAATGAACAAAACAATTCAAGACCAACTTATGTTAGAAACAACAAAACTGGACAAACTTGAGAAACAAGCACACTAATGGATAACTCAAGCCAATCCTAGCTTGGACAACCTCGACAAGATTCTCTCGCACATGAAGAGATTACTTGAGACTGCAGAGGAGAAATCACAATTTTTAGGCCCCAACATGAGTAATATTGTGGATTTGTTGATACAACAGAAGATGTCAAACTTGTCGAGCCTCACAACCTTGACCATCGATATTCAGAAAGCACTCATAATTGGGAAGAATTTCATCATCAGTTAGCAGTTACATCAGAACCCATTGTGGAGATTTGCGTACAGAAATGACCATTAAGCAGACAACATAGTCCATAACAAAGCAATTTTAGGAACTACTAGAGACAGTTATTTTTGTTACCTCCCCTATTTCTTCGGGACGAAGAAACATTTTGTTCCTGGGGGAGATGTTGGAGGAGCTATCCAGCTTAGCTGACTAGACTTGTTAGTCGACTAATTGTAGATTAGGTCGACCTCATTGGTCGTGTCAATTGGGCGAACCGGCAAGTAGTTACCTTAACTATTTTGTAAATGTATATATAGGTTGTTGAGCCAAATAAGAAATGTGTTCGGTTTTATGTATGAACCCACATGTGTATTGAGTAATATAAGTTGTTATTCTGTCCATTATTCTTGTCTCTTGTATATGTTATGATTATATGATTATTTATGTGTATTGTTGGTAACCTTGCAATCTAATTGATTACAACACACCATCATTGATCATGGAAAGGGTGTGTATAGTACTTTCCCTAATGATGTCAATGCAATGATTTCCATACCCATTCTTTTCATTAAAAGGGTGACCATATTGCGAATGAAAATCTTGCTTTGTGTACAACAAAAACTCACTTCCCGTATTGGAAGAGCACGCTCATTTCTGGTTGTCCAAGGCATAGTTGCAAAGAAGACTAAGAAAAATCGTGATTGCAACAATCAATGGAACACATTTCAAGGGGAGAGTTGTGTCATAAGGTCATAAAATCCCTTCATTCAAAAACCCAAAAGGCGACTATTTTCCCATCTAAAGGAAAATCCAACCAAAGGCAAGTGTGTGAAGAAGATAGTTTCAGCCATGAGATTCAAGTGTTGATGTGGACCTAGATAATGACTATATCTTTGAATACACTACAAAATCATTGATTGTTCAGTTTCAAGTTGAGCATTATACCAAGAAATCCCTTAAATAATGGATTGAATATCACTAGCATCACCTCTTTGAGTGTAGGGCCTCTCTAACAATGGGCCCTAGATGCTTTAATGATTTTTTATTCATGAGTGAGTTGGATGAGATGGAATAATTGTGTGGTGGAGCCTTCTTCCCTCTCAGAATGGACCCCATATACTTTTATACTTATATATTCACGAGTGAGGAAAACAAGATGAGTACTAGATGGTTGAACTCTACACTCAGCCTCCCAAGTTGACTATGGGTTTAACCCTCTTAATGAAAGGGTTTCCAAACTACCCATTTGAGGTAAGATTGAAATATATTCCAATGGAACTTAGTGTGAAGACTTACTTTTAGAATATACAAAACTGACTAGGGAACTTCCTGAAAACTCAACCTATCACTACTAGATGACAAAACACGGTTATTTAAAAGATTTGCATGGAGATGAAGCTTAGCAAAGGGCTTCTAGAAGAAATGATTCTAGTGGTTGGAGGAAAGGATTTTTGTAGCTACTCGACTAAACAAATGTAACTTATCATTGTAAATGTTATCATCCAAACGGTAACTTACAAATTTCTTAACCCTATAAGAACTGTGGACAAACTAACGGAGGTTTGCAAATGTTGCTAGTTCTTCGGAATTTGGAATGTTTAATTGGAAGTTGTCGCTCCCTATTGTCACCTTTCACACACGATTACGTGGCAGAAATCTTCAAGCCACTCAGTGTGTCCTTGGGGGAAATTCTCGAGTCAAGGCTATCACCTTGTCCTTGACTCCTCCGTTCAGGCTAACTCCTAACGAAGCCAAGGGGGGTAGACCCTATTAAATTACTAAGGCTAATTACTTAGTGTGATGGTATTATATTAATTAAGTTGCTTAGGATTTTTGAAATTAACCAGTGGAAACAAAAGATAACAAGATGCAATATTTAAAGCAAATAAGCACAGTAATGACACTCAATATATATATAATCGAAAGAAATGATCAAATAAATCACTAGTTTCTTAAATGGAGTCAATAGAGAAACTAATGTGCTTGCATGCGCTTGAAATAATGTTTTACGAATGTCTCTTGGTAGATTTTAAATTAATTTGGAATGTGAATGAATTAAATTAGGCAAAATGGGGACTCTAGATATACCCGAGGGGTACTTGGAATATGTCCAAAAGTGAACTTTCACGGCTACCCGCAAGGTGTTTGTGGGATGGAACGAAGTCTCAGAGACTATTGTTCATAACGCTCCCATCAAGGTGTGACAGAGATCGGCGCCTTGAGGTCACTTTCTAGTTGTTCCCACTCCTTTGGGTATTTTGCCACCGCTTACAGTTTGTTCGAGGCGTTAGATTTTCGCCTGATGGTTTGTTAATTTGGGAGGTGAAGACTAATTAATCTAATCACTCAAGTGCTTTTGATGCAGCTTGAATGATCGGATGAACCGCAACCAAGTACAGAGCATACACACTGGATTTTTTTTTATTTTTAGAAAATTTTAAAAGAGGTGTTCTTATTAAAAAGAAAACCCTCCAGGAACCTCTTTCGGTCCAAGTGGACCTAAAATAGGGAATAAATGAGGGGTCAATTTTATTATGATTATTAAAACAATTAATGATAGCAGATGAAGCATAAACAAATAAGCAAACCACAATTTTCTAATTAGACTACCACGACCCTTTCTTCACCTTTCGGCTCAAAAGGAGGCTCGTGGGGTAAGTATTAAAATTACTTTGAAACCACCAGATATGGAATATGACAATGATTATAAGTCAAAGTATACTACCCCTGCATATTAGAACTACACTATATTGAATGAAGATGAAAAAATGTAAAAAATGGTACAGATGCAAATCCCCCCAGGGGGGATGGTGAATAGGCTTGAAAGAGCCTATTCGAAGAGATTTTTCTTTTTATTACCAGAAATTACAATATCAGAAAACTGAAATTAATCCACTTGGTCCTTATATGAAATGAGACCAAACATTTACAAATTACAAAATTTTGAAATTTTGGGAAGACAGAGACCCCCTCGGGGGTTTTGAATGGTCCAAAAATGCTTTCCGGACTGCACCTCCTCCTCCTTTTTGTTATACCTACTAAAAACTAGAAATATTATCACAAATAAATATGCCCAAAAGTACTTTGAAAGTACTTTTGGATGAACACACTTTTTACCCAAAAATTCTAAGTTAAAACTAGTTTTTAAAAAAGCAGAAAAAGAACCAAGGAAAGCAAGCTTTCCTTTGGATCTTGGCCTGATTGTGGGGAAGCCAATATGAAGAACTTAAATTGCTGAATATAAATTTTTAGATTATAAGGAAACAACCATGCATTCAACAAGATTTAGAGCTACTTTCACAGCCTTGAAAAATGACAATTTTTCCTAAAACTAGATCTAGAATGCTTGTAAAATTTCTTTAGGAATGAGATCTAGTTTATGAGTTTTAAGGCAGCAAGATATATGTAAAATGAATTTTGAAATTTATAGATCTAAACAATTTTAAAGCTGCAAAACAAGTAACCGAACTAATTTTAAACAATTTGAAGGAGGAAGAGGAAAAGAAGAGCGTTTGTTGCTGGAATGGATCTGCAAAAAAGACTAGTTAGTGGAATGCCGAGGGACAATGCCTTCACAAAATAGTCGGATGCCTAGTGGATTCAATATAGATCCACAGTTCGTCCAGCCCCTGCTAACTGAAAACTAACAAGCAATCCTGCACAAAAACCTTATGAGATCTAGATAGAGATATATGAAAAAAGAGAGGGATTACATGTAAATAAACGTATTTAAACATGTATAACCTGAATCCTCAAACATATATGCTATGAGATGTTGATAAACAAGTAATCTTACTTGCCCAACTATACTCCTATTCATTCAGCTAAATCCTTCAAGCCAGACAAGATTCAGATGCAGAAACTGAGAGAAAGACACCGATAACAACAAAAGCTGCAATACAATGTTAATTCCACACACATAAGAGCATTACACCATTTTGGCCTCCAAATATTTACTTTATTCCAATAGAAAAAGATATTACATAGTATTACAACAGCAATAGCTCCTCAATCCAACTCTAACTAACTCAGAAAGGAGGCAACCATGCTTTATTTATACAAAAAATTGAAACCCCAACCCAGAGGGGGTGCAAATCCCAAGGAGATAAACAACTGTTGCTGAAGGAGAGTCCATCAATGCATGATATAAAGTTGAACTGAGCTTCTACTGAGTCTAATCGTCAATCGGGGGGCTGATTGAGCAGACACATCAACCTGTCGACTGAATCATCAATCACAGAGCTTCCAGAAGAGCCCACATGTGTGGAGGAGAGAGAGAGGGTGCAATTCCCCATAAAGGAGGCTAAAGTTCAACTCTGGATCTTCCCTGATTATCCCCTTCAGTCAAGGAATTGCAATCTCTGGTTAATCTAGTGCCGATGAGACTGATTTCAATCAAATCTGCTGAGAATCCATTGATCTAGGATTTTGTATTTACTCCATTATTCATCAATTTAAAATTTAAAATAATCAATAATTAATTTTTTGGGGCTTTCTAACCTGAGTCATGGAAAATGACTCAAAACTTGGAAATAGTGGGTCCATAGGTTTACTGGGTGCTCTTCGCTTGAAAATGAGCACCTACATGACTGAAACTGATTATTGAACCCGCTTTAATTACAAAACCAATTTTTATGATTAAACTATTAAAAAATAGCCTAAGTTTTGGAAAAATTAAATGTTAATAAAAAACACTGAAAAAAATAAAAAATTGAAAAAAAAAAACCTAGGGGGACTTAGAAATGTTCATATGACTCAACCATAATGCCTAGCATGTTTATACATTGACACATAGACTCTAATAACCTCAATAGGCCTAAATGCCAAGCTGGCCACCCCAACTTTGGAGGTATTGAGTGAAAAACTCGGAAATTATAAGTTGTTTATTCAACAACCAATAATAACCAAGGGAAAAAACACCCTGGGCTGATCGGATTGACAAATAAAGTCTATGAGACCGAGTCTTTTACAGACATTATCATGCTAGGACATTTATTACAACTTGTTGGAATATAATAAACCCACTCATAAAATAATTAAGCATTATTTCATAACTGCGCTTTATAGTAGATTCTGCTTTATTCTGCTTTTTCTGTTTTATCCTGCTTTTCTATGGATAAGGTAAAGCTAGTCAACTAGGAAACTGGCAGCTTTTGTTGCCAACCCATCCTCCATTATTTTCTCTCCATATTCTAGGATTAGCAGTCTTTCCTTCACTCATCATCACTCACACATGCTATTGCTAATTCGTGAGGTGCTTAGTAGATTGGGAAAGTGCTTTAGTCAACTATGGGGTTTATCATAATTAGTAAGCCTGCTTTATGAGCTAGCTTGAGTTGTCTTCATGCAACTCCTTTTTCCTTATAAGGATGTATTACCTATGTAATAATATCAATTATCATTTAATGATCATTCATTAATGTGTGTTCATTAATTTTTCTTCTTCTCTCCTTATGCTAATTCTCTACAGTTCTATGTGAGGTTAATTGTGTGCCTAGATCCTTAGCCAATTTATGAAATTCCTTATGCCATCAAGGATTTATAATTTCTGCATGGTATCAGAGCTAAGGTTCTCAAAGTTCAATTTCTACATGGTATCAAAACTGAGGATATCAAAGCTCTACATGATATCAGATCTTTGAGAGTTCATTAATTAATCCTCCTTTTCAGATTTGCAGGTTTTTTTGCAAGTTCAACTTCGAATGGATTTAAGAGTATCAGTTCCTCTTCTTTCTCCATTCACAAGCTATTCAAAGTGGAAATTGAAGTTGATTTCACGTCTAAAGAGACAAGGTCTCTATGAGATATCTATTGGAGTTGATGAAGAGTCTTATGACGAGCCAAGTGACTGGTTGAATGACTGTGATAGAGCAATTGGAGCTATTTGTCTACATATCTCTCCATGCATGTGCTACCTTATTGATTCTGTTGATTACCCAAAGGATCTCTGGACAACGTTGGATAGAGTTTTGGGAAAGAACAATGAGGATCCTTCTAGCTATGTGGAGAGTGCCTCTAGCTCCTCAATGATCTCTCTCTCTCAAGATGTATCGGCCTCTACGGTCTCTGATGAAGTTGATCATGAAGAAGAAGTTTCTCATATAGTTCCTATTGCTACTACTCTCTTTGATTCGAATGCTTCCTCTTTCAATCAAGAAGAAAATATTAAAGATCCATCTTTTTCTGTGTCTCTTGAAGTAGAAGATCTTGATTCATCTTCTTATGATGTTGTTGATGAAAAAGAAGTGACTAATGGAGCTTCTATTTCTATTGATGATTCACTCACACATTCAGTGTTCTCTATGTCTTCTATCATGGATTCTGAGATCCATATGCCAGACCTGTCACACCTTGTGCATGCCTCTCTTCTTGATGGTGCACAACCCAGTGACTTCTAGGATGTTTGCTTAGCCAAATCAAGTCCTTCTAGTGTTTTTCCACTTACCATACTTGATCCCATGTGCTTCTGTAGCTCCTCCTTTGTTATTGGCACTCATTCTCAGAACCTCCTTAAATATTTTGAACATCACTATCTTTCCTCCTCTCATACCTCTACCATAGAGGATTCTTTACGAATATATTCCCATGAGTCTGCTGTTGTACTTATATGTGATCTCTTGGATTCTTCGGAAGCTAGATCAACCCATGGATCCCATTCATTCGCACTCTTTGATCCTATGCCTTCCCTATGTTCCTACAAGATCACTTCCACACATCCTCTCTGTGTAAATGAAGATGGAGACAGTATACATTCACTTGGACAGTTATTTCACCTATATGGAGCTCAGTTCATCTCTACTGGTTTGAAGTTCAAGTCATCTCATCATCTTGGAGCTGATTACAAGTCTCAAGATCCTTCAGTATTTCCTTCACATCATTGGATCTTAGTTGTTCTACATGGTCCTATAATTGTCCTTGATCTAGGTATGCAGATTTATCTTCTTCCCAAGAGGAAGATTCCTCCAGACATAAGCATTTAGTTTGGAGCAACAGCAACACTAGCAATTCAGCATGTTTGGTATTGCTTTTCATGTCCTTTCTTGAGGGAGGATTTTCCCCTTGAGGTTTTTCCTCTTTCCTCATTTCTTTAGACAAGATATATTGTAAAAGGGTGACCATAGATTTATTGTTGGGCCCTATATGCATATATATTTCTGATTAGTTCAGGGATATCATCATAAATTCAAGCTTAAAGGGGGGGTGTTGGAATATAATAAACCCACTCATAAAATAATTAAGCATTATTTGATTAATTTCCTACCCACTAGCTTAGATAGTTGGCATCCACTTGCACCTTAGAGTCAACACTTGCCATCTATATCCTAGGAATGATTTGTTTCTTATTTTGGGTTGATCTTGACCACTTTATGGCCATCCAGAATTGGTAACTGCGCTTTACAACAGATTTTGTTTTATTCTGCTTTTTATGTTTTATGCTGCTTTTTTATGGATAAGGTAAAGCTAGTCCACTAGGAAACTAGCAACTTTTGTTGCCAACCCATCCTCCATTATTTTCTCTCCATATTCTAGGATTAGCAAGTCTTTCTTTCACTCATCATCACTCACACATGCTATTGCTAATTTGTGAGGTGCTTAGTAGATTGGGAAAGTGCTTTAGCCAACTATGGGGTTTATCATAATTAGTAAGCTTGCTTTATGAGCTAGCTTGAGTTGTCTTCATGCAACTCCTTTTTCCTTTATAAGGATTTATTACCTATGTAATAATATCAATTATCATTTATTGATCATTCATTAATGTGTGTTCATTAATTCTTCTTCTTCTCTCCTTATGCTAATTCTCTACAATTCTACGTGAGGTTGATTATGTGCCTAGATCCTTAGCCAATTTATGAAATTCCTTATGCCATCAAGGCTTTATAATTTATACACAACTCCCCCAAGGGGGTATGAACATGTGATATAGTACAACAAGAACTTCTAAGAAGCACTTCCGAAGGTCTTCTGAAGTCCGAACAAATCATCTTTGTCTGGTTCACCAGGCTCACTTGATAAAAACCACTAAGTACAACTTAGGTGGTAACACTCCCTAGGAACAAGGTAAGAGAAAGATTGCAATGGAAGAAGTATCACAAGTCAAGGTTTATCCACATACAACTTGTCAAATAAGTATAGAGGATCAAATAATTCAAGTTGGTGCGAGTGAACTTTATGCAAAGCTTGAGGGGATCATCAAACTCTGTTGTGGTAACAGAGAATTTGTTATAGGTAATCCTATTACAATCCCAATGTATATTTCAAACCCTAAATATGGGGTTGTCCACTTCTTAGTCAAATTGAACCAAAGTTGTATATTTTAGGCTTTGAGATGGAAAAGTGGACCTACGTCATAAAAAAGGGACTTTATTTTTCCTAGTGTTCAAAGATGATACAATCCCCACTTAACTTCGAAAGGAGAGTCTAGTGATTGTCTACTTCCACCTCTTCCAAGCAATTTGTTCCAAACATCAAAATGCTTTAAAGGCCAACAATGGAAAGAAAAATTGACAGTTCCAAACCATATTGTTCAAAACAACAAGCAACAAACCATTCTAAGGGCACTTAGAGAATGGAAAGCCCCTGCAAGCTGTAAAAAATAACATTGCTCTCCTACCACTCTAGGGGTTTCAATGCACACCCAAAAAGGTATTCCCTAAAAGAACTAGTGAATAAATTTAGTCCAGATATTTTGCTAGTTCAAAAGACCATGTTGAATGAGGTTTCTTAATTGAAATACCTTAAATGTTGCTTCCAAGTTGGGAATTTTATGTAAAAGGTTTAGAAGGTCACCCAAGACGACTCTTTACATTATGTAATTCCAATTTCCTTTTCCTATAGGTACTTTATTTTGATTCAATCATTAATGTAACACTCATTTCTCATAAGCTTAATAAGGCTCTAAATATAATCAACTTTTGTAAGGATTTACGAGACTCTTTAACTCATATCCATTTTTTATAGGAATTAGATTAATAAAAAGGAATTTACGACTCTTTAAATCATACAGCCCTTTATAGGATTTACTAGACGCCACATGGAAAGAGGAAAGACACCCCTTTTGTTGACTTAGAAATGTATAGATCTTTGGTTCTAAAACGGAGGTATTCTAATCAACTCCCTATGCGTCCTCCTCATCGATGCGTAGCGGCAGCTATGAGACTTTTAAACGAATTTCTTTTGTTTTTTGGTTATTTAATCTTATAAAAATATTCTATTTTAAATTCATTAATGTAGGTTGGATTAGCCTATTTGGTATTTTCATCTCTGGTGAGCAAGTTCTTTGGATTCTTTTGTAAGAATGCTCTAATTCTTTAAGCCAATGGTAATACAATGTGGCCTAGCCTGGGCTGGCCTGGAGGAGCTGCGTTGATTCTGAGCATGTGCTTATACTTGTACCTACTACTATAGGGTGACCTTGGCCTTTCATTATAGAATTTGTTACAAGACTATGAAGTGATCTAATCTCTTATGCTAATTCTGGTGCTATTGCCAATTCTAGCTCTAAAAACCAGCGTACCTTTGCCAATGTCCATTGTTCGAATTCCATGGAGTTAAAAGATCAAATTTCCTTTCCTCCTTCCATTCTCGATTGCCTCCCACCTGAAGTCGACCTTTCCATTCCTTCCCTGAGAGAGGTAAGTTGTTGCAGGCCGTCATGGAAGATGGGTTGTTGTGACCCACTCATCTATGTGGTTCAGGTTCCATATTTGCAATTTTGATGATGTGGTGGATTTCTCAGCTATTTGGTGATCTCTTCATACCATTTGGTGAAAGGTGTCCCTGTAGTTGTGACGGGTGTCTTCTCTAACGTTCATGTGGTCAAATCTACGAATTAAAACAATATAAATTAAGATTCTATAAAAATAAGCAAAAGAATCCTTACAACTGGTGGAGAATGGAGATCTTCTTGATGGCGCTATATTTATTGCAAGAGATGTTTGTCAAATATTTGACAAGTTAGAGGTCAACAAGAAAGAATTCAACGTAAAATAAATAGTTGTAGAGATTTACGATGAACAAATAACAAAACATTTGTATCCAAAGCATTCTTCCAAATATATTGATGATAAACCAAGTAATCCTAATATTCTTACAGAAAATGGAAAGGATGGAGTGATTGTAAGAGCTCTAGAAGAAAAAACTATGAATACAATGCAAATGGAGTATACAATCTTTTAGAAAAAAGGCTGTGTAGGCTGACCAAACACTAAAACTCTACTAAATAAACAAAGCAGTGACTCTTACACCATATTATCAAGTATAATTCAATTATAGAAGAAACTCTAGTAGACAAACAACTTATTGTAAAAATGTGGAAAGCCAAATCTTGTTACCCTAGCTAGTTTAAAAAAACATATTTCAAATAGGTTCCAAAAAGTCCTTCATGGTTGAGAATGGGATGCAGGCAACTAAAAGTCTACTCACAACCTACTCATTGTACTCACACTTGGTTATGTGATGGCTACACTTGTTACCATGTGCCTTCCATAGACAAGATTATTAAAATACGCTTTTGGTGGAAAAACCAAGGCTTGCAAAATTTCTAGTATCACCGTCAATTCATTGCATTGAAGAAAGTCTTAGAAAATAATTATGCTTATCATTATGTTTACATTGAAGGGTTATTTATGCTAACTTTAGACATAGTAATGATAATGACTAAAGGACTTTCTTCTCCTTCTAGTTTCTTCTTCTCCACATCAAGGAGAAGTTATGGTTGCAATAACCTCATTTTTTAATTTGCACAAACTATGACTTCATCCTCTCCATGCATGCATAAGCTTAAGGACTTAAGTTTAGTTTTTGTTTCATTTAGTGAACATCTTGGCTAATTTTGCTCAAATTATTATTTTTAATCAATCTCCCAATTTAACATGTTAATTTTTATAATATTTTATTATTTTTATAATATATATATATAAATATATATATATATATATATATATATATATGTGGACATTATCATCTAGAAGATGAACACAGAAAAAGTTAACAATATTTTTTATTAAAATATTTTTAAAATTTAAAAAAAAAAACATTACCAAAATTTTATCATGATAAAAATATTTTCATTATAAAATAACATTTTTAATTATGTTATGCCATTCTAAATATATATAAATCTCTTAATCAACTCAAAGCTTTGATAAAATCCTAAAAACTTGGGTTGAAACCCTAATTTCATTTTACCATGATTAAAATAAATAAATAAAAATTATATTTCTTTTAAAAATGATTTGATTAAAAGTTGATAAATTGGTAAATCTTATCAAAATTTAATAAAAGCTTATTATTGCTTCTCAAAATTCAAAATTTGATGGAAGCCCGCACTTGCTTCTCAAGCTTCGAATGTCTATTAGAAATAGTAACGGCTAGATTGAAAAAGCCATAAAATAAAAAAAGAGTAGGTAAGGAGTCACGCCTGTCAAAGTTTGATAAGTTGGCTTTTGTTGCCTAAATTTGAAATTGGATAATCAAGATGGTAGGTTCTTGGTTGAAGGTGGAGGAAAGGCATATATAGGTCTGTATTTGTTTTTATTAACCTTCTTTGTTATTTGGATGTTTAAGCTTTTCCTCTGGTTTGTGGGTCTGTGTGTGTAAGCCTGTGGTCTTTGTCTGCGTAAGTTTTTCTCTGTCGTTTGTGGGTCTATGTCTGTGTAAGTCTGTGATCTGTGTCTGTGTAAATGTGTGGTCTATGTTGTGTCTAGTTCCAGCTTGTAACAAAGAAGGTTATCTTTTTTCTATTTAAATTTGAACTTAGAAGCATCAATTAAGAATGCTATGCAGCTGTAACAAAGGGCCAGGTTCATCACAGATGCCTTGAAGCTGTAACAAAGGACCAGGTTCATCACAGATGCTGTGAAGCTGTAACAGAGAGGCCAAGTGCTTTATAGGTATGTTTTATTATTTTATATTAATGGTTTTATTAGATGAATTGAAATTATAATCCAGGAATTCAATAAAAAGAATATTTCAGGTTTTCTTAGAAAAGAGATGGAAATTAAAAGTTGAATTCAGGAATTCAGTGAAAACCCAACATCCCCGGCTGATCTAACACCGCCCTCTCACACTGTCCTACCGAACCGTTGCTTCGACTGCACCGAACAGCGCCCGGCCCTCTTTGCTTGGTCACCACCCAGCACTTCACCGAGCGGCGATCGGCCCTCTTTGCTTGGTCGCCTTCGTCTGGTAAATTTCAAAGCCATAGCCATTACATATTTAAGTGCTCGGGTAAATGTTTAATTCTTACAATGTGGATATAATCTGAAATAAATGTTAGGATAGCGTAAAAAATGTTTCAAAGAGTTATCATCTCCATAGGGCTGGTAGCATGATGGGCTTCCTCTCAGGTCGAGGAGGATATAGAATGTCTGTGTCGATTGGACTGGAGAGTAAGGTGTGAATTCTGCCTCCTGCAGTATGATGGTTCAGGCGAGGGAATGCCGGTATGAAGCTTGATATTAAAGTAAACCGGTGGATCTGGATATTGTTCAGGTTCTTAATCCCTAACAAGATCCATTGCATGAAATTCAATTGGTCAACTCGCATGTGCCCGAAGATGGCTTACCCATAACTTGAGTACCTCTTCAGTGTCAGGATATCTATCCATCTCTACATGGCCACATCAGATTTGGAACCATCTCCAGCCGCTAGGAGCACATCCCCTTGAAGAAATCCTCTGTACTTTGTTTCTCTTGGGGCACCCCTACTTCCACTCCTGTTACTAGTCGTGAAAGGGCAGTCTAGCATCTTACATTTCTTATCACAGGTGGCAGCACCCATCCAGTGCAACTACTATTCGATGTGCCCATCTGCGTCCTCGTGTGCCCCCATTTTTCCAAGCCTTCATGTACTTCCCCTTAACATCAACCAGAGGTTACCCAAATGGAATTGCAGATTATTGGATTTGATGAGCAGACGAGGTACAGGCAAATGTCCTTCCACTCCTGGGTCTCATGGCATCTCGATTAGGTGCTCCAGAGCTTCACCGGATGCACCCAAGGTACTGACTGTTATTTGTGTGTATAATTTATTACCCTTTTAGTCTATAGCAGTGGATGCAAGTTGGATAGGACCGAGACACTCGGCAACTGATTTATCCTATTTGTTTTTTTATTTTTCTGAGGGTAGAGCAAAGGATTTTCTTTGAGAGAGTGTACTTATGTATTGCATTGGCAATACATTGATTGATTAAACGCTTCTTTCTTCATTGACTGATTCACGGTCCCTGCGTCGATCAGGCAATAGGTCTCTGGGTTGGTTCCTGGGTCGATCCCTGTCTCTACTTTTGGCAGGTTGTATCACAAACGTATAGCACATCGTATTCCATTTCGTCTAAGTTATGATGCCAACATTTAATTCCTCTACAACGCTTCCCTAGGTCTGCGGCTCGGTTCCTGGGTCGATCCCTATCTTTAAGCGGAAGCGGCTGCGGCTGTTGCCTGTATATGTTCTTAGTATGTGTTCCTCTTAAGTTAGCTCAATTCAGTTGGTGTAAATTGCACTCTGTGAAGTATCAGGCAATGTGGTGTCGCCCGGTATGTATTATTTTGTGATATTCCTATAATTTCTTTAAGTGAATTGATAGATTAAACGCTTCTTTCTTGATTGACTGATTCACGGTCCTTGGGTTGATCAGGCAATAGGTCTTTGGGTTAGTTTCTGGGTCGATCTTTATCTTTACTTTTGGCAGATTGTATCACAAGCTTATAGCACATCATATTCCAATTCGTGGAGGTTATGATGCCAAATCACCTGAGAACAATATTCAACATGTAGCAAAATAATAAATGCTGTGGCAGCTGCATTGTAGGTAGTTGGCATGTAAAATATTTTTTTTTGCCAACATCACCACCTAACCTTTAATTCCTATACAACGCTTCCCTAGGTCTCCGGGTCTCTGGGTCTGTTCCTGCGCCGTTCCCTGTCTTCAAGAGGAAGCAGCTGCGGCTGTTGCCTGTATATGTTCTTAGTATGTGTTCCTCTTAAGTTAGGTCAATTCAGTTGGTGTAAATTGCACTCTCGGAAGTATCAGTTTCTGTAAATTGCACTGAAGTAACAGGGGTTTCTGTAGAGAAAAAAAAAACAATAGAAATAACAATTAAAATATGGAATGGAATTCCTTCTTAGGTTTTCATTTGCTGAATTTGGGTTTGTGTATTGTAGGCCTGTTTCTTCTTCCAATTGCAGGATGGAAAAATAATTCTGTTTATGGCTTAGTTGTGAAAGTGTTTGGTGAGGTCGAATCATAGACGGAGTCGCTGGACTCCTGTCTGGTTTCCATTAGTTTGTAAGGCTCTCTTGGGATTGTTCCCAGAAAACTCTATGCCTATCTTGTCATGCCAGCCTTCATAAACTTGGCTGTTTGACAGCTGATCAAATACCTTGTACAACACAAATTAAACTCACCATTATCCGACTCGATCTCCACTTACAGTTAGCTGCTCCAATGCTTTCAACGGTGAATCGATTTCATATCACTGGGGTTGCACTAGGATCCAATGCTTTAGTTGTTTCAAATGTTTTCTTGGTCTGGATAAATATGTGAGCACAGTAGAACATGAATACACTGTAAAGGATATATAATAAATTGGTGGTTATAGTTCTTCTTAAGCTCAATAAATTGGTGGGTTTTGAATTTTACAATAATTAACGTATCATTGACTGTTTGCCTATAGGATCCTCGTATATTTTTATCATTGCAATTAGAAAAAGGCAAATGAAATCCACGATCTTGGTTGGAGATCGGTTAAACTTTATATTACAGTCTGGGTGGAGGTGCAGCTGATCCAGTATGACTAGTAACATACTGAATCCCTGATTGATTGTGATTGGGTAATAGGCAACCAGGAGAAAATGATCTTCAAGGTCAACCAGCCTTCCTTCTTTTCAGAACTTAATTTCATTTCTGATGAGAGAACTTGTTTAGATTGAATCATCTAAAATCATTACGAGCTAATGGTGCAATAAAAACCAGAATAAAAGCATTTCACTTATATTGAAATCATTTTATTCACTTCTATTAAAATCATATAAAAGACAGCATTAAATCGCAATTATTTTTGTTCAGAATTAGATTGTTATTCATTTTTTCTATGTAACATTTGAAAATCTACAGAATATAATCCTAAAAAAATTATATTTAAAAACCCACAAAATATAAATCGTAACTGTGGATTTTAATATCATAAAAACCTTATATATATATATATATATATGATTGAAAATGAAATTTCAATCAAATATCATAAATAAATGCATCTATTCCATTTGCATGATTTTAAACTAAAAACCTACAGAGTATTTAAACCTGATGGGCGGATTCTCATTAAAAGTCCAAATCTGATTTGGGCGATTGAAAATAAAATCTCAATTAAATATCATAAATAAATATATCTGCTAAGTAAAAGCCTGACTTGATAAGAGACGCGGAGGCCGAGGCCAATGCAGATGTCCAACTCCTTTTCAGCACTAGTTGCTTCATTGGTTCATTAGCTGGTGACATAACTCAGCTGCCTTATTGCTTACTTCTGTTGATGGGCAGAGAGCCAAATCGATGGGTTATTGCTTACTTCTTTTGTCCTACTTGGTGATTAAGCCAGGCCATCACTGCTGGTACATGTTGCAGCAAGTTAATAGTGTTTTTTATTTAATTTAAACTATATTTCTTTTTATTAATATATTTTATGAGATTGGTATTTGTATTTTTTATTTTAATATTTTAAAAAATAGGTTTGGATGTTTTTTTGAGTTGATGAACTTAAGTTTTATTATTTACTTTTTAAATACAATAGGTTGAAAGCGTAGCAAAGCGAATCATAGTGGTTGGGCTTCCACAGGTTGAAGCTGAGCGTAAGCACTGTAGACTGATAATTGGGTTTTCGGCAGGCATAGGTAAACAAGAAGGTGTTCGGGTTTTTTTCCATTGAAGGTGTGCGTATCTGTAGGAATGATTGTTCCGTCTGGGTAAGGCCTTCCATAGCCGAGAAGGAAGCATATAATAAGAGAAGTTGGTTGAATTGCTTCTTTAACCTTATTTTGCTATGGGTTCGCGGTAAATAGGGCTTTACTAGATAAATAAGTACCGGCTTGGTGGCTCTTATGGCGTGGGCGGTCCAATGTGGCTGTCGCTTTTGTGGCTCTCCCGAGCTCAAGGAGTCCCTGAATTTAATGAATAACAATGAATTGCTATTTTTCTGGGTTACTAGGTAAATAAGTACTGGCTTTATTTCATATTGTTTATTTTAGGTTAGGGAAATCGGTAACTAGTTGGGATTACCTGGGCGACGCCTAGGTTCAAAGCCCCCAGCTGCCACTATAAACCTCAGGTATATCCAATAGCCCGCAAGCTAGATATACCAGAAACTTGTGACTCAGCAAGGGCGGAGAAGTCCCTTCGAGCCTTAGCTATTTTTTCTATGGAAAACTTAAAGAGTCCGGACAAAGAATCCTTATTTATATATTTTGTATGTTTGTTGCATTTTAGTGCATTCTTTGAGTGTATGTTTTGTTAATTTTAGTGCATTTTTTGGGTGTGTATGAGATCTTTGTATATGTATTTCTTATGTGAACAGATGTTTGGTAGATGAGATAATTTTTATGTTTTGGTTAGATGAGATAATGTGTTTATATGCAACTCTATGTGTTTGTTAAATGAAATTGCTTTTATGTTTTGTTAAATGAAAATAATGTTTTTTTGTATGAAAGGTTTGCTAGATGAAATAACTCTATTTATATATTTTGTATGTTTGTTGCATTTTAGTGCATTCTTTGAGTGTATGTTTTGTTAATTTTAGTGCATTTTTTGGGTGTGTATGAGATCTTTGTATATGTATTTCTTATGTAAACCGATGTTTGGTAGATGAGATCATTTATATGTTTTGGTTAGATGAGATAATGTGTTTTATATGCAACTCTATGTGTTTGTTAAATGAAATTGCTTTTATGTTTTGTTAAATGAAAATAATGTTTTTTTGTATGAAAGGTTTGCTAGATGAAATAACTCTGTTTGGTATGCAACTCTATGTGTTTGTTATATGAAATGATTTTTTATGTTTGTTAGATGGAATAATGTGTTTTGTATGCAATTCTTTATAAGTTGTGTTTGAAATATTTGTACATGTATTTTGTATGCAACTCTATGTGTTTTATATGCAACTCTATGTCTTTGTTAAATGAAATTGCTTTTATGTTTTGTTAAATGAAAATAATGTTTTTTTGTATGAAAGGTTTGCTAGATGAAATAACTATGTTTGGTATGCAACTCTATGTGTTTGTTATATGAAATGATTTTTTACGTTTGTTAGATGGAATAATGTGTTTTGTATGCAATTCTTTATAAGTTGTGTTTGAAATATTTGTACATGTATTTTGTATGCAACTTTGTGTAGGTAGATAAGATAATTTTCATGTTTGTTTGATAAAACAATGTTTATTGTGTTTGTTATATGAAATGGATTTGATATTTGCTTGATGAAATAATGTATTTTGTATGCAACTTTGTGTTTGTTAAATGAAATGATTTGTGTTTGTTAAATGAAGTGATTTTTTATGTTTTTGTTTGTTAGGTGAGATGATTAGATGTTTGTTAGATTAATATTTTTTTATGCAACTCTTTGTTTGTTAAATGACATGATGTTTTTTTTGTATGCAACTCTTTCTTTTTTAAATGACATGATGTTTGTTTTTGTATGTAACTCTATGTTTGTATTCGATACCTTTATACATGTATTTTGTATGCAACTCTATGTGTTTGTATTTATGTTTGTTAATCTTCCTACATGATTTTTGTATGCAACTCTTTGTGTTTGTGGATCTTTCTATATGACTTTTGTATGCAACTTTATGTGTTTGTTAGATGAGATGATTTTTAGATTTGTTAGATGAAAACATTTTTTGGTATGCAACTCTATGTGTTTGTTATATGAAATGATTTTTTTAAATTGTTAGATGAAATAATGTGTTTTGTATCTTTCTACATGATTTTGTATGCAACTCTATGTGTTTGTATTTGTGTTTGTGTTTGTGCTTGTGCTTGTTCATCTTTCAACATGATATTTGTATGCAACTCTATGTTTGTAGATCTATGTAATTTTTTTTTATGCAACTATGTGTTTGTGTTTGTAAATCTATATACATGATTTTTGTATGCAACTTTATATGTTTGGGATGTAAATTTATATGTTTATTTTTTAGATTTTTTTATTTGTGTTTATTTTATATTATGTAAATTATTTATAACTTATGATTATAAATGTATGTTTATTGGTAGTATAATAATAATATGTGCTATATAATTTCACATTTTTTTATTTTTTTAAATTGTCAAAATTTTTATTTTATTTATTTTGCTTTAATTTTTATCTTTAAACATTTTATTTGTTTTTTGAATTTAGATCTCCCTCCAAGAAACGTCGCTGCTTGCCGCACAAGCTGCCGCTGTGCTGCCATTCATAGGGTTCCTTGCTTGTGCTCGAGCCGCCTCAGGCCGCCCCCATGGCTACGCCTAGGGGAGGGCTCTCCCCTCCCTCTGCTCCTTCCTCCGTCGAAGAAGCATTCAGAAGGTTATTAACGTCACCCAGATTTAATCCAGTGGCCCCTTCCACTCCGAAGTTCATCAAGAAACTTGATGTAGTCCCTGAAATTGACCTTCCGATTGAACAACCCATCAAGATCGCTCTGGCTCTGGCTGAGTGAGGTTTGGTAGGCCAGTTCATGGGGCTATGGCCCTCAACAAGAACCACAGACGATTCGATCCAAAGGAATTGGAGGCATCAACTCAAGAACAGTGTTACCTGCTACCTGGTTGGACGAGGGTTCTTCATTTTTGAATTCATATCCAAAGAAGACTGAGATATTATCTTCAGAAGCGGCCCATACTTCATGGGTACCCAAGGACTGTATCTCAATAGATGGACTTCAAATTTCAACACTGAAGTTAATGTCCCGAAGGAAGTTCCAGTGTGGGTGAGGCTACCAAACCTCCCAGTTCACTGTTGGAACATACAAACCCTGGAAAAAGTTGGGAATGCTCTTGGGAGATACATTGACAAAGCCAAGAACAAAGGTCAATACTCCTGTGCCAGAATCTGTGTAGAGGTCGATCTTGAAGCAAGGTTGCCTGAGGCAGTTAAACTAAAAGTTGGAGCTTGGCACCATTACCAAAAGCTGGATTATGAACAACTTTCGTTCAAATGCCGTCATTGTCATGAGCATGGACATTTCCAGAGAAACTTCCCCAAAATACAGGTCCCTGAAGAGGGAGAAGGCTGGCAAAAAGTTAAGAAAGGGAAAACGACTGCCAAAAACCAGGAAAAAAAGGCTGCAGGAGACATGCAGAACCAACCACCAAGCTCAAATAAACCTAACCAGGAAGCCACAAAAGTTGCACCAATCGTTATTCAAGACACTGAGGAACCACAGAAGATCAAAGACCCAGCTGGAAAAGACCCAGATTCTGTAAGCATTGAAGGAAATCAAACTGAAAATCAGCCTAGCAGTAAAGAGGTAGAGTCCCAGGTTGCAGATCCGCTGGAACCTGGGGAAATACCCCAACCCGATCCAGGAGTCTCGACGGCTGCTAAGGCCTTCGGACCCTCCAAAGAAACAAATGACGACCCCTTGCTACTAGAAACGGATCCAGGTGAAGAGACGGACGAGGGTGCCTCATCAAGCAGTTTGCATGCTGCTCCCATCAAAAACCCAAGAGGGAGGAAATCAAAAAAGAAGAAAAGAGAGGAAGCAACATATCTAGCTGTCCTTGAAGGATCGCAAAAAACTCTAAAAGGCATTATGCACACCAGATCTAAAAAAGGAACAGCTTCGGCCTCGAAAGGGGCCACCCCCTCCTCCCATAGTACTTAATGTGGTACATCTCCTGGAATTGTAGAGGCTTAGGTTCTACTCTAAAAGAAGCAGCAATGAAAGACCTGGTCCGAATTCATAATCTTGAGCTTTTGGTAGTCCAGGAAACAAAACTGGAGGAAGCTGCTATCCTCCAAGTCGGGAAAAAGTTCTGGAAAAAAGGTCCTGTGATTGCTAACAACTCCAGAGGTGCTTCTGGAGGCATTGCCACCTTTTGGGACTCCACCCTTTATGATCTCGAAGCTGAAGAACGTGCGTTGCATTGGGTTTTCACAAAGCTCATCCACAAACTATCTGGACGAATTGTAAGTCTTTTCAATCTCTATGTCCCCGTCTTGCATTCGGAAAAAAAAAGATTGTTGGAATATGTTAGAGTCCTTTCTTAACTTGCAGCACCTAGAAAATATCATAGTAGCAGGCGATTTGAATGTCACCCTTGCTGCAAATGAGAAAAAAGGAGGCACGCCGGTCAAAGATCTATCGAGGGAATGGGTTGAAGATATCATCCTTGGATGGGATCTAATTGATATAAATCCTGTTAAAGGAAAGTTTACTTGGACTAATAAGAGAATTGGACCTGGCCATGTTGCTGCCCGGCTTGACAGGTTCCTAGTTCACTCTTCCTTTCTCTCCCTGGACCTCTTAGCTTCCTCCAAAATACTCCCTCATTGCACCTCCGATCATAAGCCCATCCTTCTTGAGTTGGCACTAGATCAAGCCCTCAGCCCGATTCCCTTCCGTTTTCGTCCTCTCTGGATCCAACATGAGGAATTTTTGCAAGTAGTTTCCGACTCCTGGAAAACCCAAATAAGAGGATCGTCGTCCTTCATCTGGGAAGCAAAAATAAAAAGGCTAAAACATGACCTGAAATACTAGGCAAGGCTCATTACCTCTCCCTTATCAAGAAGGAAAATAGCTCAAGCCGATCTGGAAACTCACCAAATCCACATGGATGCCTCTCCCGTATCAGCTTGCCTTCTACGAAAGGAAGAAGACCTTCAGAAAGCACTCTTCTCGGCCTGCAGGCTGGAAGAAGAATATTGGAGGCAAAAATTCTGAAGTCTCTGGTTCTTAAGTGGGGACAAAAACACAAAGTACTTCCACAAGCAGACCGAGGCTCGAAAGAACTACAAAGCGGTCTCTGAAATAAAATTTCAAGGTGGTCTGCTCAAAGACTTTGAGGGCATAAAGCAGGCAGCCGTGGCTACTTTCAAAGAGTTTTTCACAGCTCCCATAGAGGACCCGCTTGACACCTCCTCCCATCTGTTTGATCTCATTCCGTCTCTTATCAAGCCAGAGGAAAATAACTTTCTTACCGCTCCAGTCACAATGAATGAGCTTAAAGGCGTCCTTTCGATTATGAAACCTGACAGCGCCCTCGGTCCAGACGGTTTCACAACAAGATTCTTCACCTGCTGCTGGTCAATAATCAAGATTGATCTCTTAAAAATGATCTGGTATTCTCAGATGGTCAACAAACTGGGAGGCAGCACCAATTCTTCCTTCCTTGCTCTGATCCCGAAAGAAAAAGGTGCCACCACCTTCAATCGATTTAGACCGATCTCTTTGTGCAACACAGGGTACAAGATTATAACCAAGATTATTGCCTACAGGCTTAAAAGAATTATGCCCAGGATTATCCCGGAAAATCAAGGAGGATTCATCAAAGGAAGGAAAATCCTCGACAACATCATTCTCGTCCAAGAAGCAATACATTCAAGCTACCAACGCAATGAGAAAGGTATGGTCATTAAATTTGATTTAGCTAATGCTTTTGACCGTGTTAGGCATGACTTTCTGTTTGCAGTTATGGCAAAATTTGGCTTCTCATCCGCCTTTATAAGCTGGGTCAAAGGCTGTGTGTGCGATCCGTGGATAGCCCCTCTAGTTAATGGAAGGCCTACAGGATTCTTCAAAGCCTCTAGAGGACTAAGGCAGGGCTGCCCACTGTCTCCTCTCCTCTATGCCATTCAAGCTTCAGTGCTCAGCTTTCAGCTTAATATTTGTCAGGAAATCCACATGCTTCCAGGCCTAAGAATAGTGAATAATGTTCGGGATATAAATCATGCTCAATTTGCAGATGACACTTTGTTGTTAGGTGGAGCAAACATCCATTCAGCCGAGCACTTTAAACAAGAGCTGGAATTATACAAAGAGGTGTCCGGAAGTAAAATAAATTTCCAAAAAAGCAAAATCTTCAGCTGGAAGTGCTCAGCAAGAGAGCCAAGGGAAATAGCTAGAACGCTTAGGATGGAAGGCACGATGGACTGGGATAGCTTCATTTACCTAGGCATCCCCATCTGCAAAACCAAAATCAAATCAGCAAATTGGGAGACTATTTTAGACAAACTTAAAGTCAAATTCAAAGATGGAGCACCAACTGGCTCAACCTAGCAGGGAAGACTATTCTTATAAAAGTTGTTGTAAACAGCATGCCAATTTACCAATCTTCAATTCTGCTCTCTCCAGGTTCGGTTATTCGCAAGTTAGAAGGACTGCTCAAAAAATCTATTTGGGAAGGGGGCAAAGGGAATGAAAAGAAACTCCACCTCGTTAGTTGGGATAAGATTCAAAAACCTCGTGATGAAGGAGGGCTTCAAGTGCGGATTTTAACCATCCAAAATCTAGCTTTAGGAGCTAAGTTGCTCTGGCAGTTGATCACAGGGAAAAAAAAGCTGGAGCAAGGAAGTTCTCCGCAAAAAATACTTCCCTGGAACAAGGAAGCGGTGTCTGGACACGCAACCCCCACTCAGAAATAGTTCTCTGGTTTATAACTTATGTATTAAAGCGTTGGATCCATTCAAAAGGAATCTATACTGGATACCAAGGAATGGGAAAATAATCAGAGTGTGGGAAGACTCCATCCTGGGAGAAACTCCACTTGGGTTACGCATGGAAGTGAACAACATCAAACACTGGCTATTGGATTTGTCGGCATGGGAAGACAATAACTGGATTGGCTGGGATCTAGGTGACCTCCCACCTGAACTAGAAGTAGAAGCTGAAACTCTAACAAATCTCCTCCAAGGCAAATCTCCAATTAAAGAAGGAATCAGAGATAGAAGAGGGTGGGGAAACAATTCAAGAAATTATCCAACCTCAGAAGGTTATAAGGACATCCAAGCAATCCCTTATGCTGCTCCCAATCCTGTGGTCTGGAAGTTTCTTTGGTCAAAAGCCTTCATCCCAAAAATTGACATATTTTGCTGGACGATGGCCCACAAAAGCATTCTTTCAGGAGAAAACCTAAAGAAAAGAGGTATGGAAGGCCCAACTAGATGCCCTCTCTGCAAAAATGAGGAAGAAACCTCGGATCACATCATCCTTGGATGTCAATTCTCCAAAGAGGTTTGGAAAGAAGCTATGAGGCTAAATCCTAGCATCAATCTTCCAGACACTATCCAGGATCTTC
The DNA here is from genome assembly GCA_001517045.1 of Pseudotsuga menziesii. Lineage (NCBI taxonomy): Eukaryota > Viridiplantae > Streptophyta > Pinopsida > Pinales > Pinaceae > Pseudotsuga > Pseudotsuga menziesii. Next base: position 150,726 of record LPNX010900604.1, read on the forward strand.
TTTCAGAATGGATGAATCGCTCACCGTTTCAGCTGGCCAAGAAAACTCTACTCCAAACTGCCTAGAAATGGATTCCAAAATCCATCTGCTGGAAAATATGGATTGAGAGAAACAATCGAATCTTCAGGGAACAAGAAAACCATCCCTTTAAAATTGCAATACAAGCAAGAGCAATTCTAGGGGAAGCTCTTGATCACAACCTCTCCCTGAAAGACACTATTCAACTTCTGCATGAAGAATCACATTGGCTAAGCATGATTGTCCCCAACCATCAGAATCGATCCTTGTCAAATCAATCCCATATTTCTCAATGGGAAATTAGGCTTGATGAACTTGATTTCATCAGCTGGAAAACTTCTCTGAACGAACTTTGCCTCTTCTTCGACGGAGCTTCAAAAGGCAATCCTGGCTTAGCTGGCTACGGCGGAGTGTTTATATCGGCTAATGGAACTGTGCTCAGCAATTACTCTTGGGGCCTAGGCATTGAATCAAATAATATAGTAGAATTTTGTGGACTCCTGCAAGGATTAAGGATTGCGCTATCCAAAGGAATTGCCAAGCTTTCGGTATTCAGTGATTCACGACTGCTAATTCAAGCTCTAATAAGGAAGAAGCGTCCCTCTCAACTTAAACTGGCACAAATTTATCAGAAAATTCGACTTCTAAGTAAAAAAATGCAATCCATTAGATTCTTCCATGTGCTTAGGGAGCTGAACTCGCTGGCAGACAAAGAAGCAAATCGGGGGACCCTCTTGGGAAGAGGTATCTTACACAAGGATGGAGTGGAAATTCGATGTGACGTGCCCTAGCTGTAGCATATTCAGGACCATCAATCAACGATCCCATTTGCTCTGCAGTGCACCAGTGTACCATGAATCTTCTTCCTATCCTGGCACTGCCAAAAAATCCCTGCAAAACGTATCCGGCCACAAAATTCTCGTGACTATGTTTCCCTCCTAGCTAGTTATTTATTCAAAGCATTTCTCATCCTTCATTATAGTAGTGATGTTGAAGACCCGGTGTATTGAAGTTCCAGTGAAGAACAAAGGAAAAGCTATCGTTGCGCGACCAAGGAGCCTCCTTCCTTATGCTGTCAAAATATCGCTCAACACTCCCTCTTCACTTGCTGAATCAAGAAAAGGCTATCAACTGCTAGCAATGGCATCACATGGATCTTCCTCAGAATCGGGACCAACAGTGGAAGAAAGGATTGAATCGCTGGAGAATACAATGGGGAGGCTCATAGCATGTGTGGATAAACAAGACAAGCTCCTGCAAGCGACAAACTAGGCAGGAGAGCAAACCTGGGACATTCTCAATGAAGATATCAGGAAGCTGCGCGCAGATCACTCGGCCTCAACAGAGAATCTGGAAGATTTCAAAGAAGAGGTTCATACCAGTTTCAAGGACGTTGCAAACACCCAAGGAGACTTCGGGAAACGCATCAGTGCTCTGGAGACTGTTGTCTCTAAACTGATTGCTAAACTTGACAAATGAAGTTCACAAAGCTGGAAGTCAGAAGTCCCTTAGTCTTAAGCTACGACCTGCTCTTAAGCTCTACCTTCGTTTCATTGCCTCTTTATCTTATTGTAATCAACCCGTTGGGATGCATTGGATACCTAGAATCATTTTGAAAGAGAATCTAGCTCAGCTATGAAGCTCTGTAAATTTGTCAAAGCCTACAGTAGTTGTTTTACCGGAATCATTATAATCTATCCCTATGTTTTAGTAAAAAAAAAACATTTTATTTGTTTATTTTATTTTATTTGTCATCTATTCTTAATATTAAAATTTATAATCAATTTTATCTTATTCAACTTTTAATAAATTAAATAACATCATCTCTTTAATAAAATCATCTTAATAAATACATAAACAAAATATTAAAAAAAAAACAACTCATTTATTGATATAACAACATACATAATAATCAAACATTTTATTTAAATTTTGATAAATTAAAGAACATTATAACTATAATAAAATCAACTTAAAAATATATATAATAAAAAAATTTAACAACCAGCTTTGTTGGTATAACAACAACAAAGCAAAGCAACAGTTTTTGAGGCCATATGAGGTTTCACTTTCAAGTGGTTGGTCTTGTCATTAGAGATTCTAAAATCTCAAAGCTAAGAAAAGCTCTTAAATAATAAAAGATTAAAAATATTTACAAATAATATTGTTATATATATATACTAAATTTGTGAT
>LPNX010900604.1:152982-174755 GCA_001517045.1 Pseudotsuga menziesii
ATTTTTATTTTAAGTTTATACTTTTACATTTATCTATATTGTATTTATATAATATTTATATTATTATATGATTATGATTATTATTTATAGTATTTATATGGTTATTAATTATATTTTAATATATGTGTATTTATTTACTTGTGTATATTTATATTTATGTATCTATGTATGTTTGTTGTATTTTAGTGCATTTTTTGAGTGTATGTTTTGTTAATTTTAGTGCATGTTTTGGGTGTGTATAAGATTTTATGTATTTTCTTATGTAAATCTATGTGTTTGGTAGATGAAATGATTTTTATGTTTTGGTTATATGAGATAATGTGTTTTATATGCAACTCTGTGTTTGTTAAATGAAAATAATGTTTTTTTGTGTATGAAAGGTTTGCTAAATGAAATAACTCTTTTTGGTATGCAACTCTGTGTTTGTTATATGAAATGATTTTTTAGGTTTGTTAGATGGTTTTATATACAACTCTCTATGTTTGTGTTTGAAATATTTGTACATGTATTTTGTATGCAACTTTGTGTAGGTAGATGAGATAATTTTTATGTTTGTTAGATGAAACTCTTTGTTTGCTAAATGACATGATGTTTTTTTTGTATGCAACTCTTTGTTTGCTAAATGGCATGATGTTTTTTTTGTATGCAACTCTATGTTTGTGTTCAAGACCTTTATACATGTATTTTGTATGCAACTCTATGTGTTTGTATTTATGTTTCTACATGATTTTTGTATGCAACTCTGTGTTTGTGGATCTTTATATATGATTTTTTGTATGCAACTCTTTGTGTTTGTATTTGTGTTTGTGTATCTTTATGTGACTTTTGTATGCAACTTTATGTGTTTGTTAGATAAGATGATTTTTAGGTTTGTTAGTTGAAATAACATTTTTCGGTATGCAACTCTGTGTTTGTTATATGAAATGATTTTTAAAAAGCGTTAGATGAAATAATGTGTTTTGTATCTTTCTATATGATTTTGTATGCATCTCGGTGTTTGTGTTTGTGTTTGTGTATCTTTCAACATGATTTTTGTATGCCACTCTGTGTTTGTAGATTTTTGTATTTTTGTTTGTATGCAACTATGTGTTTGTAAATCTATATACACGATTTTTATATGCAACTTTATATGTTTAGGGTGAAATTTACATGTTTCCTTTTAGATTTTTTTCAAATTTTTGTATATTTTATACTATGTAAATTCTTTATAACTTATGATTATATATGTATGTTTATTGGTAGTATAATAATAAATACCCTATATAATTTCATTTTTTTTAAATTTTATTTTATTAATTTTGTTTTAATTTTTATCTTTTAATCTTCTTTTTTTTGTCATTTATTGTTAATATTAAAATTTATAATCAATTATATCTTAGTCAACTTTTAATAAATTAAATAACAACATAACTTTAATAAAATCAACTTAATAAATACATAAACAAAAGATTAAAAAAAAACCATTTGTTAATATAACAACAACAAATGACACATAATAATTCAATATTTTATTTAAATTTAATCAATTAAATAGCATCATAACTATAATAAAATCAAGTTAATAAATATATAAACAAAAAATTAAACAACCCGCCTTGTTGGTATAACAACAACGAAGCGCAGTTTCGGTTTGTTATAACAACAACAAAGCACAGATTCGCTGTGTTGCAACAACAACAAAGCAACATTTTTTGAGGCCATATGAGCTTTCACCTTCAAGTGGTTGGTCTTGTTAGTAGAGATTCTACAATCTCAAAGCTAAGAAAAGCTCTTAAATAATAAGAAATCAAAACTATTTACAAATAATATTTTTATTTATTTATGATATATATATATATATATATATATATATATATATATATATATATATATAATTTACTAAATTTCTCATAATNAAACAATATAATTAATTTCAAAATTTAGTAATTAATAATAAAATCATAAAATATAATATAATTTCAATAATATAATTAACTTAATGTATGGACGAGGATGAGACAAATATATTGTCAAAATTGATTATATAACAATCATTCAAAATTCAAAATAAACAATTATTATAATTAATAATAAAATTTCAATAATATAATTAATTTAAAATACTTGATAATAAAGCTATAACATTTATTTATAAAATAAAAATAAAATACACTATTAAAAAAACTAATCAAGATTGTGGTTAATAATATAATTAATATTTTAAAAAAAATAACTAATATAATTAATCCAAAAGATTTGTAATTAATAATAAAATTATACCCGTTGTTTATATAAACTAGTTACATCAATAGGCCCATTTATATTTGAGATGTTGGGTGTTTATAAAATAAGAATTGTTATGTCAATAGGCATTTTTATTTGAGATTTGGATGTGGACCAATGTCTATGTTTTTCCATAGGCAGAGGAGGACAACACAAGTTTTCTCCATACTATCGCAGTTGTTCTAAATTCGAAATAAACAATTGTTGTACCAACAACAACAAAGCAACAGCTTTTGAGATCATATAAGCTTTCGCCTTTAGGTGGTTGGTCTTGTCAGTAGAGATTCTAAAATCTAAAAGCTAATAAAAACTCTTTATAAGCTCCTTCAGGTGGTTGGTGGTTGGTCTTGTCGATAGAGATTCTAAAATCTCAAAGTTAATAAAAGCTCTTTATATTTATCAAGTTTCGAATATGTATATTTAAGCAATAAAATTTAAAATTGAAGCGAGAAAAAATTTAATATTTACTCGATTATAAATTTATATTTATAAAATGATCATGATGTTTTTCTTGTATTGAGGTAAAACCCCAAGGTAAGTTGGGTCGAAGGTGGTTGCTTCAAAAATACGCAAGTATAAGGTCTTAAACTTAGTATTTAAATATTAAATTTTTGTCTTCTTCCACTATTTAGGGAAAACGACTTCGCACCTTATTTTGCGGGAAAAATCTAACGTTCTTGCCTCGATGCTGAACGATTTTTACGCCTTAAAATGAATTTTCAATTTGGTGTAATAATTAAATAATAAAATTGTAATGTTATAATTAAGATTTAAATTTTGTAATTAATAAAAAAATCATAAATTGTATTTATTGAATTAATTTAAATATATATATAAAGTTTGGAATATTTAAATTTAAGAAATAAAATTTAAAATTAAATATATTATAAATATAATATTTATAAAATAATCATAAGAAAAAAATAATGTTTACTAGATTATAAATTTATATTTATAAAATGATCATTAAAAAATTTAATATTTATTAAATTATATATTTATATTTAGAAAATGATGATAAAAATTTAATATTTACTAGATTATAGATGTAAATTATAAATAGTTTGAGTGTAAGTTAACCACCAGCATCATTATGGATTGATTATAAGAAAAGAAATATTTTTTTTTATATTTTTTGAATATTTATATTTAAATAATAAATTTTAAAATTAAATTTATTATAAATATAATATTTATAAAATGATTACGAGAAAAAATTAAAAGAATTAATATTTACAAAATTATAAATTATATTTGTAAAATAATCATTAAAAACTAATTATTAGATAATAAATTTATGTTTATAAAATAATTAATATTTTCTAAATTATAGAATATTATTAATATTCAATCTATATTATAAATTTATGTTTATAAAATGATTAATATTTCCCAGATTGCAGATTATAAATATTCAATCTATATTATAAATATTATGAAATCATCATAAAAAACAAAACCAATAATATTATTTTTTATTTATATTTATTAAGTTTGGAATATTTATATTTAAGCAATAAATTGAAATTGAATCTATTATAAATATAATATTTATAAAATAATTATGAAAAAAGTCAATATTTACAAAATCCAATTAAAAAATTTTGTCGAACAATACAATATATTTTCGATAAAAATAATTGAACATATTTCATATTATTTTAGGATAAAATATGATTTCATTCAATTATATTTTAATTATTAAATTAAAAATATAATTATTTTATGAAACTAATAAAAGAATGAACATATACCAATAATAGCAACTTGGAGGAAGTGTCTTCTTACAAATACCCAAGAATTGATATTCATCACAAGCTCAACTGGAACTATAGCATTGAGAAAAAGATTAATGGAGGGTGGAAAGTTTATTTTGGTCTTGAAAATAGTTGTAAAGCAACAAACCTTGTGATGTGGGATTAAAAGAAGCTCCTCTTTGAAACTTTAGACACTCATGTTATCTTGTATGGGTGTGAGGCTTGGGGTTGCAGCATCTCTAGATAATCTTGGAGAAAGATTGAGCAAATCCAGAAATGTTTTATAACGTATAAGCTCAAAATTAAAAGCAATACACCTTACCCGATTCTCCTTATAGAAGTGGGTCTTTCCCCTATCGAGAACCTAGCTATTACTAGGCTCCTGTTATACAAGCACAAAATCAATAAGGTGGTGTGAGAAAGATTTAGAGGCTAAAAGAAAATTAAGATATAATAAAGAGGTCATCAATCCTACTCTAGAAGATCAAAAGTATCTCTCTGTTTTAACTAGCTCAAAGAAAAAAATTAATATAGCCAGGATAAGAACGAAGTCTCATGAGCTCCATAGTGAAACAGGTCATTGGGCAGTTCCTAAAACACCATGGGTGGAAAGGATCTGTTATCAATGTGAGAATATGAACGTTGAGGATGAAAATCACTTCCTCTTAGAGTGCCCTGCTTATACCCACATTAGATCTCAGTTTCACAATCTTTGTTGCAATACTGACCTTATTAGCCTTTTAACATGTCAAAATTATAGTGAGCTCGAGACACTTCTCTCTAAGCTTTTTGAGCATCGGAATACAATTTTAAAACAAACTAAATAATTCATTTCTTTAGGTTCGATAAACCAAAGTTCAGTTTCAGGAGACGTTAACCATCATCATCAATTACTAGATATAGTATATGTAGTAATTATTATTTACTAGATATACCATATGTAATAAAGAATAAAAAAATAAACATATCAAGAAATATACCATATGTAATAATAATAATAAAAAGTGAATATGAACCTATGAAAAAAAGGTGAATACATATCATATCTAGTAATAAAAAAGTTGAACATATTTCATATGGATGATGGTTAAATAATAAAATATAATTTTAATAAAAAAAATTAAACATTTTTTAAATATAATTTAAATAAAAAAGAGTGAACATATACCATATCTAGTAATAAAAAAATTTGAACATATTTCATATTGTTAAACAATAAAATATAATTTTAATTAAAAAAGTTGAACCTATTAAGTTGTTTTAAATATAATTTCAATAAATAAATAAAAACATATTAAGTCGTTTTAAATATAATTTCAATAAAAAAGATTAACATATTTAATATTGTTAAACAATAAAATATAATTTCAATAACAAAAATTGAACATATTTTATATTGTTTTAAATATAATTTCAATTAAAAAAATTTGAACATATTGTTTTATAATAAAATATAATTTCATCAAAATTATATTTTAATTATTGAATTAAAAACATAATTATTTCATAAAATTAATAAAAGTTTTGAATATATAAATAATTATTAGAAATAATTATTGTCAACGATATTAAACCTTGTGAATATTAATAATTAAAAACATAATTATTTAATGAAATTTATAAAAGTTTTGAATATATACCAAATTGATAAAAATAATTATTGTCAACAATATTAAACCTTATGAATATGACTCAAATTTGTCTCTAAAACAATATGTTTTCGATTCAACAATCAAAATATAATTCTATCATTTTTGTTATATCCAATAATATGACTTAGTGAAATTCATAGAAAATTGAACATATACTATTTCTAGTACTAAAAATAATTATTGTCAACAATATTAAATCATGTATGACCAAAATCCTAGTAATGCAAAAATACAAAAACATCATGGATTTTAAACCTTGTGAATATGACCCAAAAATACCGGTAATGCAAAAACATAAAAACATCTTGAATTTCAAAAATGTGGTTTCATTTTTAATAACATTTATATAGTTAACAAGATCCAACTTTATTATTATAACTCAAAATTTTCAATAATACAAAAAATACAAAATAGTTCCACTTTTAATATTAGTGGCATTTATTTAGTTAACAATATCAAACCATGTCATTATAACCCACTTTTAATATCAAACCATGTCATTATAACCCACTTTTAATATTAGCGGCATTAACAATATCAAGAAGCCCTTTCATTATAACCCAAAAATTCCAATAATGAATAAAATAACAAAAACAACTTCCGTTTAAAAATAATGTGACATGTAACAAATGTATATTGTATATTATTTGAAAAATAATGTGACATGCAACAAATGTATATTGTATATTATTTGAAGTGAAAAGTTAAATCAACTATCAAAATAGTCCTTTTTTCCTCTTGGAGAGTGATGAAAACATATCTTTTGAAATGTTTTGTTAATATCCTTTAAACTATTGATTAATTGAATGAGATCTATATCATGGAGAGTTAAAGATACTTTGTCCAATTTATAAGAACCTCCAAATACCTACATGATAATCTTATTAATCTCGTGCTTAACAATCTTTGAGCAGACTTTTGAAGTAAATGAAAAAAGACTTTGCAATTCAGCCCAATTATTCCATCGTTCTCCAAACGCCCATTTACCATAAAAATTGTGATCAAGAAAATTGCAGATAATTATAGTTTAAATAGTTTATGGTGATAATTAACCACGACGCCCCTTTACCATAAAAATTGTGATCAAGAAAATTGCACATAATTATAGTTTAAATAGTTTATGATGATAATTAACCACATCAACATTTAATAACACCGTTCCATTATGAATAAAACATAATTATAATTATAGAATTTTATGATGATAATTAACCCCATAAACATTTAATAACACCGTTCCATTACGAGAAAAACATAATTATAATTATAGAATTTGTAAATACATTGTCCAAAGGACATTTCATCATCTTTGAATAATGTCAAATAAATAATAAAATAAATAATTTAATAAAAAACAAAATAAATAATTTAATAAAAAACAGACTTCAAATTATATTATGATTATAGAATATTTAAATACATTCTCCAAAGGACATTTCATTATCTTTGAATAATCTCAAATAAAAAACAAAATAAATAATTTAATAAAAAAAATAGACTTTAAATAATTTGAGAAAAGAGACTTCAAATCATTTAATATAAAAAAAAAACAAAGTAAACATTTTAAAAAACAGGGCTTAAATAATTGAGAAAAAAGACTTCAAATAATTTAAGAAACATGTACACCTTACAATTTTCAATGTCCAAATTGAAAAATAAATAATAAATAATAAGCTTTTAAGGGCCATGTGAATTATATCGAAATATATATATATATAACACTTGAATAAATAATTCCTAGAATACTACTCACACCGCTAGTTTTAAATAATTCCTGGAATATTGCTCACACCGCTAGTTTTATTCTATATGGAATCTAACTAGAGTAATTACATATATAAAAAACAATCAAGAAAGATATATCATCTCACACCGCTACCGCTAGTTTTATTCTATACGGAATCTAACTAGAGTAATTACATATATAAAAAGCGATCAAGAAAGATATATCATCTAGCTCTTGGCTGACTGACTTAATGGTTAAATCAATCGTTCATATTATCTAGCTGCCATAAAGGCTGTGAAAGAAGTATTGGAGCAAATTTTGGTAGAGCCTTTGTGAGAGGGTGGAAGAAACACATAAGAGCACATTGCATTATTGGGAGAATACAACAGAGATGATGATGATGAACGTCTACTGAGACTAACTTTGGTCTATCAGACCTTAAAAAAGACAATACTTGGTTTACTTTAAAATCTAGTTCATGTGCTCAAAAATCTTGCCAAGAAGACTTCCAAGCTCACTATAGTTTTGGCAAGTTAAGAGGTTATAAAGGTTTGTATTGTACCAAATACTCAACACTCATAGACTCACACAGATGGCAAAACTTTTTCGCCCATGGAGTTTTAAGAATAAACCAACTCTCTGTTTCGCTATAGAGTTCATGAAAGTGTTATGAACCCATATCCATCGAAAGAAAGAATTGATTTCTTAAGGACTATTTAAGCCTGACCTTATGAATAGAATCCTAAAAACATCATAACACAACTGTGATGAAGTAGATAGTTTCAATCTTTCCACAGATTAGAATCATGTAAAGAATACCCAACCTGTTAGGCAAGGGCCTAAATCAATAATCTATCTTTATTACCATGTTTTGTAACACACCCGATATTCGCTTTACCGTTTTGGGTGATGAGGTGATTTCTTTCAAACATCTTCAATTCAAGCACCAAACATTAGTCCCGAAAATAATGCGTTCCACATTCAGTCTTATATTTCTATACATAAGAAGTAAATGGATGCTCATATAAAGACTTATACATATGGTCCATTATTCATTCAAGATAACATGATACTATTACTTTAATTCATCTCATAACAAACATTTAACTTGTATTTTTAACACACAATGCTCCATAGTTCACTTAATTAGGTACAAGTACGAAGTGAATATTTCTTAACACATATAGGGATGGCATGGCATTATCTTGAGTGCATTCATGGAAATAAGATGCATAAAAAACAAAGTAAAAGAGACACCAATATACGTGGTTCACCCCTGGTTATGCATAAAAAACAAAGTAAAAGAGACACCAATATACGTGGTTCACCCCTAACCAGGGGTTACATCCACCAACAGTTCAGATTTCTATTAAATTATTCAGCCAAAGGATTACAACAATTTTGCAGTTCTAATACTGCATCCTTTCCACAAATAGCTCATGTACGTGAACAACCAAAAATTACTAAACATCCTTATCGCAAGTCCCTTCCCCATTTAAGAATGATATTTATTAAACCGATACCCAATACTTCCACTTAGATGATCCAAAGCGAAGCACCTAAGGCCACCCCAAATGTACATTTATATCTCCAATAATGATTAGTAGAAAAGATCAGACTCAGTCCAAAATCCAATCGCAGACTCAAAAAAATATCGGGCTTATACAATTCAGGCGTATATATCTATATACATATCATAGGAAGAATTCATATTTAGTCCAAATCGCAGACTCTGAATTTTGGGCTTATACATTCAGGCATGTATATACTCTTAATTATAAATCGCAGGAAGAATACATAATTAGTCTCTACTCAACAACAGACTCTAAATTCAGGCTTATATAATTCAGGCGTATATATCTATATACATTCCAAATCACAGGTAGAATTCCCAATTAGTCCAAGTCGCAAACTCTAAATTTGGGCTTATACATTCAGGCATGTCTATTCTCTTAATTATAAATCGCATAATTATTCTTTACTCAATAACAGGCTCTAAATTCAGGCGTATATATCTATATACATTCCAAATCACAGAAAGAAATCCCAATTAGTCCAAATCGCAGACTTTGAATTTGGGCTTAAACATTCAGGCATGTATATTCTTTTAATTATAAATTGCATAATTATTCTTTACTCAATAACAAGCTCTAAATTCAGCCATATATATCTATATACATTCCAAATCACAGGAAGAAATCCCAATTAGTCCAAATCGCAGACTCTGAATTTGGGCTTAAACATTCAAGCATATATATTCTTTTAATTATAAATCGCATAATTATTCTTTACTCAATAACAGGCTCTAAATTCAGGCTTATACAATTCGGGCGTATATATCTATATATATTCCAAATTATAGGAAGGACACCTAGTTATTTTTGTTAAAAGTGCTCCAGATGAATAAAATCAAATGATCAAATAACATTGATTATTAGTCGAGCCTAGACAATCAAGTAAGAACTGGATAAAAATAAGGACGCCCTACGATCCAAGTACTGTTTGAAACCGTTTATCCATATAAATAAAAAAAGGGGTTCTCGTTAAGAAACTAAAGGTCCACATACTAGTACGTAGAATATACTAAAAGAATGGCATGCCTCTCTAAATAGATTCACCGTCAAATGTTTCAAGCTCATCTGCACAGGTATATTGATTGTGACGAGTTCCAAGCTCACGCGCACAACTATAATAAGGTATTGACTCTCCCAGTGAGTCCAAGCCATAAAAAAGAGCATTTTGTAAACCATGACTCTATGGAAAACAAAACCTATGCAAAAGATAAAACCACATACCTACGCAACAATATTAGTTACTAAGGAGGAAGGCACCGAAAGGTTTAACTTTCTGAGAGTCTTCCTCACGCAGTGGCATCCTTCTCCTCTTCAAGCCGTAAAGCTACTTTTCACACAATGTGCCCTTATCTTTGCATTTGTCAATCAAGGTAGACTATGTAGGAAGGTTGGGATCACACCTGTTTCTCCCCATATTGCGAGTCCTCCTCCTCTTCCTTTTCAATTGGCATACTCCAAAACCAGCTGCCATCAACATCAGAAAAATCCATTCACACCAAAGACTAGCCAACTCTAGTGATTGTCGTGCTTAGGAAACTTAATCCTTTGTTGGATCTGATCCCCTCCTTCGAATGCAAATCCCCTTAGTGTAAGCCATTACTCTTTATCAAATCATGAAGGATCCTTCTCTTAGTGAAAACCAGGAATTCATTTTTCCTCTCGATTTCAATGGCCCCTTTGGATTTATAAAGACGTGGGTAGGGTTTTTCCGCCTACCAAACTTCTCCTCCCTCATGGTACACTCCCCTTCTCCTACTTGATTTTTTAAACCAGTCGCGCCATAATTATCCACCTCATGCGTAGTGGAAATATTCCTTCTCCTAAGCGTAGTGTTTATTACTCTTTGCCCAGCCCAGAGATTATCCCCCCCTTTAAGGGCTGCAATCACTCCCCTTATTAAGGCAAGGATTTTTCTGCTGAAACCTGAACCTTGTAGTCTTTGGAGAAAAACTTGGCTTCCCTCTATAAGTGGTGCATTGATTATTCTTCCGACAGTCATGAAATCTTCATGTCCTATAACATTATTTCTCTCTATGGGAGTAATTTCCTCGGGACAATCGCTCCCTTTAACTTCCTATTATTGCACAAAGTCCCCATTTCCAAACTTATGTCGGTCACCCATCAATATACATATCTTTATGATAAGGTATATATATATATATATATATTTACCTTTATGATAAAGGTTATCCATCTTATAAGATGAGTTTACATACATTTACCTGCACACATATATATATATATATATATGCCTTTAACCCTAAAATATGTGATATAGCCCATACCGTATGTATAATAGTTATATCTTTTTTATTTTGCATGGTAACTTACACGTGTACTTTCATCACTTACCATATAGCTTGTACCTATACTTGACGTAGTAATGGGTATTAGGTAAGACACACCTTTTTCTTTTTATAAAGAGGATCATAAAGATCCACTATTAGGTTAGCCGAGGTAACTAGCCTTGCCACAACTTACCCTATCTTAGGTTGATAATTAAGGTTTTTGGGTCGTCAAGGGAGTCGCTTAATATTCTCTCAGTTCTCGAGGTGGGAGTAAATTTCCTTAGTGGAAATTCGTCCACCATAACCTTTCTAGTTGCACATGTTTTGCAGTCCCCATCATCTATAAATTTCTTTTGTAGGAAGCTAGGGTCTACACTTACACTTTTCCATTGGCGGTCGTGTAAGGGGAGGTATTTCTTTCTAGCTCCTTAACCCTTTGCCTTTTTCCCAAGCGAGTTTAGTTTCCCGATGTTAAGCTACGTCAACGACTTAGGAATCCTAAAGTAATTTACTCACATAGATTTCCACATATGTTCCTGGTGGGGCCTTGGCCTTGAGCTCCTCACCAGAACAAATACACACACATTTTTTTACAATTTACAAGGTCTTTAGGGGTAGGAAAGAGAGTTATTACATCCTCCCCCCCTAAAAAGATAACACCATCCTGGGTGTTCCTGTCTTTTTCCAATTCCCTCTTCTCATGAGTCATCCTTGCTTCATGTTTTACATCCTGTTCTTCTTTGATATTTCCAAATTTTTCGCAAGCCGCTACCGTTCAAGACCTGCAGTTTCCTGCACCAGGTTCGGGTCTAGCCCAATTTTTATTTAGTAATTCGTGTCAAAAATTATTATTTAAACAAAAGCCATAGATCCTTTTGCATTGTAACAATCTGCAATTTTCTAGTTTTCATTCGTGTCATAATACCCAATCAATTTCATAATGCAATTTATTCATCAATAAAACATAATTACTACCCTTTGGGTGTTGGTTTTATCTCCAACCTTTGGATAGTTATGTCGTCCTCGGCCTGAGGAAATCCTTTCTTCATATTACATATTAAGCATGTAGCAGCCTAATTACTTGGAAATTCGTTAACATGTTTTACGTTCGTTATGTTTTCCGAAGTCCCTTGAGTTCCTTTTCCATTCTTGTGTGGACTTACAACAATCTCTGAGGTTACTTTCCCTTTTAACCACTAGTTAAATTTTTTCTCCTCGGTGACATCAAACAACGTCCTATCTTCCAGATGTCCAGAATTGCCTAGATCTTATTCTTGGCACACGATATTCCTAACACCATTGTGCCCATGCGGCAATCGCTTGCCTAACACCATTGTGCTCCTGCAGCATATATGCCTAACACCAATGTGTTCATGCGGCAATCACTTGCCTAACACCATTGTGCTCCCGCAGCATTCAATTTTCCTTGTTCATGTTTAGTATAATTTTCAACTTTGACTATTCGTAATGCACACTCCTTGGTGCTTAGCATGACTTTACTATCATTGTCCCGATTCATGAATCGGCTACACGGTTAGTCAAAGCGTCTATCGATGACCCAAAAATTTCATTAATTAATCATTAGAATCTCATAAGTTGCAGCAATTTTAATCGTCCTTCATGGTTTATATAACCCTATAATTTGTCTAGAAAAATTACTCCTTACTCATTTCTGAGCAATTGAGCGCAACTTATATACGTAGGCATATTTGTATACCGTAGTGTACGTTGATTGTAACAATGGTCATAATCTTGGTGAAGCCTGCAATGTTAGTACATAAGCCACATCATCCATGGTTAATCCTTGGTTTATAAAACCTCGAAATGCGATAATCTATAGTAAGTAAAGACATCATCCATTCTTAGCTTCATTATTTAAGGCAGCGAATATTTTAACAGTCAATTCCGACTGATAATGTTCCTAGCATATCCTGCAATGTTAGCATATAATAGTATACAACATTCCTCAATTTATCATTTTCAATATAAATATCTTTAGACGTCATTACTCATCTATATTTGGATAATTACTAGTGAAGGGATATTCCAACTTTACACCACATTCAGGAGCAGCAAGCTAGGGACATAGAAGTTCCAATAACATCGATAATTCAAAATAAACTGCTTACCATAATTTCATATCTCAACTACTCAGTGTTAGGACTGACGACGTTCTTGTTCATCAAAAATAGGGGTCTCTATATTCAGTGCAATCTTTTTAATATAACTATAAGCATTATTTATTTTATGCACAAGACATTTTTCCATTCACTTTGGCTACACAGTAGTCTAAGTTCATAAGAAATATAGTTCCATCTTTCCTAAAGGGAAGAACTTTAAAACAGTGTTGTTGGAAAGAGCAATAGCCTTGCTATGTGCAACCCAATACTTAGGATTCACTTGCGTGCCAATTTTGTAATAGTTGTATTATTTCAACTGACCTGAATCTCCTAGCCATTCCCTCTAACATTCAAGTCTTACCTTCACTGAGTATCCATTTAGTAAGCTAATGCGGTCTACTCATACGACAAACATAAGTTAATTAGCATTTCTCATAAGCAAACAACATTCTCTTTATAAGAGTCACACTAGATAGCATCTTTTGAAACCAATTAATACTTACTTCTTAGGTCATTCACTGCTATGCATACAAAATAACCATTTTTGAGATCTATTAATTTCTGAAGTAGGATAGCAAGAATCACAACAAGACATAACTCTTCCTCAGGTTATAATCATTTAAGTCTCAAAGTCGTATGTTAGTGATGCGCACACACATTAGAGGTTTGGTCCAATATAATTCTTCACTTATTATCATTATTATTATTCTTATTATTATTATTATTATTATTATTATTATTATTATTATTATTATTTATGGACCTAACTTAATGATAGGTAGTTTCCCTTTTATCATCGGATATGCCCTAACCAAAACAATATGTTCTTAGTTATAAACCACCTGTTCATATTCAACAAAATGTTAGTGTTAATACATTTGCATTTTTAACACCACTAACAACAATTTGATACAATATGCTTTCTGCATAATCCTAGCAATAGGTGCATTTAACATACCTACTATTTTAGCATCAGAAAAATATTTATACCTGATAACTTTTAGCTGCTTTTCGCAAGAGCTTTTGGGGCAATGTATTTATGCCTTCCTTGAATGATCAGCTTATCAAACTCCATTTTATAGTCACCTTGTTATCTCCAAGAAAATATACTACTTTTCTCTCTCAGAAAGGTATGTATAAAGTGAGGTTTACAAACATATATACCTAACATAGTGGGACCTCTACATTGACTTGCAACATATCCTCATGAGCCACTTATATTTATCCATTGTTAATAGCAAATTCTAAATCAAGACTCAACTATGCATGTAGGTTTTAAGGGTCACTTTTCAGCAATCCCACATTACTATTCATGACAGAAATTACTATAGTACTTTCATCAACCATGAGTTTATCTAAAAATTTATTGGTGCAACTCAAATAGAGACGAAGCAATGGTCTTAGCCATTCGTAAACATATTCGGAAGTAATCAATGAAATAACCAGATACCTGTGTATTTATATCATCATCCTGACATTGAACTAGAAAAGTAATGGCCCTCTTTATTGAGAAGATGTTCCACTCTCTCCTGCACAACTACAAGGTCAACAATTATATATACATCCGCGGTTGGTACATCTTAAGTACTTGTGTTGTAGATCAATGTGAACTTGCTGCCTCCTGTTATTACAAACAAAACTTGATCGTTAGTTTTTCTAAAACAGAATATGTAGGATCATTTTGAGCCCAAATAGGCCCGAGTGCTGCAACCTTGGCTCTGATACCATCTGTAACGAACCCATATCCATCGAAAGAAAGAATTTATTTCCTAAGGACTATTTAGGCCTGACCTTACGAATAGAATCCTGAAAACATCATAACACGACTGTGATGAAGTAGATCGTTTCAATCTTTCCACGGATTAGAATCATGTAAAGAATACCCAACCTGTTAGGAAAGGACCTAAATCAATCATCTATCTTTATTACCATGTTTTGTAACACACCCGATATTCGCTTTACCATTTTGGGTGATGAGGTGATTTCTCTCAAACATCTTCAAGTCAAGCACCAAACATTAGTCCCGAAAATAATGTGTTCCACATTCAGTCTTATATTTCTATACATAAGAAGTAAATGGATGCTCATATAAAGAATTATACATATGGTCCATTCTTCATTCAAGATAACATGATACTATTACTTTAATTCATCTGATAACAAACATTTAACTTGTATTTTTAACTCACAATGCTCCATAGTTCCCTTAATTAGGTACAAGTAAACCATGACTCTATGGAAAACAAAAACCAATGCAAAAGATAAAACCACATACCTACGCAACAATCTCAGTTACTATGGAGGAAGGCATTGAAAGGTTTAACCTTCTAAGAGTTGTCCTCACGCAGTGGCATCCTTCTCCTCTTCAATCCATAAAGCTACTTTTCACACAATGTGCCCTTATCTTTGCATTTGTCAATCAAGGTTGACTATGTAGAAAGGTTGGGATCACACATGTTTCTCCCCATAGTGCGAGTCCTCCTCCTTTTCCTTTTCAATTGGCATACTCCAAAACCAGCTGCCGTCAACATCAAAAAAATCCATTCACACCAAAGACTAGCCAACTATAGCGATTGCCGCGCTCAGGAAACTTAATCCTTTGTTGGATCTGATCCCCTCCTTGGAAAGCAAATCCCCTCAGTGTAAGCCAGTACTCTTTATCAAATCATCAAGGATCCTTCTCTTAGTGAAAACCAGGAATTCATTTTTCCTCTCGATTTCAATGGCCCCTTTGGATTTGTAAGGACGCAGGTAGGGTTTTTCCGCCTACCAGACTTCTCCTCCCTCGTGGTACACTCCCCTTCTCCTACTTGCCTTTTTAAACCAGTCGCGCCATAATTATCCACTTCACACACAGTGGAAATATTCCTTCTCCTAAGCATAGTGTTTATTACTCCCTGCCCAACCCAGAGATTATCCCCCCATTTAAGGGCTGCAATCACTCCCCTTATTAAGGCAAGGATTGTTCTGCCAAAACCTGAACCTGGTAGCTGTTGGCGAAAAACTTGGCTTCCCTCTATAAGTGGCGCATTGATTATTCTTCCAACAGTCATGAAATCTTCATGTCCTATAAAAATATTTCTCTCTATGGGAGTAATTTCCCCAGGACAATCGCTCCCTTTAACTTCCTATTATTGCACAAAGTCCCCATTGCTAGACTTATGTCGGTCACCCATCAATATACATATCTTTATGATAAGATTTATATATATATCTATTTACCTTTATGATAAAGGTTATCCATCTTATAAGATGATTTTATATACATTTACCTGCACACACACATATATATATATATATATATGCCTTTAACCCTAAAATATGTGATATAGCCCATACCGTATGTATAATAGTTATATCTTTTTTATTTTACATGGTAACTTACACATGTACTTTCATCACTTACCATATAGCTTGTACCTATACTTGACGTAGTAATGGGTATTAGGTAAGACACATCTTTTCCTTTTTATAAAGAGGATCATAAAGATCCACTATTAGGTTAGCCAAGGTAACTAGCCTTGCCACAACTTACCATATCTTTGGTTGATAATTAGGGTTTTTGGGTTGTCAAGGGAGTCACTTAATATTCTCTCAGTTCTCGAGGTGCGACTAAATTTCCTTAGTGGAAATTTGTCCACCATAACCTTTCTACTTGCACATGTTTTGCAGTCCCAATCATCTATAAATTTCTTTTGTAGGAAGCTAGGGTCTACACTTACACTTTTCCATTGGCGGTCATGTAAGGGGAGGTATTTATTTCTGGCTCCTTAACCCTTTGCCTTTTTCCCTAGCGGGTTTAGTTTCCCGCCGTTAAGCTGCGTCAACGACTTAGGAATCCTAAATTAATTTACTCACATAGATTTCCACGTCTTGTTCCCAGTGGGGCCTTGGCCTTGAGCTCCTCACTAGAACAAATACACACATTTTTTTACAATTTACAAGGTCTTTAGGGGTAGGCAAGAGAGTTATTACAGAGACTTCGTTCTAATCTTGGATATATTAATTTTCTTCCTTGAGCTAGATACTACCGAGGGATACTTCTGATCTTCCAAGTTAGGATTAATGACCTCTTTATAATATCTTAATTTTCTCTTAACCACTAAATTTTCCTCACACCAAAATTTCTCTTTAAACTTAGAAGTAATAATATTTTTGACATTATCAATGTTCTACAAAATGTCGTTTTCATTAATGCCCCAATGGTTTAACCAAGCCTGGTATCTTTACACCAACCCAGCTTGAGGGATAGTTGGTTTTGACTTGAGTTCAAAACAATTTTTGGAAGTCTCTCGGTTCTCATGTTATTTATCTTATGCTTGTACATCAAGTACCGAGTCATAAGCATGCTTGATGGAGGGAAAACACAATTAGGTATGTTTAAATTTTAACTGGATAGGTTGTGTTTATATTTTTAAAGTTACATATAAACACAATTAGGTATACATATCTACCATATATACCATATCTACCATAGGTAAAAAGAAATGTCAATTCCAACCTTGCTAACCTGCCTGTATGTATGTGTATAAACGATTTCCCACGGATTATGTGTATAAACGATTTCCCACGGAGACTAAAGAGAGTGTATCAAAAATATTTTACAGGAATCAAGTTGGATGTGTAAACTACAAATACTACTCCACGTCTTCATGTTACACTATGTGCCTCCTATTCTAGACCTACTATAATGGCCAGGCCTCAAATTCCATACCTTATAGGGTATCTCGTAAAGACTCAAATAGGTCTTTTATTCCTCAAATTTGGCATTTCAGGAAGTTTATATATGTTTAGCCAGGATGGATTCATTCACTAGGCTACTGTTGCGCTATTAAAATGGGGATACTCAATTATGCCCTTCTTTGGTCGGGCGAGCGGCTAGTATCCTCGCTCCTCACCCGGCTAATCAACCAACTTATTTTAGTTATTTCGTAAAGCCTCGGGTGTTATCAACCATCTTCTGTTTGTAGCATCACGGGTTATGTTTCCTAAAATCCATATCTTTTTTATTCTCCTAGGTCGTGTCATTTATTCTCCTTCCTATCTCATCCAGCCATTGTTTAAAATACTTCCATTTGTTGTTTGCATCGGGTGATACATCGATTGTTTTGTTGTACAAAGCTAACTCAACTCTGGGGGATGAGGTATTTTCACATAAATAGACTAGCTTATTCATTCATTCATTCATTGATGGCTGGAACGTTTTTATTAAAAAAAACGTGTATGCTTGGCTAATCGAGTTATGAGTAAAGCTCGTTCGAGATCCTACTATTATGATACAAGAAGGGTGCACAGCATCTTGCATTGCTTAAGGTTGAACCGTGACCTACTCAGGATGCCTTAGGCTAGGTTGTGACCCTTGTTCGCTACTCAAACTTAAGTTGTGACCTCCTTAGCCTAGGTCATGGTTTGTTTGATTGTCCTAGGCTAGGTCGTGACCCTTGTTGGCTGCTCAAACTTGAGTGGTGATCTCCTTAGCCTAGGTCATGACCCTTGTTGGCTGCTCAAACTTGAATCGTGGTCTCCTTAGCCTGGGTTGCGACCTGTTTGGGTGCTCTAGTCTGAGTTGTGACCCTTGTTGACTGCTCAGACTTGAGTCATGGTCTCCTTAGCCTAGGCTAGGTCGTTACTTGTTTGGATGCCACATACCTGAGCCATGACTTGGACTGTGACCTGTTGGGTGCCTCAGACTTAGACCGTCACCTTGTTTAAGTGGGACGAAGATATTTGTTGTATTATTAAACCATATTGGGTTGTGTTTGAGGTCTAGGAAATCCACTTGCTTTGTATGGGCTATTAAGTGAGGTCTAGTTGTGCCTGGATTGTCATCTATCTTGGTCTGTTGCAATTTAACTGAGGCTACTATATTTGTTGACTGGGTTACCTTGGCTGCTACTAAACCTACAATAATTTATTGTATTCTGTCTCTTAGGTTTGTCCACGATTCTTGTAGTGACGTGTCTTCCGAAGAGACATGATTTGATCTAAAAGAATATCTAAGTATAAGGAAGCCTAAACCAGTACTGTTCTTCTTGTCTATTGATGTTGTTTGATAGTTGTATTTAACTTGTTCATTAGCCTCTTCTTGTCTATTGATGGTGTTTGATAGTTGTATTTAACTTGTTCATTAGCCTATACTTAAGTTAATACTGCTATTGTTTAATGTTCTTATGTGCTTTCAACTTTAACACGGGGACCTTTGGGAGTGTTAAAGTTAAAAGAGATGAACATTATGTTTTAAATTATTTTGCATTTGGCATTGTTGTATTTTCTACTTCATTCTTCTGACTACTTGATTTTATTTGTTGCACAAGTTAGTTAATTTTCGAAAAATCATAAAACTTCAACACCTATTTCGTTCATACGTGTTAGAAATTGTGCTTCGGAGCATGAGAGATGAGTAAAGATTCAATTTGACAAGCATATTATTGACAATAGAGAGAAGAGCCTATGGAGGAGGACACTCTTGATGATGCTCTAATGGACTAGCAAAAAAATTAGCAACGTCTACCAGTGTCGATATGGGCATAGTCCTTGACGTAGTAGAAGCAAGAGTAGCTGGATCATATGGATGTCTCAATAAATTTGCTTTATCATCCTCACTAATATGCTCATATATTGAAGTCCCTTCAATAAATTTGCTCATTTGTTGAAGGAATGTTGGAAGGAACATCTTGTATAGAATAAGACACTTCCGCAGGTTTGGAGATGGAGTCTGGACAATGTAAATTTTCCCTGCCCTCGATGAATTCCAACATTATGTCCTCAAATCAATAACTGATATTAAAATTGCAAAAATGAACTTCAACACACATAATAGGAAAATGAACAATGAAAACATTAAACAATTTAACACATGCATGTACTCTTTCAAATCAGTTTTTTATTAAATACTTCAAAGCTTACAAGGAAACCTCCACTGCTACTATAAATTATAACAGTACGGTACACTCAAACAAAGCAAAAATTCAACAAACTTGAAAGACCAATTTTCCCACAAAACTAAAAAAACTTCCCAACAAAACCGAGAAAAATTGTTGCATCCTTGCTGGTTGGTACCCACCTATCTGTACAACTGCACATACCTATTATGTACTATGGTACGGACCTATCCATATGACTGTCATAATCCATGCAAACTGTTGTTGTTTTACTTTATTGAATGTTTAAAATGTATTTGTGGCATTAGTTAAATGTAACAAAGTATATTATTTGAAGAGAAAAGGTAAACTAGTGAAAGAAACAATGGCTAACATATGGTTAAAAAGTAAAGAAAGACTCTAAATGCTCTTGTTCTTGTTCATATGGGAGGAGACCACAAAAATAACAACAATTTTGTTAAAAAAAAGTTCTAAGATGGTTTATGGATATGTCAAAATTGCATAACTTGGAAAGAGTCTAAAACATTATACCACCAACATAAATGTGAGTTTGGAAATCATAAAATAACCCTAACATACATTATTGGAATAGAGGAATATAAAACATTATACCACCAACATAAATATTGAGTTTGGAAATCAGAAAATAACAGAATATTTACAAAAACTAATTTGGCTAGAGTATGTTTTTAAATACAACTTGGCCATGATTACCTTTGGTGTTGAAAAAAAATATAGCTTGGTCATAATTACCTATGGTGTTGAAAAAAGATAGTTATTGATAATATGCCAATGATTTTCTTGTAGCAACACTAACCAAACATGGACATACATAAATTATGATGAATGCCCTTATTTTGTCAATACAAGAGGCTTTTTTTACTTAAAAAAAAATTACAAAAACAAATTTGGCTAAAGTATCATTTTAAATACAACTCCCATAATCAACAATGGTGTTGAAAAAAAATAGTTATTAGAAATATGCCAATGATAATGGTGTTGAAAAAAGATAGTTAATAGAAATATGCCAATGATAATGGTGTTGAAAAAAAATAGTTATTAGAAATATGCCAATGATTTTACTATAGCAATTATTGGCAAACATGGACTGAAAAAATAAATTATGATGAATGCCCTTATTACAATAGGTTTTTTTTTATAAAATACTTGAAAGATGCGATATTCATTCCTACACGACTTCCACTAGAAGCATGCTTTAGTAAAACATAAAATATTGTCATTTTATGTAGGAAGATGGCATCTATGTGTTAACCTTTTACCCATTGCATCGATCATTGTTCTCCCCCATAGTTTTCTCGTGTAATCATGATGAAAATCAAATAGAGGAGAATTAGGGAACAACACTATCCCTCATTCGCGCATTATTGTCTCTTAGGTTGGCGATACATACACTAGTGGAAAATGAGAGATTAGTGACCAGGAGACCACAATTTTTTTCAAGGGATAAATGACCAAAATTGATAAATTTAAGTGAGCTAACTAAAAAAGACCA
>LPNX010900608.1:0-18038 GCA_001517045.1 Pseudotsuga menziesii
TCTTTGATTCTTCATGTAAAGCTGCCCGACCTGAATTTATGAAAATTGTTAAACCCCTTCCAAAAATTCCTTCGCGGTCATTTTTCCTTTACTGCAATCCAAATCTAGAGCCCCACAACCCTATTTAGAGATAACCACTTAGATTGTCATTTGAAGCATCACCTGCTTCAAAAGGTCCACGAGAGATCTTTCACCTTTTGTTGGGAACTTCATTGGAGCCGCTTCTGATCTCATCGCTGCCAAGGGTTGAAGCATCACCTGCTTCAAAAGGTCCACCAGAGATCTTTCACCTTTTGTTGGGAACTTCATTGGAGCCGCTTTTGATCTCATCGCTGCCAAGGGAAGAAGGAGAAGCTTCCCTTGTAGTTGATATAAATTTAACTAGCTTCTTCAAGTCTTTGTAAGACCAGAACTTATCCTGTCATTCTAGCAATGTTTCCTCGATCTGACTTTGCAATTGTTTGCTAAACTTCATGATCCCGATGCCAAAAAGTAACTCTACAAAAATACAGTAATACCCCAGGCCTCAGGGCCTAAGAAATGGCTCCATATGTTGAGAAGAAAGGATTGCCGCCTAAAAACCCAAATAGCAAATAAAATAACCATCAAGAGGGTGAGAAAATGAATATCTAAGGCTTTAAGCTACACTAAATTCATCGTTGGTAGTCCAACTGAGAACAGGAAGCTCAAAGGTCACGGGTTCGAATTGGCCAAAGGTGTCGAGACTTTAAACCCCCAAATCAGTAGAATTTCAATAGAGGAAAGGAGTTATAGCTGCAAATAAAATGGGCTCACATTACATAATAATGTCGAATCATAAATTGGTCACGGGTCCAGTTGTTTTAGTTAAAATATTGAGAACTCTTTCAACAAATAATAGAAAGTTTAGTTCATTGAATTGCTACTTATTAAAAAAAATGTAATAAATTTTTTCCTAGGATTTACATACAAAGTAAAATAGTTGAGTTGTGTACATGAGGGGGTCTACAATTTAGTAAATTCTAACCCTGCAGATGGATTGAGAGACCCCAGAGATGCACATTCAGGGCCACCAATGTGTATTTTATATATTATATTAATTTGGTCAATTCATGTTGAGTTGTGACAATACATTATTAATTTACTAAATTCTAACACTGCAGATGGATTCAGAGACCCCCTTCAACTGTACAAATTCATTGTCAAATTTGTAATTTTTTCATTGCCGGAATGACAACTAAAAATGACCAATTGTTATGTGGTCATTTTTAGTCTAGATATCTCATGACCAAATTTGGTCATTTATCTTGGTTGTTTTTAGTTGGTTTTTATCCCGTGACCAAAAGTGGTCATTTATCTTGGTCTTTTTTAGTTATCTCACTTAAATTTATTATTTTTGGTCATTTATCCCTTGAAAACATCTATGGTGACCAAAAATTTTGGTCTCCTGGTCACTAATCTCTCATTTTCCACTAGTGATAGTCAATTCCTTCCTTATGTGCATAACCTTTTTATACAAGCCTCGCTTTGTGCTTGTCAAGTGAGCCATCTAATCTGTATTTGTTCTTGTACACCCACTTGTAGCCAATTGGTTTGGTTCCAACTAGAGGGTCAGCCAGCTTCCAAGTTCCATTCTTTATGAGTGCATCATACTCATTCTGCATAGCTTCTTTCCACTCAACTCGAGTAGAATCTTCTTCAAAGTAAGTTGGTTCAAAGTTAGCAGATAAATTAAATTCACAATCAAATGATACATCCATGTCATCACCTGAATTATCTGCTTCTCCTCCATGTCTTTTCGAACTTCTCATTCCCTTCTTTCCAACTTCATCCGGATGGACACTTTCAAGTGTCTTTGTGGCCCATTTAGGAATCTTTTGTGATGGTCCTGGTTGATCAGCTGGTGGTGCTTCATCATTGATTGAGAGTCTTTCAATTCTCTCAATCACATCATCCAGTTGAATCTCTTGATCAGGTGAAGTAGTAGGAACTTCTTCATGCGGGGGAGTTGGTGCTTCATATGGAAATTCCAAAGGTTGATCCAAAATAGGAATCCCCCCTTCAAGGTTTGGAATTTCATATTCATTTTCGGAATATGTCTTTGGATGAGGATAAATTTCCAAATGATCAAGCTGTCTCTCAATGGACTGGTCATTTTTATTAGTTTCAAGAAAAATGACATCTCTGGAAATAACAAATTTCTTCTTTACCTCATCATACAAATGGTATTCCTTGGAGTATTCTTCGTACCCCAGGAAAATGCATTTTCTGCTTCGAGGACCAAGCTTGTTTCTTTGCTCCTTTGGAATCAAGGCATAACAGGTGGAACCAAAAACTCTGAGATGCCTGATTGAAGGGAGATGGCCAAACCACATTTCATGTGGAGTCTTGTTATCAAGCGCATTTGAGGGATTTCTGTT
The DNA here is from genome assembly GCA_001517045.1 of Pseudotsuga menziesii. NCBI lineage: Eukaryota > Viridiplantae > Streptophyta > Pinopsida > Pinales > Pinaceae > Pseudotsuga > Pseudotsuga menziesii. The sequence goes on from LPNX010900608.1 coordinate 2,400, forward strand.
TCTCAAATATGCTGCACATTTTACTGCGTCACCCCAAAACATTAGTTTTACATTCATGAAAAACATCATTGAGCGAACCATATTCATTATGGTTCTATTCATTCTTTCTGCTACATCGTTTTGTTGAGGATTATAGGGAACTGTAGTCTGATGTGCAATTCCATGTTGGTGAAGATAATCTTCAAAAGCATTTGAAGTGTATTCTTTCCCATTATCAGTACGAAGTGTGCCAATTTTTTATTGTGCTTGTTTTTCTATCAATGCATGAAAGTCTTTGCATGTTTGAAATGCTTCTGATTTTGTCTTTAAACAGTAAATCTAGCACATTCTTGAGTAGTCATCAACAAATGTCATAAAATACTTATTCCCATTTGCAGAAGGAGTTGGCATTGGGCCACATAAATTAGAATGCACTAATTCTAATTTCCTACTTGCTCTGAAATTAGATTCATGGAATGACAACTTACTATGTTTCCCTAATATACATGCATCACATTTTTTCTTCTCTTTGGGAATGGTGGGCGAACCAAATACACCATTTTTTCTCAACAAACGAAGACTGTTATAATTTAGATGACCAAATCTTGCATGCCACAATGAACTAGATGAAAAATTACCTTCTCCATGCTGAGAGAGGTAGGCATAGTTCTGAACTCTTGCAGATGAACCCTTTAGCTTAAGCAGCTTCCCATCTTCGTATCCAGTCATGATGACTTGGTTGTCAGAGGACTTTCTTATTTCTACGATTCCATCAAACATGTGGATGGAATGGCCTCGCTGTCGAATCTCCACCAAGGACACCAGGCTTCTCTGCAACTCTGGAATATAGAGAACATTCTTCAACAAGAAATTAGGGAATCTAAGCATATTCAGTCGAATGGTGCCGATTCCCTTTGGTTTAAGACTTGACTTATCTGCAAAGTAAACTATGCCATATATTGTTTCATTAAGTTCTTCAAAACAGTCTTTTCTAAATGTCATGTGTGATGTTGCACCAGTATCAAGCAGCCAACAATCTTTGTAAGATGAAAGTGAAGTCCGTTCATTAATTCCAAGATTACAATGTGCAACAATACAATGAGCAGAATCAGAAGATTTACTAGCATCTTGGTTTTTATTGTCATCTTTCTTCTTGTTCTGTTTGTCTTTGATGGAGTCCCATGAAGCCTAACACTGATCTGATGTGTGCCCGGTCTCTCCACAACATTTGCACTGCAAATCTGATCTTTTGTTTCTGCCCCCTCTGCCTTTGAAGTTTCTTCTTCCTCTGCCTCTCTTGCTGCTTTCTCCTTTGGAAGGGTCTTTGAACCGATTCTTTGTTTTCTGAACAAAGTCAAGGGATTCTTCAACAGGCTCACTTGATTTCTTGATCTTTCTAGACCATTTTGGATATGTTTCCTTGCCAGTGAGGACATCACCAACAATAGATGCAAAATTGTGCATTTTCAATCTGGAATTTGCAACTTATAGAATATTTGGAAAAAATATGGGATGTAGGTTTAGATTCCTGCTCCTTACAAATTACAATATGATTCTGCAGCCTATACAAATAGTTTTGCAGCTTATCAATAGCTCTATATCATTAATTCTAGAGTGCTATTACATGAAAATTACATTTCAAATACAATAATACATCAACAAAATATCTTGCAAAAGACTTGTTTGTAGTAGCACAACGTGGAGTCTTCAATGGAAGGTTGTATCTTTGATGAAGTCGCAACACTCTACAGAGAAGAGATAGACCCCAACTCTGACGGGACAAGGTAGCTCGCAATAGCTTGAAGAACTTGTAGGGAGCTCCATGCAGGCAGCTTCACTCAGAAAATTAGGGTTTCCACCCTAGAGAGAATGCACCAGTCTTCAGCAAGAAAATTAGGGTTCACTCAGAAAATTGGCACTAGAGGTAATGTCTCTCCACCAACCAGCCTCCAACGCAATCGTAGAAGCAGCAAAAACATATATCATGTAAGCATACCTATCATAGTGAATGCATCATTATGTGCATTAAGAGACAAATACTTGTCCACTAAAGTGCTAGCAAAAATTGCAATAGTTGCAATGAACTGTGGAAATATCTTCAACTTTGACTCTTACGTGAAACACCTGGACAGATATATATCCATCCCGTAGCTCTACTATCACCCAAAACTCCACGTGATTAGGGTTCTCAATATCAGCACAATGCAATCCAACGCTGAAGAAGATTCTCGCATCCAACTTCAAACCTTCTATAGTGTCTTGAGAACAATCGCAGTAATATCAACATAGTCTCAAACTCAACATAGTGCAGTCTTCAATGCAGCTTCACGCTCAGGCTTCACGTAGGTGATGGTGTCCAGCTTCACGCAGGTGATGTGTGTCCAGCTTCACACTCGGGCTGCAGTCTCTCCACACAGGCAGCAGTCTCTAGTCTTCAACGCAGTATGTTAGTCTTCAATGAAACCTCGAAATTGTAGAGGAATAAACTCAGCAACTCGCAAGGGAATATGGAATATTGAGGTCACAGCATAAATATAATCACAGGCCGCAGCATATACAACTCACAGCTCGCCTCTCATCTAATAAATAGGGGAATCAATAAAGATGAATCTCAATGTTTGTAGACCAAACAACAACAACAAAACCCAACAGTCTTTAACATATATCGCAGCATCAAGATACCAATATCAGTCATCAAGATACCAATATCAGTCTTCAACATATATCAGTATGATATATCATTCTTCATAGTATTATTTCTCCAACGCTGGTATTGCTGATAACGTCAATCCTCCATCATTCAACGGGTCATCAAGGAGGGCAACTCACCTCCACGCCACAGAGAAATCTACAAAATCCCCAAGGCATGCAACAATTTCATAGAGAGTATGTAGAATACCAAGAATTAGGGTTAGGTATACCAAGAAAATAATGCATACAATGCATGCGACTGGCAGACTGATGGAGCAGGCAGAATGCCAGGACTGAAATGCAGCCAGGCAGGAGTTACGGTAGGCATCCAAGCTCTAATACCACTGATAGGTATAACTCCCGATTCAATTTATTCCTTTGCTAATGCATATACTTATACAAATCATATGACGGTTGTGTTTCACCTTCGGCCCAGCCTTTTCGGCTTCCTACTATTCAGATTTATTTATTTATTTACAATATATAATCCTGACGGATTATATTCTAACAATGCGTACTATTTCCTATCATGCAAGATTGACTTATCGAAAGTGTATTAGAAAGGAAAAAAATTAATGACGTAAATTTAAGTTTATAGAAAGTTTGGATTAAGATGCATATTGTAAGGGCTCAGGAAAGTGTAGTAGGATTAAGTTGTTATGAGAATAATACCTTCAAGAAAGGAATATCTAGATGTATCAAGTGTTTATGAAATTCGAATAGTAACTTGCTATTACTGTTTAGAATTTTATTTATGAGTTATAATATTTGACAAGGAATTGGGAGTACAAAGTGTAGGTATTCATGGTTGCAAGGTGCATGAGCAGATAGGCATTAAAAGAAAATGGGAAGAAAAATTCCGCAAAGGAAAGAGGTAAATAAGAGGATAAAGGAAATGGGTGTCATTGCAAAGGTATGTTGTTACATTATCAACAAAAAATGTATAATTAATTTTTATCTTGTTGTAAGGGTTATGTTCATGATTACACACTCAAAAATAAAAGGTTGGACTATAAATTTTACTCCTAGTATATTAAGGAAAAAGTATAGTCAAATTCTTAAGGATATGTCGTAAAAATATCATGAAAGCATAAATAATCATAATGGAAGACCATGCATATACTATGTTTTGTGAAGAGTATTGATGCTATGGATAGATTAGAAATCAACACTATTTGAAGAAGATGTTTTAAGACACATGTCACATGTAATGAAGGATTTAAGGCACAAGAATATTAGGCTGACCATAAGAGTTGTTTGTTGAGTGCATCGAAAACTCTCACCACTAGCAATAATTTGAAAGGATGTCTAAATAGGACATACTTAAATTGCTACAAGGAGAGAGGGAAACCTAACAAAATAACACCCCATAGAGTATTCGAGTATTCCAGGAAATGTGTGATATCACAAGCGTAGTATCTAATACTAGAGTTAGGGATTGGGCAAAGAATGCAAGGTATAAGAATGTATTATTTTATGATTATGTTCTTGTGTAAAGGGGTGTGAGTACCACCTTAGGAATTATTCATGTAAAAGCGACGAAATCTAATATAATGAATCATACTACATCTCAGCTTGTTAAAACACTTGAGCTATGGTGTATAAGGTGTGTTACACCAATGTTTGAAACTCTTGAGGAACAAGTGGGTTGATGTTGGAGAAATAGTATTCTAAACCTACAACTACCTGTGATAAATAATATCAATCATGGTTTTATAAAAGTTTTAGCATGTGTGTATACATGGCTTGCAGGGGGTTACTCAAAGTACAATAGCATCCCCACAAAAAGTATAATGTTCCCTGCCCAAAGGGTACTAATGGCCAAATAGAACTAGATATCACTTGAGATTCCTACGTCTCCCACTTACCACTCAGTATTGTTGTGTAGAAATAGAATGTCCCTATCAAAAGACAAATGGGTGAGGATGTTTAACTACTACTGGTATTTTGAAATGATAAATGAATGAATGTTGATGTTATGTGCTAACATTCTAGGATTACGCCAGGAACACTATTGGTCAAAATCAAATGTTAGTAAAAATATTCGTTGTCTTAAATAACAAATTTTAAGAATGAGTGATGATTTACTTTTAACCTATGATGAATTGCCAGATTTTTAGTTGTATGAACCAAGGATTTCCTATGGATTATGTTGTTTATGTACTTATATTGGAGAGTTTCTCCAAAAGTATGACCGTTGTCACAATCAAGGTACATCATGGTATATAAATTCACTTGCGTAAAACTGCACTCAACTACTTGAAAGTGAATAAAAAGTTACTTCCTTGATGACTTACAGGGTTAGATGAATCATGGAGTTACAAATTGCTGCAACTTATGGAATGTTGAATTGATATTTATTAATAGATTTGTTAAATGTATTTTCAACTAACAATCGATTCATGAATCGGATAAGGACAATGAAGTCACGTTAGGCACCAAAAGTGTGCGTGACAAATATTCAAAGGTTGTAATTAACAATAAATACAAACAAGGAAAACATATGCTGTGGGAGCACAATGGTGTTAGGAAAATGATTGCTGCGTGAGCACATTTGTGTTGGGAATATATGCTTCAAGAGCACAATGGTGTTAGGCAGATGATTTTCATGTGAGCACATTGGCGTTAGGCATAGGTTGTGGTAAGAAAAATTAATGATCTAACTCTACCTAACTATTTGGGTGGAAAGGAATTCCTGGACTCAAGTGGGGAGGCTTGAGGGGAACCATGAAAGAGTTATGATATCAATATCAAGACCTAGGAAAAGCTAAACATCTGGAAGGTAGGACGTTGTTTGATGTCACTAAGGATAAAACTTTAGACCAGTGGTCAAAAGGGAGAGTAACCTCAGAAACTATCATAAGTACACACCAAAATTTGAAAAGAACTCAAGGGAGAGTTTGAAAGATTAACAAACGTAAAAATGTGTTAATAAATTTTCCAGGTAATTATCTTGTTACATGTCGTAATGTGTAAAGATGAAGACTATATAATGTAATGTCCCTCTTAGCCCCTTGTTGCTAATAAGTGCGGAAAAAGGGGAAATTTTTCGTTTTTTAGTACTACAAATGGGTCCAACCTGTTAGCAGAAAACTTTACAGGAGATTTCATATCTAATATGTCAGAACCATGTGCATGAAAGAAAACAATAAACTTCAGAATTCCTTTTTTGAGTAATTCACAACATGTCGTCTTCATAATGCCCCAAAATGACTTGTTAAGCAATCCACAAAATAGTAAGTTAACAGGGACAATTTTATTATCTTTTACAGTATTACCTTCCGTCGGCAACCACAGGATCGCATGTACAGAAAATTCCTTGAAGAATGTTAGTCTAATACCTGTAATAAATGGCCTTAGTGAAGTGTCAGCCCGAAGACAGATAGTAATTAGTATATATCAACCAATCAGTATAAGCTCCACTAGCAGGGATCTGCCCACTTCTCAAATTGCCATATCTTATTTTTGATTTAGTTTTTCTACATGCTAAGCCACTCAATAAATGACATTATGATACACCCTTAAGTCTTATGCAAGTACATGAAGGATTAATCTGAGTTCTTAATTCCCCCTTAACTCGACTCTTGGTTATTAAGGCTTTAATCAGAAAAGGAATCACACTATTATTTTAACGAACCCTGTATATCTCAGTGCAATTTGGTGACATGGGAATTAAATTTCATCCTGGTACACTGTCCACAACACATCATGTTAATCTCTGGAGTATGAAAATCACATAAACGATATCTAAGGTAACCAAGGTAACCAAAAACAAGACAACAATTCACGTGGTTCACCTCGTCCATGAGGATACGTCCAACAATTTGCTTCCTTTTTATTGCTTATTAGAGAGTAATTACATTGTCATGGTACAACCGCATCCATGACCGGTTTACCTTTCCTCAAATCTCCTCGTAGAGAGACACTTGCAACTAAAAATTGCCTTTCTTTATGACAGCTCGTAAAAGCATTTACACTACCTTGGACACATGAGGAACTTTTGGCTTTAAAACCAACATTTCATACTGAATAATGAAATCCTAACAATGTACAATACAAACCATACTAGCAGCAGTACTACAATTGGTCTCTTTACCATATAATGTACAATATCTGTAGTCATTATAGCTATTAATTTTCAAGCATCCATTCCTGTAGGCATAGAGTAATGAATCCTATAAAATTTATCTCACATCCCCATATAAATTGATCTCACATTCCAATACAAGAGTAGGCACATGGATTAATATACTCATACATATATATATCTATATATATTCCCCAGGCAATAATTCAGCCTTAAGAAAATGCTCTCACCCAGGTGAGTGCCAACTCAAACATTTTTAAACAATATTCAATTCATAAGGTAACACCTCTTACAATCATTCTTTATAATTTGTTCAGAAATTAAACCCTAAATCCTATCAAGAAATTCAAACATTTCTCTATCCATATTCATAGCAGGAAATCAAATTTATACACTGGAAATCTATCAGATCTGTAATAATAAGGAAATCACAAAATCCTAGCAGCGATTCATTTATTTAAAACAATAATATTTACCAGATCTAAACCCTACTAGCGTTTTCTGCAATCGCTAATCCCCTAACAACGATTTTCTTTCCAAGTCTAACTCGAAAGGTGGTCTCATAATACTATGAAAAATCGGCCACACATCAAGAAGACAAATACACATAGGTATGAGTATGCCCAAATCGCATACCATACCCCAAAATTGCATTTACTCCCTTGGAAATAATGCTGAGAAATTAAAAGCAACCGTTTCAAAAGCAAAACCATGGAGTCATATTCAATCATTCCAAAATCATAATGCACATGCAGGCTTGTGAAAATTAAACAAGGAGTTGATACTGTAAACTCAGTACTGGAATTGAAATTCATATACAAACGCATCTCCAGAAAAACTGACAAATGCTAAACTCAAATTGAAAACATCATAACGCACCATGATTCGGTTCTCTTTTTTTTTGGGGGGGAAAACACATCTCTTAGAGAGACAGAAATCAACACAATCCCAGCACCATAACCTACAATGGCTTGGTTTTAGGCAACACGCAACTCTGAGAAAACTGCCCATCGAAAGTTCTGACCAAACCCAGTGAAATAGTGGAGGAGAGACTGGGGTATGTGACGAGATGTGGTTTCCTGATGGATATGCTAGTTCAAGGTGAACAAAGGCAGCGTGGATACAAGGTAACTACGCAAATCTAACGAAAACATATTTCCTTCAAGGCTGTGCCTCTTCCAAAGAACAAGTAAAAGCATTACCTCAATCTCTCATGATCATCATAATTTTATCTCTACCGGAAAGGAAAATATAGAACCAGGAACCTTAAAGAACCTGGAAGTTTCAAAAGAGAAAGGACGTCATGCGATTTAACCGGTCTGTAATGGAAATTCAAAGGATGACATCGATCTACTATTCCCTACTACGTCAAATACACAACGAGGAATAAATCGAAATCGTAGGCACAGAACAACTCGATGTCTGATCAGAATTAAAACTGCAGGGATTTCATGTCACTGTTTAGAGCCAGGGCGCCATCCACAATCGATGTGCCGGATTAATCAGGTCATGAGAACTACACTATACCCTTCTAATGAAGGTCTCTTGGGGACTCTGTAAAAGTTCAGCCGTTACGGTTTCGAGCCACCTTCTAAGGTATGCGATCCTAGATCTTTAAGATGGGATCCCCACAACTAAATACATAGTACCTACTGTATATAAATATATACTACACATAGCCAAAAGAAAATTCGTCATACCTTCCACAAATCGCAGGTTCCAGGTGGTCGCTATTCCTCTGGAAAATCGTTATGGGGAAGTCTTGTTCCTAGCCGAGCATTCATGCTTCAGGAGCAGCATAATTTCATGAATGTCGTAGAGGTATCTCTTGGCAATGCCCAAGATCCTCCCGCTACCAACCCTTGTTAGGAAACGAAGTTTCTTTACCTCATACAACAAAAATTCTCCACAATATGCCGAGTTGGGCGCTCCTTCAGTGCCCGCCCCCCTTCATATAAATAAATTGATTATTTAATGGGGAATATCATGCTCCCCCCATCTCAGCCAGATTTCTAAATATAACACTGCCGTTGCACCTGTCAGACAAAAATTTGATGCTAATCAAAACCTGGCGACTGTTCAGGCATTACATAGTCACGGTTGTCAAGGTTTAGTGGCCATTAATTCCTTCCTTCAAGCCGAATCTATCCTTAAGTCCCACCAAAAACAAGCATGAATAAAAACTCATGTTTTTGGTTGAAGGAATTAATTCTATCTTCATTCTCCCCATAAACAAATATAACCATATACAATATTAAAATTTTTAAACCAACATTTCTCATTTTTCCTTACCATAGAATAATCCATGTCCTTTTGTATTATTAAAGGGCTAAATCTATCGTTCTTTTATGATACAATTTATATAATAATAGTTCATTCATTATCCTTCTAATCGCCCTGCCTCACTCTGTGCCTCCATTATATGTGTTATCAGTACATTTATATTAAGAATCAAGCTTGCTCGTAGTTATGATGCTCCCGAGACTGGATCCTCCGGAAACATCTCCGTCACAGCGTAATGGCATTATTAAAATAGAGCAGCCTACCCCTATTATTATATTCATATATTCATATGTCATTATAATCAGTCCACATGCATATATATATATATATATATATATATATAAAATTCCCCTAATCTATGGTGCGACCTCATCCCTTCGAGTTCTCGAAATGAGGTTTTCTAGAGAAACAAAAATAACCGTTGGCCTGCGTTATTTGATCTTCATATAATCAACGCATACCCTCATAATTGGAAAGCAGCCGCACATGCAACATTTCATATAGTAAGAGTCAGGTCCAAAAATAAAGTAGACCAGTGATTTCCAAGCACTCCTCTAACACAAGGTATCTACGACCATCTGCCAGTACCTTTATAACGGAATCTGATGCGAATCCGCAGCCACTCTCATAAATATCACAAGTGCATATCTGCCTCCAACCATTATTATATATATATCTATGGATTCACTATTTCATGTATGCTTTTCATATAATGTATGTTTGCGTTACCCTGTAATGCTGTGACATTTATGTGTTCAACAATACATATATCACAGTTATAGATAGGACTCCGTTATATATATATTTAGATGCACTATTATATGTACGGGCTACATATAATGTATGTCTATAGGAGGTTGCATTACCATCTACCTTTCCATGATTATATGCAACTTAGATGTTCCACTCATATATATATATATATATCTCCAGTATATATATATATATTATTCTTTATTATAAAAGTAGTGTTCTACATATAATGTTATATATGTAGGCGATTTGTTTCACGAGGTGATGTCCCAATTTTAGGTAACATCACATGTTCTAGATATATATAAAAAATACATCTCTCAAATGTATTATCTCCGTCGCACATATAATGTTTCGTTATTGCTATAATAATGTTAGCATGTCGCAAGTGTCTTTGCTTAACTTGGGGGTGGGAGTAACCTCATTCTCGTGAGGGTTTTTTTCTATTCCTTGAGGACGCATTTATGATTTATTGTCTATTTTCACGAGCTGTAGTCGCTCTTAGGTTTTCAAGGTTGGAGGGGGATCTTACATATAACTATTCAAAGTTTAGAGATAAAACGACCACCCAAATATAAGTACCATGGATTACTTACGAAACAATCACATTACTCATGCAAAAATGAATACTAGAAGATGTTCCATGAATTACAATCGTGGTGTTGCAAAAGGATCCATTGTTTATGTTTAAGTTGAATTAAAAAATTTGGACATGTTTTATTGAATAAACTTTGGGCTAGACTTGATCTTATTATAGGAAATTGTAGGTATTGAACCATGGTGACTTGTGAAGATACGAAAAGATCTCGGCGAATCAGAACAGAAAATGACAGGATAGAAGAAGGAAATGATTTGAAAGATACAAACACCAAGGACAGTGTTATTTTTAAGGGGGAAGAGGATGTTATAATATCCCTCTCGCATACCCTGGATAAATTTTGTAATTACAAATGGTTATTATACTTGTTCTCGTGAGGAGCTCAAGTCCAAGGCCCCACAAAAACAAAACCTTGGAGCCTATATGAATTAAATATATAAGTGGAAAGATTAGCAGACATAAGACAGTGACAAAAAGGGGCCAACTAAACCCCACCCATGGCCAAAAGCGAACGGTTAAAGAACCATAATTGATACCGTAGTCTTACGTATTGTTTAGATTATGGTAGTGTTAGAGATAAGGTCCAGCCTTATAAGAGACTCCTACTAAGACACTATAGTTAGTAATTAATCCTATTGTGATTAATTCATGATGGAGGAAGTTGCAATCTTTTTCCTAAGTAAGCGACATAAAACAATTAAGAGTAAAAAGAAGGGGTAAAATCAACCTAAGGAGTTAATTATCAAAGGGATATAGGTCATAGCCTCCTTAAAATATTTATCACCATGAGCATATCGTCTAATAATCGTGATATACCATCTATCTAAACTAACACATTGAGACTTATACTATACTTGTCGTACATATGACTTTAATTATATGTACATACATATTAAAGGGCTATGGGAAATGCGTATGTAGGTAGGTATAATAAATGAAATTACATGTACTTGTGCCATTATAGCACATTCCATGAGTGGTGTTGTTATATATAGATAAGAACCAGGGTTGTAGTTAACCCGACCAAGACAATAGTTTTGGTAAGTAAGAAAAATGAAAAACGCATGCCTAGGGTTAATTACTCCACGACGAAATTTAAGGAGGCCTGCCTTGGCAAGGATAGTGGCAGAATTTCTGCCTTGATTCATGGGAATCTTGGCGCACTCTAGGGAAAGGACCATTTACTTGTTTGGTTAGTTAGTACTTTTGGGAAAAAATGAAGGGAGCTCTCTCTTTTGGTTAGTTTACAGGTTTTGAAATCCTTTTGTGAGGAGGGAAAAGGCGATTTGCATTTCCAAGGAAGGCAGACCTCTGCGTTTTGAAAGAGGATCTCTGTGTTTTTCCCAGAGGGGGATCACTACATTTTATGAAGAATAATCTCTGCAAAATAAAAGGGAGAAAAGGGGTCCACAACAATGGAATGGGGATGGGGAATGGAATTGATCAACAAATGAGGGAACATAGCCTTGGGAAATCGACTTGGGATTTTATGCTGTCATGAAATCTGGAAGATATGGCATACAGTTCGATGGAGGAAGATTAGATACGAGAAAAGTTCGATGGAACATAATGCGATCAAGAATACACGAACTAGGTATGCTTCTTAAAACAGTCTCCACCTTCCATGAAGGTAACTCTAAGAAATTCCTTCTCGATATTTTGAGAAGTCATCTAAATCATAGGTTGACATCCTGTTGATCCGGACTTTATTTGGTATCTTGTGTTTCATATGACCCAATATTTTATTTTGAATTTGGGTTACAGGTTATTTGTGGGGTCTAAAATGGAAAGGGAATCGATGCATTTGTTTTTGTTTTGATCTGGTTGCATGCGTTTTATGTTACTAGATTTTGGATCATGTGTATCACCTTTTGATCCCTTTATGGATGCGGCTCACGGAAAACCTGATACGAATCGTGATTCTTTGTTACCCTTGAAAATATGTGTTTCCAATAGGTATGTGTGCATTGAATAGACCGAAGGTTTAGGATTTAAATGTTGCCCATTTTCATGAGTTTGACATCTATAACTTCATAACCCGGATTTCAATTTAGTAATAGGCCGATCTCTGGAATCATTTCAACATGCTACCGGTTTTGACTTGGTATGCATTTTTGAAAATGTTTATGAATGCGATCTTACTTAGACTGTCATGTTTTGGTTGCGCCTTCCAGTATTGCGGTAATGACCTCAAATGAATATGGTTAAGGTGTTTGTTATCTTATAATTACTAAAATGGTGAAACCGAATCTCTACGTCTGCAGTTGGGATACTCACACCTAAATTCCGTAACATCTCCCAATCTTCGGTAATATATGTTGTGGGGAATTGTACCCTAATTTGTGTGCATAGAGTATAGTGTGAAATCGATGACCTAGTGAAATGTCTATGAAAGTGATCTTGCCTAGACTGTGCATCTTAACGATCTTCCCATGCTGCCAATTTCGACCTGGTATGCATTTTTGAAAATGTCTATGAATGTGATCTTACTTAAACTGTGTTTTTTGGTTGTGCCTTCCAGTATTGCGGTATTGACCTCGCATGAATCTGGTTAAGGTGTTATTAGTTGCCTTATAATTATTAAAATGGTGAAACCGAATCTCTACGTCTGCAGTTGGGATACTCACACCTAAATTCCGTAACGTCTCCCAATCTTCGATAATATATGTTAAGGGAAATTGTACCCTAATTTACGTGCATAGAGTATAGTGTCAAATTGATGACCTGGTGAAATGTCTATGAAAGTGATCTTGCCCAGATTGTGCATATTAATGATTTTCCCATGCTGCCAGTTTTGACCTGGTATGCATTTTGAGAATGTCTATGAATGCGACGTTGCCTAGAATGTGCTATGTAATGATTTTCCAATGTCGTTGGTTTTGACCTGGTATGCATTTTGAGAATGTCTATGAATGCGATCTTACCTAGACTGTGCTTTGTAACGATTTTCCCATGCTGTCGGTTTTGACTTGGTATGCATTTTGAAAAAGTAATATTATTTCCGTCCAATGATTAGGTTAGGAACAACCCTCTTAAAGATGTGGTATTCCTTTCCTGCTCGATTCGTATGAATATACTTATATGATGGGTATGATTATGAACCAAACTCACTTTCAAAGTGTAGTCACTTATTTCTATTTTATGTACCAATAAACATAAATTATTTAAACATGATAAGAAAGGATAGCAGATTCTTTCCTTGGGAGCTAAAGTGTAAAAGCTAATTTACTATGCACAAAGATTTATTGTTATCAGCAATGGTTATATCTTTTAGGAAATATTACAATAACGATTATGTCAATTGTAAGGATACTTTATTAGGAGAGGGAGTGGCTTACTATAAGAAGCCACCATATGTATACCTTGATAAAAGTGAAATGTTTTCACTACATAAGTTAATGTCCATTTTCCTTCCATTAAACAATGCTAAAATTCATTGAACTTACTAAAGGTTGTGGTCCATGTATCAATGAGGTTTTAAGGTGAGGCCATGTGTAATGTACCCCTCGTACCTCGATGTCATTGTGTGTAAGAGAAAAGGGGTAAAGATTGTTTTCTTTTAGGTTTCGATGTTACTACAACATGAGCCGATTATGTTAATGGCAGATTTTACATGTAACCTAGTGAATCATGTCCAGTCAAAGCACGATAATGTCAAACTAAGCGAACTGTAACACAATCATTGATAGTTTTACACCCATCCCTAAGAATGCAAAAACAACACAAGCTTATTATGTCTTCCTGCATTTACCTGATTAATTAATTTCCCATAATACTCACACGATTAAGGGTGTGTGCAAGAAGATGAGGGACCTTTTTGTGCACGTTAGATGCAATAGAAACCTGAAAAATCAGGCATCCCTCAACTTACTTGGATTTTTTGAGATACTTATGCAAAATATCTTGCATTGAGTAAAAAACATGAAATGTAGGAAATTGAATCGCCTTTCCGAATATATAACTTTTATGTATCGGAAACTTGCATAGCTATGTCAAATTTCATTCTTCCTAACAGGCACTTTTTATTTTTCAGGGAAATTATAAGGTATATGTTTTTGTGGGTGCAGCCTCTGAGGGCCTAAATGATCGAATCAAGCTACAAAAATTGACATCCATGTAGAGAACCCATAGCACTAGTGCGGCACTATTTTTCAAAAATTAAATTAGTAATTTTATAATATTTTTATAATTGTCCAAGTGAGAAAACCTCGAAAATGGTACGTGTTTTGTGGGTGCAGCCTTTGAAGGTCTTAATACAAAAATCATGAAATGGGGTTTTGATAGAACGTTGAGGTTAGTGTCTTCTTGTGCACCATACAATTTTTGTTTGAAGTGATAAAGAATTGAAAAAGTTATAGAAGAAACACTAACAGTGTGTTTTTTCAGTTGAGGTGTGAAGACAGAAGATAAATAAGAAAAAAATAGAAAAAATTATCTATTCTTGTTAAAATTTACATATTTAGAATCTGCAAAAAAAACCATATCTGTTTCCAAAATCTCATAAAAAATGGAGGTGTGCAGCACCATCAGACGAACCGTTAAACACGAGCATATTGAAAATATGGATATAATGCTGAATTTGCCATGGTTTATCATACTCCAAGGCACAGGCATGTTAATCCGAAGCAAAGTACAAAGCAGACACATAGGAATAGGAATTCCACGAAAGCATGGGTGGAGGCTCGGTCTTATCATTTGGAGGGAAAAAAATTTTGAATTTAACAACACGTGCTCGCGATTTAACACTCCAAAACGCGTGCGCGTTATATGAACACAAAAACGCGAGCGCGTTATAGTAATACAAAGCGCGTGCGCGATATGTAAGCCAAAAAATAGTGCCAACATAAGGCTCATTAAAAAAAAGGCTCATTTTAGACAATATTTCCTCAAATACTAGTGAAAAATTGCATTCGTATTGGATTCAATTAAAAAATTGTCTCCTTTAAACATAATAGCATGAGATAGAATTTTCCTAAAAAAAATAGTGGCAAATCACATATGTCCTAGCTTAAATTCAATAACAATGTCACTAAAAACCACAATAAACATCAAAGGGGACCCATTGATCTCGTCCATGATCCTATTGTCTTTCTCTAAGAGAGGAATGTCTTTGATTTCATTACAATGAGGAGATAGTGGATTGACGAAAGCTTGTTATAATAATAAATCGACATGGTGAGTAGTCTTGATTCATCATTCTAACCCTCTTTATTATTGAGACCTCTCTTTGTTCGATATTATATTTTAC